>JAFBJS010000327.1:88151-161841 GCA_016785265.1 Paraplagusia blochii | reverse complement strand
AGATTGAGATGGTTTGGACATGTTCAGAGGAGGGACAGTGGATACACTGGTAGAAGAATGATCCTAGAGATGGAGCTACCAGGTAGGAGACAAAGAGGAGATGGATGCAGTGAGGGAGGACATGGAGGTAGTTGGCATTAGAGTTGAGGATAAAAAGGTTTATTTTAATATTTATTTACTGATGTGTTTTTTTTTATATCTATTTGTGTCAAGCAAACCAAATACAGTGTTTTAAACTGAATTTATTGGTGTTTGTTGAAGCTGTAGGTGTGACTGAGCTCAACTTTACTGCCTCTTACTAAAGTGGGGGGTGTAGTAAAACTTTGGGAGCCACTTCACTTCCCTTCCACTGAACCACTCCAGGCCAAAATAAACTTCGAGCCATCAGACTGAACAAAACAACATCCCTGCTTATCGCTTCTCCTAAAATAGGTCAAGACAATATATTTGCAAACCTTTATTCACGGCGGAGTGAGATTGTGCTTCAGAAGACAGAACAGATGCTTTGCTGTGTTCCGACCTGACTGCTGATATCCTCTGTACTGCCTTGTCCTTATCCTGAGTACCAAGAGTACTGAGAGGATGGTTCTACGGTGACGACATGTTCAAAAGAAGAGTCTGCAGAATAACATTTTCACATTTGAAACATGATTAAAAATAGTTTCAAACGAAACCAAAAATGTTAGAAGTTGCAGCTGCAAATTTCATCAGACTGTAAAAATCCATAGAGTATAAAGATGATGCTGTTTCTACACCAATGACAAAACAGATGGAGCCCTGTTACAAGTCCAAGAACTCTGCCGCCAGCAATTATTGGGAAATTCCTTTATTCCTTTTTTTTATGGTGAAAAATGTTCTGAGACAAACAGACCAATGATTTCTACGCTCCAACCCTCAAATACATCTTACTTCTGATTGGTCTCTGACAAAAGAGGTCAAGGATTCTAACCTTCTAACCTTGTACCAGTCTGGTAGGAGAAAATTATAGGCTGTGTGCAACCCTTGTTGTGTGCATGCACAGTTGATTCCGGTAGGAATATCTTATAGGTAGGAAAATATTTCAGGACATCAGAAATGTACTTTTATTAAGGGGTATTTATTTGCCACAACTTAATGACCCGTCCGTGAAAATAGTACGAGACGTTTAACCGGTCCGTGGCGCAAAAAATGTTGGAGAACACTGGAGTAGAGTAAAGCAACATAATCCTTGTGAAATACTTACAATATACACAAAAGTAAACACATTACTTTTATTCCTATGGGTGTCTGAGTGGATTTTGAAGGCTGGGTTTCCCCCACATTTTTTCCAATTCATATCCAGATCCCAATTACACTATTTATTAACCTCCATGATTGGACATTAAACAAAATAATTGCCCTTGAGTGACGGTCTGTCAGCAGATGTCCATCTCATCTAAACCTTGGAGACAAGCTTTAGGGTTTTAAATGCAGCTGTGTGTCTCCTGCTGCAACCATATCACGAGGGGTTTTGTCGCTGTCCAGGGTAAAAACTATCAATATTACCGTAAGCATTGACAGCTGCAGCACAAAGAATAAAAAATAAATCGTTATAGGGCCTTGAGCAAATCTCAGTGTGTGACTGGACACAAAGTCTAACACTGCTGTTCCAACTGGGTTTGTTTCTGTTATAAAAAACTAATGACGTCAGTAAAATATCATGACTGCATGCTGGGAGTTCAACCAGAAAGACATTAAAAAATTATACACTGTTGGAGGTCAACGGAACTGCATCTGTTTGGATCTGAAAAACAAATGACCCCTGAAGTTCGCACACATTCACTTTCCCGTTTAAATGTCTATTTAATAAACATTGAAAAGACATAATAAATAAGATACACAACTTATGGATCTCCAAGAACCTCAGAAACAACTTAGTCCAGACAGTCCACAGACCTGGATCACATCCATCTGAGCAACATCATGAAATGATTGATCGTGATGTACCTCCAGTAAATACATTATTAGTCAAGGAGGCTGGATCCATTACAAAGACATGTCCAAATAATCAAACATTACTGGAAATCAAAGCTCTGGGGGTTTTTTAACAATCAAGAAATTAAAGCCACAAAAGACGCTTGGACCTAACCCTCCTGCTGTAGGAGACATGAATGTTCTTCTTCTTTTCGGCTTGCCACTCTTTTCAGGGGTTGCCACAGCGGGTCAACAACTTCCATCTCCCCCTGTCCTCTATCTTCTACTCTAACTCCAACTACCTCCATGTCCTCTCTCACTGCATCCATCAATCTCCTCTTTGTCTCCTAGCTGGATCATTCTTCTACCAATATAACCTCCTCTGAACATGTCCAAACCATCTCAATCTGTCTTCTCTTTTTTCTTTTTCTCCAAACCTTCCTGCCTGTGTTGTCCCTCTAATCACCTCATTCCTGGTCCTGTCCATCCTTGTCTCTCCTAAAGAGAACCTCAGCATCTTTAACTCCTCCACCTCCAGCTCTGCCTTCTTTTTTCGACCTAGAATATGCCCCCCAAGGGTGCCAACAAGTACACCCAAGGTGCACGTACCCCCAATTTGAGAACCAAAGCCTAGATCTAATGTATGCAGTAAATCTTTACTCTAAAAATCATCCTCGCCGACGCCTACAGTCTGGAGGGAGCGGACGCGCCCATGTCACCTTCCCCAGCATCACCTGACATCCTGACAGAATAACCCTGCCATGAGGGGCCATTACTGAAACCCCCCCTGGCTCGAACTGCCAATGAAAATGACAGATGTCACCATCAATCAGGTCACTCACACCAGCACGCGCTTTCCGTCTCAGTCTGGACTGAGGAGAGCGTGGACTCCGAGCCCGGGTCTGTGGCTTCAAGGCACGCGACAGTTTGAATGATCGCGGTCAGGCTCTGGCCTCTGGAGCTGAATTTACCACAAATTCACAGTTAAACACAGTAGAGGAGCCAGGATCAACACGGACACGCACCGTGCGCGCGTGCACGTGTGTGTTCGGCAGTATTTGAGGGAACTAACCGCCTGGTGATGATGCGGTGCCGCTGCAGATCGTGTAACACGTAACATCAACCCGGACCACGATAAAAATCGCGCATTTGCATACGCACACACGCACGCGCAGCATCTCTGTGAATGTCTTCGCGACGTACGTTGAAAAACACACGCAAACTGCACTTTGACTGTCAACACACGGACACCTTCCTGCAATGCAGCGACTACAGCCAGACTCCGTCCTCACACTCAGCCCGGTGTAAACAACACTCCGTCTCCAGCTGTCAAACCGGCATCCCTCGGTGAAATAAACCGAACTAAGAGCGGTCCTCCCGGGTGTTTGCTCGGTGTCGTCTGTGCTCCTACCTTTCGCAGCGGCGTCCGTTCGTCCTTCATACACCTGCTCAGAACCGCATCGTCCTGCGCTCAGCAGCGGCCAGAGCAACTGACAGAGCCGCGCTCCTGTCCCCCCCCCGTGCGTGGAATGGATGGAGTGGGTGTTGGCACGTCTGAGACCTAAGGGGGCGCTAGACCTGCCTGTTCCACTGTCTGACTGGTGTCCAACTCCTGCCCAACAGAGCCGTCATATTAAACAGAATCCTAGAGACGAAAATCTCTTTGAGACTAACTTTGGTTACATGGGCAGATAATGTATATTATAAATGTATATTAAAAATAAATATTATATATATATTTCGTCCTTAAACTGAAAAGCTAAACTGTAAAGTTTTGTGACTACATGAAAATTACGAGTACATTACATTTAGTGAGCAATGTCACACACGAAGCAAGTTGAATATGAAGTCTTAAATTAATATATACAGTATATATATTTGGAAACTACAAGAAACTTGTATACCGGTCGGATAGCAGAAAATGATAGCCGTGTGTGTATTAGCGATAGCGATAGCCCTAATTAACTCCGGTAGGACGGGTTTATAGCTGGGCGAAAAAACTTCAGAACAAAATATAAGTCAACCGAAAATATACGTGTTTGACAGTAGCACGTCTTACATACGTTAGTTCATAAAAAACTTTACAATACAGTGTATTTATGACAAGAATATAGTGGGCTGAAGACAGAAAGTTATAAGACAAAAATCGTAATACGACAAAAGCTACTTATCTACATATATTACGGTAACGACTTGTTTATGCAGATGTCTAAGTTGATGTAGTCTCTTGAAGTGTTAAAATAAAATTTAAAATAAAAACATTTAATAACTAAATTGTTTCTACTCTCAGTTGTACGGAAGCTAAATTCAACACCAATTTGACAAGCTAGCCCTGATACTAAACAGCAAATTGACAAAATGGGGTTCACTTACCTCAAGATGGTGGACAGGCTGGTCAAGTCTATGTTAAAAAGACAGCAGACATTTTATTTCATCTTCATATTTTTTCTTTTTTTCTTTATTTCTTTATTTAATTTTTTTGTAGTGGCTGAAAATATTGAAGACATTTTGTAAATGAAGACGTGGCCGACCAAAGTCAAAGACAACTTCTGTAAAATGTGTCCATCCTCCACACTGGGCCCAGGTGTTTGCCGTTACTGTCCTGAGTGAAGGAAACGCAGGCTAAAAACCAACAAATCATGAAGACCAGAGACAGACAAACAACCCACTTCTTTTGTTCATTCATTAGTCTTCTTCTGCTTGTCCATTGCCTGGTCAGCACCACCCAAATGACATTGCACCATATTGTGAGACCTTCTGTGGGTGGTGAGCCCACAATAAGTTATGAGGGTCAGAGCACCTCAGTGGCAACCTGGCAGCTAGTGGATTCAAACCCAAAGCCTTGCAGACCCAAGTCTGCTTCCTCAATCCATATCCACAATCCATATTGTGTTGTATAGCTGAGCATATTAGCTGAGCATAGCAAGGCCCCGCCCCTTATAACTACCAGTAGTATGGTGGAGTGTGATTTGCGTGTCAGTCGTGGAGACTGCTGTGACCTGTGGATGGTTAGCCAGGTGAATAAGTTAGTTGAGTAAATTTAGCTAACGGCTAAGCAGAGGTAAAAACATAAACATGACACTGGCCAAAACAATTTGTTGATAATCCACAGTGTAGCATTTAGCACACCTGCCTCCAGAGCTGAGAGTCCTGGGTTCAATTCCCAGAAGAACCACAAGCTAACAGCTAAGCAGCAGTGTTTATAATTGTATTATATTAAAATTAATTTTATTTACTAAGCTCAGCCTGGCAACAGAAATTAATACAACTGCTGCTGTTAATGCAATTATTTCCAAAATTGTCATCATTTGGTAAGAATAGCTTTCTATCTTTAAGGCCAAGTAAATATGGTGTCTGAAAAATTACTAAATTAAAGAGAAATGTTTCAAGGGTCAGATATTGAAGATGTTCTGTTTCCGGTTTGAATCAACAAGGCTTCGGGTTCAAATCCAGCTGCCAGGTTGCCCCTGAGGTGCTGTCATCATAGCACGGTCCTGACCCATATAACTTCCACTGGGCTGTGATTTGGGCGTCAGTCATGGAGACTGTTGCCTCTACAATAACAGGATGAAGGTTCGGGTCTTGATTCTTTTGAGTTTCTGACAGAAGACAAACTAATAATGTTGTCCCTCTGAGTCTGAGAAGTCTTGTGGACCTGTTCTTTACGTGACAAGGACAAAACTTTGTTCTTTCTCTCTGGCGTCTTCAGTAGCTTACACAGTATTTCTGGAAAGATCTCAAAGCTGGAGGAGATAAAGTGATCTGCTTGACTAGACAGCAGAGACAGCCTCCTTGTTAGCTGCCGGCCTGGGGTTTTTTATCAGGCAGATATCAAAAGGCCACCATTACTAATTACAGCACTTGGCCAGTGTCTCAGTCCAAACATGAGGCTATCTCAATCCCCCGGGATTAAATTTTAGATGTAAACACCACACAAAGCAAATAATAATCTGCTGCCGCCCATAAATAATGCAGGAACCTTTGAGAAAGAGTGGAGTGGAATTAATTCAAGGACTTAGTCCCCTTGGATGCATTTGAGGGAATATATCAAAGAAGTTGTTCTTAATGTGGGCGGAGAGTGAAATAAGCCATTGGAGGCAGTGTCAAAATCACATTAATTTAATGGCGAGACATGTTTATAGAAGACATCACCCAGCTCAGCTATTATTATAAACTCGCTCCAATAATTTATCATTGGAAATACTCTAAATGAGCCAATTATGAAGCAAGAGTGCACATTGGTTATTGACACTGATATGATTTGCTAAACATCTAAGTTTGAGTCAATACATTTAGAGTTTAAATAGAAAAACAGACGGAAGAAAAAATGAATTTTATTTATTTTTTGCCTAGTTATGCATCACCTCTTTAAATACATTTCTTTAATATTACATCAAATTGGTTAAAATGATGGGAAAAACCCAGAGCAGGGACTAAGGTGTTATTATAATTTTAGTATATTTAACCACCTAAAACGTGGCAATGCAAATAGAAATGGATCCTGCTGCTGAATAACATTGTTACAAGGACAGTCTCTGGGGTGGATAAGAGGAAGAGCAAACACCCTGCCGTCTGGAGAAAAGAATAGGTGTCTGTCATCTATCTACGGAGCAGAGGAGGAGGAGGAGGGGGATGAAGGCGAAGGGAGGATGGGAGGGTAAATGGGATTTAGCCCCAGTCATCTCCATGGAGGCTCATGCAACCAGACCTGTTCAAATACACACGGGGGGATGATGAAGGTTTTACATTGAATAAACATTTCAACACACATATGTTTGCTGTCACCAAACCCAACTTTGCACTTTGGTCCTGAGTCTGGCCACAGTGTGTGTTGTTGAGATGTTTATTCATCAGTCATAGGAAAATGTCACAGAGTAATTGTGCGCAATTATCCTCACCAGCTCAGAGAGCAGCGGAAAAGACCATATTTACATAAAGACACAAAGAAAGTGGCAGCAGGAATCTGTGCGCGCTCTGAAATACAGCACAAACAAAACGTGGATGTGATCTGAGAAGACATGTCTCTGATCGGCTGCTAATTAATGATTTGGACCTCAAATGATGTACTTCAAAGGGTTGTCTGGAAACTGGAAATGACATTTGGACCATGTGAAACCAGACTGGAGGTAGAAGCCAAACCAGCTGCAGATCAATTTAAACAAGGCTTTCCGCCCAGTAATAAATCAAGGATCTGGATGTAAGAAAGAACAGGGAGAGGGTAATGGATGCAGAGGCAGACGCACAACTGACACAGGATAAATGCGTCCAGGAACGGATAAGGAAGGGGAGGAAGGATGGATGGGAGGGTGAGGGTCAGCAGGGTAATGGGGCAGCTGCTTGTTTGGTAGCAATGATCACCAATCGACAGGGAAATAATGTGATTCTGTTGCCAAGAAAACAAATCACTATAAGCCTCTTAGAGGAGGCTTTTGTATGTAAGGTCAGTAGACGTCCAGAGAAGAACGAAGAATTTGTTGAATATTTCTGACACTAAAACATGTTTTTCTTGCATACGTTTTGGCATCTTATTACAAATGACTGTTTTGATCCTAAATGTCTTTAAAGGCACGTTGCATTGTAGAGTGATTAATGTAATCATCTGTTAATCGCTAGGTGGCAGTGAAGTCCACAGGAAACGACGTCTACAGCTGTCAAACTGATTGCTTTTAATCCAGCAGCAGGAGATGATCTGGTTCTTAGGGCAATACTTGGTTCTCACTGGTTGATCTTGTGTCAACACGTTCTATATAGTGTTGACAATTAATTGGAAACAAGTGTTTTTAAACATGACCAACTATTAGAAGTAGTCTTAGCAGTAGTTGTAGTACTAGTAGTTGGTGAACTAGTGAAAGTATTAGTGGTTACAATTGTAGTCGTTGTTGTAGCAGTAGTAGTTCTAAATGTAGTAGTTGTTGTAGTAATACTAGTAGCAGCAGCAGCAGCATCAGTAGTAGTAGTAGAATTAGTAGAGGTAGTAGCAATAGTATAGTTGTAGTAGTGGCAGTAGTGTAGCTGTAGTAGTGATCCTAGTTGTAGTAGTACTAGTAATAGCAGCAGCAGCAGTAGTAGTAGTAGTAGTAGTAGTAGTAGTTGTACTAGTAGTAGTACTGGTTGTAGTAGTAGTAGTAGTAGTAGTAGTACTAGCAGTCACAGTGGTAGTAGTTGTAGTTTTATTAGTAGTAACTGTAGTAACTGTAGTAGAGGTAGTATTACTAGTTATAGCATAAGCAGTAGTTGTAGTAGTAGTATCTATAGAAGTAACTGTAGTAGTGGTAGTTATACTACTAGTAGTAGTCACAGTATTATTAGCAGTAGTACTAGTATTTTCAAGGTAGTTCAGAGTTAGCAACTATATTACTATAGCACTACAGTAAAACCTAATAATGATTTACTTTGGTTAATGATAATAAAGACTAAAACTAGACATTTAAAAGTTTAAGCTATAATTGAAACAAAGACTGACATTGAATGCAATCATCTTACAGTTGAAATGCCATTGTTTGCCACTAGGTGTGCAAGTTGGCAAGGATATACCGCAAGGTGGGAGGGACTTACTGTGATTGTTACAGAATAAAAGTCCTAGAAACCCAGACTGCCTTCAACAGATTCATTAAATCTCCTCGTTAATTACAGTGTAAACGAGTTTGAACCTCAAACCACTTTAACATTTTCAGTCTGTAGAAACACAGCACTGGTCTTAACAGAGGGGCAGAGGACAGTGTCCTCGACAGAGGGAGAGAAAGTATTTCCAGCTTGTACCAGATTACATCCCTAACCAACAGCAATGCTGTGACAATTCAACAGATGGCGAGCTGCTCTCTCACTACATTACTCTGACAATATGACTGCGATGAGAGAAGACGTCGAGCAACGGCCAAAAAGATGGAGACCAACTGTTGTGTTTCCTGAGGCCTTCCATCAGTAGCTTCTTCACAGCGTTAGGAAACCCAGGCATCGCAGTTCCACCATTCCACCACAGGGTGTTTACATTACAGTCTGATGTGACTCCACTGGCTGTAAATCTCCAACCAAAAACTGTTTACTTTAGAGTTAACACTGTGCAATTTGATTTAATAAAACAGGATCTTATAAAAACAGTTTTTTGTGGCACTTAAAATGTATCTTCTTAAAAACATCTCAGTTTCACCGAGTATAGTGAGAGTATAGCAATCTCTGAATTCCGAGAAGGACAGAAGAGACGGGTGAAAAATGATTAAAGCAGATAATTATTTATTCATTCCTTGAATTTCCAATAACTTGAACTTCATACTTGCACTAAAAGGGTGAACTTAAATAGAGACTCAAAAAAGCATCTGTTAGTAAAAAAAAGGTTCTTAAATATAAAAAACACCATCGAAAAAGATCAACTTACTCGCAGTCTGGAAATCAGTGATTCATTCTGAGAGTAAACTAAAAAAAAAAAGCCAGTCTGAAAGAACCCGGGATTTAGAAGTCGGTCAAATCGGATACAAGAGAGTTTACACTGTGCACAGAGCAGAAACAAATACAGATTTCCCCTAAAAGGACGTGTCTACATTAAATGCAGTTCTATTAACAGGTTAAACCATGCACAATATCTTGTTTGCAGGCTTTCTCACCAGCTGAGTGTGGCTGTACAATCTGTTATTAATGTATTTACAAATACAACAAATATGCTACAGTTATAGAAAAAAAAAATAAAACTTGATGCAAGTTAAAAAATAAATCCCACCCCAAGGCCTGCAACTGTTAGTAAGGTTTTTATTCTCTTAACTAAATGGAATTGAAAAATAAATCTGAGCAAACAACACTGTTCACGCAACACTCATCCAGAGACACAACCGCACAGACTGAGGACAAATTGCTGACAGATTTTTTTTCTAGTTTCGGAGACCAGTCCATGTCTCTTTGACAGGAGAGAGATGTCTTTCCACTGGTTCCTCGTCTCTCCTCCGACCGACTGCAGCACCGTCCGCCGTCTCTGTCCAAATCACCGTCTCGGGAAAGGGACTTCAGAATTGAATTACATTTTTTTTTTTTAAAGGCACTACCAGAGACTCAGAAAAGCTGCCCGAGTCTTGGAGTCTCCACTTCACCCTCACATCATGCTCCAAAACTGAAGGTCACATGTCGGTCCAGAGTCAGTGACAAGCCGTGCTGAGTCTCCGGCTTCCTCCTTCGTACGTAGGAGTTTTCAACAGTGTGGCGACAGATAAAAAAATGCGTCAGTGCAACAAAAGTGTTTCCCCCCGTGCACTGTTTTCCACTGTTTACTTTACAGTTCACTTTATATATATATATATATATTTATATACATTATATACACACACTGTACACGATTCACCTTGCGCACTAATTACATTATTTAAAACACATTCCTGTACAAGCTCGTGTGGAAGAAGAGAAAGAAAAATAATAATGAAGAAATCACTGTAGACATGGAAAAAAAAAAAAAAAAAACCCTGAACAAATTAGTTAAAGAAAAGTCAATCAGATGAGCACTGCAGTCTGGAACAGATTTCTGACAGGTGCGAATGCAACACTCGATCTCACTGTATCTAAAGGTTATTTGATACATGGATGTAGATAATATCAGGTATTTCATGCACAGTTTCCTCTGTACGACTCGTTAGGTTACTTGTTATTTATAAGCTATAGTTTCAAAGCCTTTCTATAAAGGCTTACACCTGGAATAAATGTGTTTCTCTCTTTGTGCGCAGGATGGATGTGTGATCAAAAAGCCATGCACTGATGGAGGTGGTGGAGCATCAAGCAGTCACAGCAGCCCCTCATGCCGATCACACGAATGAGTTCAAGGAGTTCATGGCGTTTATAGGGGACGGGGCCTCAGAGCTCTCGTGGCCCTCGGCCGTGTCCCTGCTCCCGCTTTTGCCACTATACTGGCCAATAAAGGAACCGTCCTCATTGAACTGTCCGTCTCCTCCTTCCCCGTAGTCAACTAAACTGTCGTCACTGTCTTCCCTCTTAACAGTGCCATTAGAGGGCGTGCGGCTCCCTTTTAATGGTTTATGGTCCTCATTGTCACTGAAGGAGAAAATAACATGCAGGTGTTACAGGTGAGATGGTGTGACAGATGCAACAAACACATACGTGATCACTTTTTTAGATGGAGCAGCAGGTCGCCAATTTTTTCCCATCATTGTCTAGGACACAATACTGTAAATGGATTTTCTGGTTGGTAATTTTTGTTTGCTCCATGTCTAAAAAAAAAAAAAAAACAGTGGCTATGAATGATTAGTTGGTTTCCATCAGTCAGCGGGGAATACAGAAACCAAACGTCTTTCAATTCCCTCTGAAACCATAAATGAAGGTGGTAAATGCGTTGCTTGACGAGACCAACCCTCCCAGTCAACACAGAGGCTGTGGTGAAAAGGCAATGATATGAGAAGATCTGAAAAGCACAGCAACAGCCAAAACAACAACAACAAAAAAAACTGGCAAAAAGAAAAAAATGATTGAAGGAACCTAAGTTCTAAATTATTACGTAACCATATTAGTAAATCAGAAAAACAGACTGAAAGCAACAAGCTGAGCTGAAGACTTCACATTGATGTGAAGTCTGTCTCACACGATGAAGGCCGATCTATGGACTTCATGAGCAGCAGTGGGATGTGAACAAAGGGGCAATATTTTTTCTCCACAATGAATTTATGATCCTACCCTAACAGCACCACCCTATCCCCAGAGGCCTCCACCTTAAATCAGATCTGCTGCCACTGTCTGAGAGACTGAAATCAGTGCTTGAAAAAAAGATGTTTATGTTTAATACAAGTACAGTACAATACTATAACGGATACTTTTATTAACTATTAAATAACTACTGATGAAACCATGGGCCAGACGTCCTGCTCTAACCTATCCTGAGACTTCAGAGGTCCAACTAGGAGACCTCAGACAGCAGACGCTGCAGATCATCAGATTTCCACTTTATGTACACAAAGAATCACAAGAATTGATCTTTATATATATTTTTCATATCATTTTAAAGAGACAGACGGAGTTGAGGTACATTATGTTTTTATTCACACATAATTCCCCTGATTTTTTTTTTACCAATTAATAAACCTAATTATGCTGATATAACCTGATGTAATATAATGTTATGAAATTGTAATTTTGGTAAATGGTCAAATGAAGGTGTTGATGAAATATTTTTAATTAATATTGTTATGAGACTGCAGGGATTTACAATAAATTCTTCATAAACTTCACTTATTATTATTTCACATATTTTCTCAGTTCTCAGGTGTTTATTTTTAAAAATTCAATAACAAGACACAGTCAAAACCTAGAGTAACTATAAAGGGTTTACTGCAAGTGACTCTTGGAAAGAGAACTTTATCTGAGGCGAACTACGGTACGTTGACTTCTACAACCCGACGGGGGTGAACTTGAGGTCACTGTAGTTGTCTTCAGTCAGTCAGGAAACACTGTTTCCCCCTATGACATTCTCAGAATCTAAATGACCATGATGACATGACCTTCACGTGCACCTGCGCAGGAACCCACTAGGGTGCAGACTCTCAAGGCCTGACAATGAATCCTCAATCTTCCAGTGAGAGTACAGCTGGTTTCAGTCAACCTTCATTTTATTACTAATATTATTATTATTATTATTATTTTATTGTTACAAAAATGACTTGCACTGTTTTACATATTGGGTGAAAAACCTGCAGCTGTATCTGTACTGTACTATTGTATTGTGTAGTTATTGCCTAGAGCAAAGTCTCATGTATCAGAATTTCACACATGCACATCAAATATTCTTATACTATATCTATATATATATATAAATATATATATTAGCATATATACATTCATATATATTTATTCATATTTGCCTTAATATATATCTATCACAGAAAATTCCATATATATATTGCAACAATATACAAAAAGGAATACAAAATATAAAAGCAAGACAATTTATAAATTACTTATACTACAAAAAAAATATTGTAAAATGCAAACGGTGCATTAAAGTGCTTTTTTTCCCCCTGTCCCTACGTGCAATTGGAGATGCAGCCCCGAAAGAACAAGCATGGCTGAAAAAAACGGCTGTGGACTGGTTAGTCGTCTGGAGACCAAATGCATGATGGGTAGCTTACTACACTGCACGAGAAATGAATGTAGCTTATCAGGGCAACGTAGCTTATGTCAAGATCACCCAAAAAACCTGAACATTTCTGCTATAACAACACGATGGCAACACGTGGGTCCGTACGGGTCGGTCCAAAACCCCAGAGGAATCAAACATTGTGCTTCCTGGTGGGAACGTTTGAAACGCTGTTGTTTTTTCTGTTGGTTACAGAAGATCCTGGGTTAAAGAGGAGGTTTAAAGTGCACAGGTCTGGCTGCCTCACAGGGCACAGGCCAGCACAAAGTACCAGACGGAAGCAGGGGATTATGGGACAGAGTGGTCTTGGGGCCGTCAGAGGCTGCAGCTCTTTCTCTCACCTGTATTCCCCAAACGTGCAGTCTTCTTCTTTCATGGGCTGGAACTCTGGGTCTGTGTGAGCGTCTTCTTTCTCTTTGACTGATGAGAAGAAAAGGAGGTTATGACAACAGAGAGAAAAAAATATTCGACGGTATGAGTTGCAATTTTTTTTACTTTTTGTCTGGGTTTGACTCAGATGAGACTTAGATATCAAAATATATAATTTCACATTTTATTTTTTCACTAGCAACCACTAGAGGGTACTCTAGGGCTTTGGTACCACTGTTACTACTCCTGTGTCACTGAAAAAGTTACATTTATCGAATTATCTGGAGTATAAATCACATTTCTTTTTTTCATTCCTTGTATGGGTTTGTGACTTATACTCAGGAGAGACTTAATCTAAAATTTTACATTTTTATTTTCCCACTGACAGCCACTAGAGGGTATTCTAGTGCAGTGTGTCCTACTTCTGTCCCACAAACAAAGCAAAAAGCATCGAATTTTCTTGAGTATGATTCACAATTTTTCTTTTTTGTCTTGGTTTGTGACATACACTCATTTTTATTTTCCCTCAGGCAGCCTTTAGAGGGCACTCTAGGCCTGTGTAATGGCATCTGCACATCCTGTAAACAGCACTTTTGGTGGTGCAACTTATACTCCAACAATACTCAAAATATAACTCTGTAAATAATAATCTATAGTTGGTATATAGCAGGTATGAAACTTCAGTCTTTTGTGTTAAAGACGTTCTACTCACCAGGGTATTTCCCTCCTTTATTTCTCTGGATGAAGCAGATTATGAGCAGGATGAGGATGAGCAGAGCGATGGCACACATCAGACCAATGAACCATCCCTGGGTGGCGATGTCCACCTGTCTGCTGGCCACGGCTGACCATGAGAGAAGAACAACATTTGACGTATATGATATGATATGATTATGATTTTCACAGAGTTGCTGAGAAGAAAATCCCGGCTGCATTTGGAGAGAAGTCGTGACTTTTTCACTTTGCTGCCAGTGCGGTTTAGTGCGAACGCATACATGTCGTTGAGCACAGCATGCAGAGAGTCTGTTAAGCACTTTTTAATACTTGGTAGAGAATCCAGTTAATGAGTGGACTACCTTCATGTTGATTAGTAAGAAAGGTTACCGGTTACACTTAGTGTAGCTTGCATGTTTGTAGCACAAAAAGGGACATTTACACAAAAACAGACACAGGACACACAGATATGTAGAGTATAGTCGTTGGGTACTAACACAATCGATTGCGATTATCTATATTAGAGTGATGTCATCTTCTCTAGCCAACAAGACTGATGAAGTTAAATTGGAACTTCACGAACATGCACGTTGCTACGGTATCTTCTGTCACTATCTCACTACACGGCCGAACACAAGGGGTCACCAAAACACATCATCTCGAACCATCTCTTCATTGAGTCAACGATACTCCACACCACAACAACAACAACACAATGCAAGGTCAGGCCATGCCGAGGTGGAGGCAACCTCACCACCAACCTCTCAGGAACTGCCTCACCTGGTACCGTGACCAAAAGCTCCTCGGAGTGGTGGAGCGGCTGGTCGTGGTGACCTTTGGCCACCAAACGCACTCTATAGGAGAGCCCCCCCTTCAGGCCCTTCAGCACAACGTTCTGAGAACCGTTCACAAACTCTTTCTGCCATTCCTGCTCCCCTTCACCTGCAGGGGGAGTTTCAGTCAGAGAGAGGTCTTGGAGGGAGACGAGGAAACTTCTGAATGGAGTCATGGCTTTATGAACGTGTGGATGGATGTAATATCTACTGACACGGACATTACTCTAGTGGGAGTTCTGAGTATGGGACTGATTAATGGTTCTCTTACAGTGTTAATGGACTAGAAACTCTAAGGCTGCAACTTCAGAAAAACAAATGTAAATGAAATGTAAACTCCTTAACCAAGCTGACAGCACATGATCAGAATAAAAGAAGTGAAAAAAGTCCAAAAAGCTTAAAAAATGTATCAGGAGAAACAATTGTTCTCTCCTGTACATTGGCTGGTTACTTTACTTGTAAATTGCTGTCACAAATCAGTGTTCTGGCAACCGTGAGGTGAGATACAACTGGAAAACTGCCATTTTAAATGGATGCTGGAACTGGCAACAGACACAAGAACGTGTTCCAGAGTTGAAAGACAAATGTAATTAATCTAAACTCCAGCCCTAAAGTCTGGAACATCTCGGGCTGAAGTGAAAACAGCTGATTATCGGCTCTTTAACCTTTAGAATGGAGTATTCAACCCACAAATAAAGTATTCAGTTTGACTATACATATATATTTCTCTATTATTTAACAAATGAAATGAATCTACAGCTATCTACTGCAGTGGTACATTTGCCAATCAAGCTACTTGGTCTCCTCCTAGTGGTAACCAATTTCAAAAGTTATTTTATTGGCAAAAATAACGTCTTTCACAGCAGAATCTGTGTTCCTGTCAGCACATACTCTATGTACTGTATGCAGATTAGACGCTTCGGCCATTACCCAATATTTACTTTTTGGCCAATATGCCAAATGATACCAACATAAACCTAATTATATATATTTTTATTTATATGTACAAACCACAGTATGACTATGATATTCATTAAATGAGATGCAATGCTGCCATCTAGTGACTTCCACTTCAATTTATAGCCGTTTATCCCCAAAACTATTTACAAGCAACACACCATTTGGCAAAAACTAGGCAATGCATGATCAAGTTTTCATTATTAGAGAAAATAAAAATAATAATTTTTACAGATATATACAAGATAAGATATTTGGCTGAAAAAAATCAATCAGCCACTTTTCCATATTATAACTTTTGTGTCAGTACCACTGATCTAGTTCAGTCGCTATGATAACACTATGACAGGCGACAAACTGTCACTGTAAACGTGTACTAACAGTATTTTCTCTTATTTTCTGCTGCTCATGTGCTGCCAGTTTGGTAATTTGTTTCACACTTTTATCTATTTTTTTTTTTAATCCAACTGCCTACTGCTTGTTGACTGAAGTGGCAGAGCTGTCAGGCTTTTCTCTGCACATTCAGATGAGGTGAGGGATTAAATGTCAGATGCACTTGACTAATAAACACAAGATTATCTTTTCCATAACAGCGCTTATTAAATTAATGAGATTTATGATAATGACGAGTGAATTCATTTAACAGTAGGTGTGAGAGAGCCGTACAACCACACACTGCTTTTCAGCTCCGCTGCAGGTGGATGGAAACAATGGGAAGGCACTTCAGCCACGATAAATTGGCACCGTACGGGTGTTTGTGCTGCTTTTTAGTGCATTTGTCTACACAAGTACAAGCCAGACTTTTGTGGGAAACACATTGCATCTGAACAATGCTGTGTAATTAGTAAACCAATCATCTGCCTCCATGTTGGCAGGAGCCAATAGCAGTGTGTCCGCCAATGCCATTATTCACCTGCATTAGCCAGTACTGGAGTAGGGGTCTCTTGTCACCTCTATGTGAAACTAACACCCAGGAATGATCTGGTAATGCTTACTGCTCTCTACTATGTACTCTACGTATACGTTCTTTTCCGGGCCCCAGTACTCCCAACTGATCCGGGCCCCATCCTCTTCCACCTTGGAGCTAACATTCCCAAAAGGACTCCCAGGTGGCACTGAGCACACAGAGAAGGAAACAACAATCGTGAACTTTGGTTTCTGCTGCTCAAGGGAAACAAACCAAGTAACTGAGAATCAAGGTTTGATTCCGTCACGATGCCATTACATGCTATTCATCTCATG
The DNA here is from genome assembly GCA_016785265.1 of Paraplagusia blochii. NCBI lineage: Eukaryota > Metazoa > Chordata > Actinopteri > Pleuronectiformes > Cynoglossidae > Paraplagusia > Paraplagusia blochii. The sequence continues at coordinate 144,678 of JAFBJS010000327.1, read as the reverse complement.
GAACTTCAGCTACAGAGAAGTGATCGTACATAAGACGTGGACGTAACCATCTGGGTAAACTGGGACAGCTAGAACAGTATCAGACCCTGGTCAGTGTGCATTTGAGGAAATTATTCAGATTCAATTATTGTTTCTAAAATAATATAATCTCATTAAAATCTGAATATTTCTTTGCCTTGTCAAATGATTAAATATTCAACTTTATTAAATTTAATTTCACTTTTTTGCATGGTAAAAACCTGAAGGGCATCCAACAATTTAACAAATATTTTTTAATTAAAATTTTTATCTTTTGGACTCATCATAAGTCATGTAATTTTTGGTCTTTCATATTCCTCATAATTTGTATATTTACTTGAAAATACATCATTTTTATGATGTAAATAAACTTAGAACAGGACTTTTTTTCCATAGGGTTCCAAGTTCGAAACCACAAGCTGCCATGTGCACTGAGCATGGCACCGTCCAAACTCTAAAATCTCTGAAAACTCTGAAAAATGTAAACTTTATTTTTTTTTTTTAATCTTTTTTAATTGTCTTTTTCTCCTTTCCTCTCATCCCCAGAAGACAGGAGGCGGATCTGGAGGTGGAGGAGTTAAAGATACTGAGATTCTCTTTAGGAGAGACAAGGATGGACAGGATCAGAAATTAGGTGATTAAAAGGACAACACAGACAGGAAGGTTTGGAGAAAAAGCTAGAGAAGACAGATTGAGATGGTTTGGACATGTTCAGAGGAGGGACAGTGGATACATTGGTAGAAGAATGATCCTAGAGATGGAGCTACCAGGTAGGAGACGAAGAGGAGATGATGGATGAAGTGAGGGAGGACATGGAGGAAGTTGTAGTCAAAGTAGAAGATACAGAGGACAGGGGGAGATGGAAAATGTTGACTCGCTGTGGAGATCCTTGAAAAAGGGAAAAGTCAAAAAGGATAAAAAGAAGAAGGGGTGAGTCCAGGCTAATCGGATCTAAACTAATATATTCTCACCTAATCTAATTCTCTTCTCCAATTTTACCACTAAAGTCAATGTTTCTTGTCCTGTTTTAAAGATTGACTGATTACTTCCAGTCGTATCAGGCTTCCCTCACAGATACAGATGGCCACGTTCACATCTTAAATACAGTCTATGTTCAAGACACTGATATGACAACAGAATACATCAGCATCATGAAGCATGTGAGTGATGAGGTGAGCTAAGGTGACAGCAGGATCTGTACCCTTGTGGATCGGACGGTTTGGAGAAGGCTGTACAATGGGATGGGAGCTTTGGGTGTTTCCTGCAAACAACATGAAAAAGGTGTAAAAACAACACCGTACACGACAAACACCAAAACACATTCATCAACGCCGACGCTGGAGTCACTGTTACTGTTACAAAGCGCACACAGTTCACTGACAGGCCAAGCAGAGCAGAGCAGAGCAGAGCCATGCAGCAGGAGGCGACGCCATCAGCCGCAAAGGAAGATGTGAGGAAGGATCAACAGGATTTACAAAAGCAGCTTAGATAATCTGGCTACGTTTATCAATAACATCGATATATAAAATCAGAGCAGCGCACAGCAGTGTCATCCACTGTATGTGGGTGTGATTCCCCCCGCTTTGAACTCAGTGGTGCATTTGGACGGGCAGCAGAATTTTTAAAATGTCAGGAGATTGCTTTGATGGGTGGGGGGGGCATGCCGGCTGCTGCTGGGATTTGTCTGAATATGTAAAGAGACAGCAGCCTGCTCCACACCGCTGGTACCTTCGCTCTCATCTGGGTCAAGCGGTGACATCGGAGCTTGTGAAGAAACAGAAAAACAACAGGACAGGAACGGTTACAGGACGACCCCTGACTCCTCCCGCCCTGTCACTGCACGGACTGAGGGACATGTGGACGCTCATGCCGAGTGAGACAAATGCATTCAATTTAGACTTTTAGTCGGGAGGGTCTGTGGCTGGGAGGGTCACCTTCACCCATAATGCACCTCATCAAGCTCATGTAGTTCAACAGAGACGGGGATGAAAATCAAATGAATAAAATTACGGGAATAATGAGATACAGAAATTAAATATAGTGACTGTGATGGAATGACCATTACACGGTTGTAGAACATCTGTGGAACAGTTGGCAGCTCGGACATGAGAATAACGTTCATGAGATGATGTTAATCTCTCATAAATCTGTCAGGTCATGTTTTATCTTTAACAGACAATATTATAATTTCAATTTAATTATACAATACATTAATAATCATACTTTATAATAATATTTAACTAATATATTAATTTATGATTAAGGCGGCAGTGGTGGCCTAGCGTTTAAGGAAGCAGAGTTGGGTCAGGTTTTCAGGTTTGAATCCCCTAGCTGCCAGGTTACCACTAAACATAGTACAGTCCCAATTCACATAACTGGTGCAGTGTGATTTGGGTGGCAGTCATGGAGACCGCTGCCCCTGAGACTCGGTAACAGATAAGAGAACTAATTAATGTACTAATTGTAAATGATATAATATTCTTATGTCCAATAATATCCTGAAATATATTATAGAATATTATCACAGATTGTGATTTGTCTTGGCTTTGACTTTATAATAAATTTCAGAATTCTAAAAATTTGTAGGTCAACCATCTTTCTTTAATCATCAATGAAAACTAAAATGAAAAGCCAAAAAATAAGGTTTTTTTTAACGTAATTTTTACATTCATTTTCATACAGATCAAAACTGTTAATGCTTGGGATGTAGAAATGGTAATGTAAAAATAAAATTCTGCAAATCAACTAGTTCTCAGCTCTGACATCAACCATTAATGTAATATTATGGGAGAGAAATGTCATTTTAATTGGAGTTAAACAAGAAATACAGCAACAACCGATGATTAAGAAATGCTTTGTACCTCCTTATCATACAACATTTCCACAGCAACCATTCAATGTGTAATGTAAAATGTCCAGACTTATAACATGCCCACTCCACTTGAATGCAGGGTGCAGAGTGTGTTTGGCAATGACTGCAAATGTGTTAGACCTTTGAATATTCTTTTTTACTGGACTTACCTTCGTCCATGATGGTGACAGCATCCTGAGACACGGTGGGGCCCGCTCCCATGACTGTGTTCGCATTCAAATAAAACCTGTAGCGTGTGCTGTACTTGAGGTTGGGCAAAGTGACCGAGGTCTCATTGAAGAGCAGGGCCAGCTCCTCCACTGTGCCCAGCTCGTTGGAGTTATTGACTACAGGGGTGGAGGAATGGAGGAAGGTGGAGGGTTTAAGGTGGTGACAAATAATTAGGAGGGATTTGTAGATGAAGGTAAAATGATGGAGAAAAAGAATGGAGGAGAAAGTGTTTGGAGCAGAGGTTCAGGAGGGGAGTGACAAAAGTGGAACTGTTAATCTCTGTGGTTGGATATTAAATTACATCTGATTCATTATTCCTCTAAACTAGAAAACTGTTTTTGATTAGAATGACATGAAACAGAATGATAGAAGTACCAACTACATGGTCGGAGGTGAAACTACATTCACTGGGTCGATAATAAACCCAATAAACTAATTTGTAGCTCTTTCCAAAGCCTCACCTGGCTGATATTTCAGAGTGTAGCCGGTGATGTGTCCGTTGCGGTCATGAGGAGGACTCCATTCCAGGGTCAGGGAGTCCAGGTCTGAGTTTGTGACTGTCAGAGAGGAGGGAGGCCCAGGAACTGTAGGGGAAATGGAACATTCCATTTAGCACAGGTCGGAAAACATTGTTGTTGTTATGTCAAATAAATGAGTGTTGGGATGTAGGATGATAATGTTGACAACTTTGTTTGTAGGAACTAATTTCTACTAACTAATTCTAATTAGTTAGAACTAATTTCACCCTTTTTAAACTTAAAAGTGTGAATATTTTCCACAATATTGAATAATATGTACAGTATTTTTTCATGTAACTCTCATGAAAAAATACTTACATGTGTCAATAGCATATACAATAGAAACCATAGATAAGAGTTAAGTTATCCAAGTAATGAGTTTTGCAAGATTTTCAGATGATACATTTAGGAAACATCCAGCTATGCTCAACTAAGATCCTTGCTGGGTTATTTTACTTCTAGTCCTCTAGAAGTAAAATAATATCATCCAATTCAACAACAATATAAATCAGTTTTATTATAATTATTTAATATGATCTATATGGAAATATATATGCTTAAACAGGAGGGTTTTGTGTAATTAATTCATAGAATATTACTGGGCGACTGAAACAAATTGTTTTTGAGTTATTTTTAATAAGGAAAATGCAATCTAGAAAAAATTAAATCAACTCACAATTGCTGCTGTGAAACAAATTAAACTCTAGATTAAACTCTTAAGAAAAAGGAAGGAGAACAAACTCATCTTCCGACCCAAGTCCAGCTCCTCAACAACTAGACCAACACTGCCCAAATAATTAAACATTATAAATTATATTAAAAATCACTTTAAACAAATTTTTTCAATTGATTGAAAAATGGTTCTAAAAGTTGATCTAATCAAAGATTTCATCCTTACCGCCCTCTGGTGTCTGGAACTGCTGGTTTGGACTGGCAGGTCCTTCTCCTTTACCGTTGAAGACCCTGACGTTAAAGGTGTAGAGGCTGAATGGGTGAAGGTCAGGCAGCCTGCCGTGGGTGTGGTTCCCGGTGAAGGTGAGAATCCGCTTCTCATCATGGTGAGGGTTGTGTTTGTGGAGACTGTGGGCCTTCCAGTAGTACACCTATGGGACAAAGTTGTGTACTGTGAGCACCGAGGCGTATCTTTGTTTTTCACCGTTTCACAAACGTTGTCACAGCGTTTGTCTCACCGCACCTTGTATCCCTTCAGTTGTCCTCGTACTAGTTTATGAGGCATGGGTTGCCAGTGCACCTCTGCCATAGTGCTGTTCAGCACCCGGGCCTCAACATTTTCTGGGTACGCCACGGGCACTGAGTAGAAGATGATTAAGAGCATTTCAGGCAGGGATGACAAAATGATCCAGGTTAAACAAGGAGCATGGAAGAGGGACATGAGGAGTAGGTGAAACTCACAGTCTTCTCCTGAGAAGCCGCGTACGACTGCAGGTTCTGGTCCAACTCCGTGATCGTTCATGGCCTGGACCTTTATCTCATACGGAACAAATGTTGGCGTCCCAGACACAACGAATCTGGAGTTGTTGGCTACGGTCACGGAGCTCCACTCACTGTCCCCCAAAATCTGCTTCCACATGACGTGGTAGCGAAGCCCCGGGCCGTTGGACTGCAGGCCGGACAGTGGCTGCAGGGAAGAAAGTTTGGAGTAACTTTGAAGTACTTTTCTATTTACTGAACAGATGCAGTTTTACAGAGACATTTGTTGTTGCAGATAATGAATGAAGAAGGAAAATCAGAAGCCGTTAAGTTTTATGATGGTTTTAACTGCTTTTAATTACCTTCCAGGAGATTACAAGATTGTCATGTTCTGTTCCAAATCCCTCCACACCTGTGGGATTCTGGTCCGGAGCTGTGAAAAATAAAGATAAAAGAGAGACGTTATGCAACAGACAACAGTTTCGCTACGCAGTCGACTGAAATAGCAGCGAGAGGGAGTTGGACTATAGTGTGTTAATGGAATCTAAGCAGTTTCACTGATGACTTGGTAGAATCTCTACCTGCAGGATCAGTCTTGAACATCCTGGAGGGTGAGCTGGGTCGACTGTAGCCCACGGCATTGAGGGCCAAAACTCTGAAGGTGTAGTGGACATAGGGGGACAGCTTCAGGTGAGCTGTGGTCTTGGTACCAGGGACCTCGGTCAGATTATGCCAGTGACCTCGGTGGTGAAGGGAGTCTTCATACTGGATCAGGAATTCTGCATATAAAAAAACAGCACCGTAGGGAAATTATGAATCAAATACTCACTCAAAGAACCTGTAACAGAAGAGTGTCAGCCAAGGTGAAGAGAGAGGTTTACAGGATCCTAGAGAGGGTTAGAGACACTAGCAATTGGCAGAAGACAGGAGACAGAGCTGGAGGTGGAGGAGTTAAAGATGCTGAGGCTCTCTTAAGGAGAAACAAGGATGGACAAAGGAAGAGAAAAAGCAAGAGAAGACAGATTGAGATGGTTTGGACATGTTCAGAGGAAAGATATTGAATACACTGAAGTCGAAGAATGATCCTAGAGATGGAGCTACCAGGTAGGAGACAAAGAGGAGCTTGATTAATGCGGGAGGACATGGAGGTAGTTGGAGTAGTAGATACAAAGAACAGGGGGAGATGGAAAACAGTGTCAACCCCTGATAAAGTCAAAAGAACAAAGAAAATGTTTCATTCAAAAATGTAAAAGGAAGGTGAACATAGTTCTTTATAACATTTGTTCTTTGCTTGTCTGCCTTAAACTGCTTTGATGCACTTAAAAAGTATCTGCAACTACATAATTTACAAGAGAAAAAAAAACTTCCTGCCTTGATGGCATCTGTTACAACTTCCTGTCGCCTCTATTCAGGCTTATAAGCATTATTAAGTTTTTATGTTGCCCTGCAGTGGTCAATTAATTAGTAGAATCCTCGTTATTTCTATTTCCGGATCCTTTAATGACATTTTCTGAATGAATGATTTTTAATTGAAAATAAAACAAAGAAATAAAAATATCTCTTCGGGTGTTTGTTGTTGCATGCTGCAGCCCTAGCCCCTGAACTTAACCGTCACAGATACAGTAATGGAAAAAACATCAGTCCATTTTGTTGTTTTCTTCAATTTCTTATTCATGTTATTGCCTGGTTCCACTCAAGGTGCATTTGTCTGGTCCAATATAATGATAACAACAAAAATAGCTCATAAGAGTTTTAATGTCAGAGCTGTTTCTAGCCATTTTGGGCAGTAACTAGAAGCACAAAAGCTCTTCCATCAATAGCTGCGGCAATAAAGGGACAAAAACAGTGCTTTTAGTCCCTCAATGTTTTCCTGTTCATTGTATTTTTCAGGCAATATACCTTTAATGGTACCAGGCATTAAAACAAACAAGAGGACCAACACTTACTCTGAATGGGACTGTTATGTTCATCCCCAGGGATCCATGTGATCTGGACGCTCCTCTTCTTCTGGTCGGTCAGCTCCAGGTCTGTGGGCGGGTCAGGTCGTTCTGGAAGAGTTGCATCACAGTGGTCAGCATTTTGAAGGCACTATTCTGTGGTTTGTACAGTCACGGACACCACAACACATTCACAGGTCTACACAGGCTCATGCCGTGAAAAGACGAGGCAGAAGAGTCAAAGCCAGTCTTCAGATTACAGTCAACACTAAATCGTTTCAGAAAATTCTGATCCGGTGTTTGTTTTGTTGTTATTTGCACAGTGACAAACATGCAGACGCTGCATCATGCATATGAAGTGAACGATAATCAATTTCTCCGTCTTCCATAATCACTCTGCGTGAAATGGAGGTTCTGGCTCACTCCGGAGGTTCAGGACTCACGTGTTGGATTTGAATTGATAAAGTTAAAAGTGTGCTTTGAATTAATGAGCTGGAAGGAAGCAGTGGTGGAAGACTTTGAATTAAAACATTGACAAGGAATCAGAGCACATTCTGACTCACTTAAAAACATAAAAATACATAAAAGAAACCACATAACATGATAGAAAAACAGAAAAAAAAGAAATCAAGCAATGCCAGTAAATTAAAATGCTCTCTCAAAAACAGCATCATCAAACCACAACATGCAGCATTTAATTAAAAAAATACATATCCAGAACACTTGTGGGCGCTGCAGGTTTACCGTGAAGAACAGCAGGTGTGGGCGTGGCCTCTGCCAGGTAGGAGGGCAGGAGTGAAATGGATTTCAGTGTTTGGTCAGTTGTGAGAAAACAAATGTGTGTATGTGGCAGAATGAGGCGGCAGTGGTCACATAATTACTTAGCTGACAGTATCACAGTGTCTTGACCGGCCTTCACAATCCCTAATCTGAGATTAGAGTCATTATTATACTGTCCAATTGTTAAAGGGGAGTCAGAAGATGGTCGTAGGTTCTCCAGAAGATGTTTCTCCTCTCATGTAAGAGGTTTCTTCAGTTTTGGGCCTCTTGGATTAGAGGTGGAACCTCTTCGGAAAACCAGAATACCATTTCCAGTTGCCCTGGGTTTAACTATTATTTGGGATTAAATGACCAGGATGACTGAGAACCTATATTGTCAGTTTTGACACATACCAACCACAGTGAGCTCTGCACTGGCTGAGTCTTGGTCCAGAGTGGTGTTGGTGATGCAGGTGTAGATGCCAGCATCACTGTCGGTCACATCAGTGATGGTGAGGCTGTCAATGTCAATAATAAACCTGCAAAAAAAAAAAATCAGATTTTGTACTGTCCAAACAAATCTAAACTACGGCCCGGGGGCCAGGATGTGGTCTGTTTGGCTGTTTAATCTGGCCCACAAAACGTGTCCCAATATTGTTAGAAATAACTATGTTATTATATTTCTAGGTCTTCTCTTTGGCCCACAGGCAATGTCTCTGTCATTGGTGTGAAACTCCACGGATTTTACTTCTTTCTTTCCCCTGCAATACCCCTTTTCACCCACTAGATGGCACTGAAAAGGCTTAAAAAAGTTTAGCATTTTCCATTCAATTTTATGCATTTAGCAGACGCTCTTGCTTGTGGTTCTTCTAGGAAACAAACCCAGGACTCTCTAATCTATGATTTTGAGGTGGGTCAGCTTTAGTTTCTATGAACCCTCCACCTGTCTCTCCACCCTGTCAAATTTTAGAACCCCTTTCAGTCAACGTGAAAAGTTTGTCTATGCCTGGTCTAAACCGTCAAATCAAAGTAGACCAGTCCAGTCTAACCTCTCGTCGTCAGGCAGCTCTTCATCATCTCTGAGCCAAGTGGTGGTGAGGACGAGGGTGGGGTCGTGCTTCACCTTACAGTCAAACACCACAGACCGGCCCCTCTGGACCACTTTGTACTCCGGCTGATTCAGGATGCGAGTGGGTTCTGATGGAACAGAGACGGAAAGGACAGAAAAGTGTCCATTATCAAAATGTATAGGATTATAATTTAAGAATACAACACGTAGGATTTTGCACCATCTGGTGGTGAAGTTAAATGTTATGGTTAAACAACATCTTTTCTATATATCTCTTACATAAACATATGCACATACATATATATGTATGCATCTCCCTATACAAGCCTAATATTATCACATATAGTACAAAATACAACATTAGACTAACCTTTCACCTCCAGGTAAACATGATTCTCAGAGATTCCAAGGTTATTTCGGGCCACGCAGGTGTATTTGCCACTGTTTCCGCTCTGTGCTATGTGAATCTCCAGAGTTCCATTGTCGTGTTTAACGTACGGTTCTCCATCCAGAATGCTGGAGCGGCTGTCTTTAAACCTGCGAGCGAGGAGGAAAGATGAGGAGGAAATGCTTGGCGCATTTAAACATATTTAATTTTCTTTCTAAAAAAAAAAAAAAATCTATTTACTCACCATGTAATTTTCGGGATGGGTGAGCCAAAGAAAGAGCAGTCAATCAGGGCCCTGTGATTTCTGATGACCTGGTAGACTTTGTTGGCCGGCGTCAGCACTCTGGGCGGCTCGGCTGCAGTGAGGCAGCAGAAATCACTGGCATGTTATTACGCTCCAGACGATCAATGGAAAACATTAGCGAAATGCAAATGGAGCAAGGACGAGGAACTCACACAGGACGTTGACAAAAGCGTTGGACAGGAGGTAACCGTGTTCGTTGGAGACGTTGCACTGATAGACGGCGCTGGACCCAGTCTGGACATCGGTGAAGATGATGGCGTCGTCTTCTACCCTTCTGCTGGGATCCCTGGGTGCATCTGGTCACAGATAACACAACATAAAATATACTGTGTATATATTTATATAACACATATTACACATATATTTATACATAAATAGATAGTTAGATAGAAAGACAGATATAAAGATAAGGAGTAAGACAGATGATAGACAGAATGACAGAAAAATAGATAAATAGATAGAGATACATAGACAGTGGTAAATGTTATTTAAATCCTGTCTAATTTTAACATCACTAATTAACAAATATGATGTCTTTGGCCACTGTCTCCTCCTACTGTACACAAGTTAACATTTCATGGATTTTGAAGAAATAATGAAAAGAAAATATGCAAAAGCCTTTCTTTTCAACAAGTGAGAAATGTTTGAAATTTACCTAGAAGGTCTGACATTTGGAGAAAGAAAAGAAGTCTTCGCGTTTTTATAATTAATGCTGCAAATGTTAAAATAACTCGACTCACTAAAAGAAGGTCAATGCTACACATAAGACATCACTGTGAGCATAAAAAAACAAATGTAATTGGTTTTATTGCTTTAAATAAACTATTTTTCAGGTTCACGAACAGAAGACGGTAACTGCTATCCTAAAAATGGCTGCATAAATGTGGTGAGATGCACTCACTCTCTATGTTGATGCTGTTCATAGCCCAGGTGATGGAGGGCTTGGGCGTGCCACTAGCCCTGCAGGTCAGAACACCATTCTCTCCTGGAGCCAGGACCAGGTTTCTGGGAGCACCGGTGATCCAGTATGGAGCAGCTGAAAAATTCAGAGAAAACTGGAGAATAAATCAGTGAACATGCTGACCTGCTGGCATCTCTGAATTCATCATCTCTGAGATAGATGGAGAGGAAGGAGGAAGGAGCTGTGCTGGTCCGGCCTGGTCCACCGTGTGTTTCATCACTAACAAACCTCGGACTGTAACGTGGATGGTGTGGTGCGTCGAGCCGAGCTGATTCTTGGCGGTGCAGCGGTAATCTCCAGCGTCTGATTCGGAGACGTTCACGATACGCAGCGTCTTCTGATAGTGCAGGAAGGACGTGCGTCTGGCCGGGAGTTCGCTGCTGACTTTGGACCAGGAAATCTCCGGAGTAGGTCTGGGAGAAACAGTCATGAATGACGATGGCACTGAAGCAGGTGGTCACTCAGGGTTTGGAGAGGGACCTAATTGTCGATTATTTAACTTACAGCCCTTCTGCGATGCACTCCATCTCCAGCACCTGTCCTCTCAGAACCATCATGGAGCTGGAGGAGCCAGATGGGATGAGGAAAGTTGGCCGCCTCTCTTCTACTGGGTCTTATGTGGACAGAATTAGAATGATGATTATTAGGAGACAGATAGATGAGAAGAATCAGATGAACAGACAGACAAATAGACAGACATGGTGATAGACAGAGAGACTGACAGACAGGTAGGCACATAGATAGATAGATAGATAGATAGATAGATAGATAGATAGATAAACAGAGACAGACAGACAGACATGTAGGTAGTTAGGTAGGTAGATAGATAGATAGATAGATAGATAGACAGAGAGACAAACAGACATACACATAGAGAGACAGACAGACAACTGGACAAATAGACAGAAAGACAGGCAGGCACATAGACAGACAGACAGACACAAACTGTAGATAGCTAGATAGACAGAGAGACAAACAGACAGACAAATAGATAGACATATAGAGAGACAGACAGGCACATGTACAGCCACATAGATATATAGACAGACATAAAGAAGAAAAACTGCTTTTTCCTTATCAGTCTAAACCAGCACCATTTAATCTCTCCCTCATGTGAGACTTCAATTCATGCAGTGAATTGAAGTAATTAAACAGTAGTTAAAGTAATTTAACAGAATAACAGAGTTTGAGATTCTTTAGACCAAAAAAAAAGTGAAAAGTATGAAAATATATAATAATAATAATCAAACACAACATAATGAAAACACAAATGTAAATGTGAGGAAGGGGTGAAGTAAAAATAAGACAGCAAACGAGTGAAGACACCATACACTCTACGTGTATATTATCTGTTATTTTCAATTTCTTCAACCAGTGATCTAAGTCTGCTGATCCAGGGAAATCATGAAGAACAGTTTCAGAGGAGAAGGTTGGATACAGCAGTGGGAGTCGATTGAAGGGTTAGAGTCGGGATTGTGGCTGATGTTAGTTGTTAGCAGTTCAGAGTAACGTGCCAGAGATAATCACTAGGGGGTGCCAATGTCACCCTTAGTGAAGTCAGTGTTAACAGCACGGAGGTGGAGGTTTCCGGAAGAGGGAGAGTGTTTATTAGTGAGGCACGGGCAAGAGTTTGGAGAGGCAGGGTGGTCGTCACAGACACTGGAGGGAGTGGGCGGGTAAAAACTCACCACTAAATAAATCAGTGTCATTGTAAAAATCTGCCATTGTGTCATTGATTGCATCCACTGTAACACAACAGACAAAACAGTGAAAACATCAGAACAGAAAAAAAATAATCAGAAATCAAGTGTTGACAATGATTAAAACAGAGAAACTTGAAAAATGAAGTCAAATCAAATGACATAAAAAGGTTGTGGGAACAAACGGGGACCTCGGCACCATGAGAAGATGTCTTTGTTGACACAGAGGCGTGCGTGTGCAGAACGTCTCGCAGCAGATAGGACAGGAGGCCTGTGAGACCGTCCACAATATGTCTTTTCAGTGGGACGACAACCACTGGCTTCAGTCAGGACTGGATTAAAGATAGGAAACACTGTTCCCCTCCTACACACTCATCTGCATACACACTCACTGTACACACACTGACAGGGTCTCCTTGGCTGCATTTCAGCAACTCCTCCTCATTTGGACTTACTGTTGATGACCTTGACGTTGATGGGCTGCTTCTGCTGGATGGTCTGTGTGTGTGGGAAGCGAGCGTAGCAGGTGTAGTCGTTCCTGGAATCTGCCCGGAGAACGTTGGAGAAGTAAAGGTCTCCGTTCAGGGACTGGGACACTCTGCCGCTCTGAGGGAGTCTCTGGAAGTCTGAGGTGAAAAAACATACATGAGTCCCACCTGTTGTCTGGACGGTCATCAGCCAAAGACTGGGTAGTGACCCTCATGGGGGTCGCAAGAGATTTTTTTCTGGGTCGTCTCGCATCATGTGTCCTCGGGGAACACGGTCATTTTTGCTGGTTCGACTACTTTAGGGGCAGTTGGTGGCCTAGTGGTTAAGGAAGTGGACTTGGGTCCGCAAGGCCCCTGGTTCGAATCCCACTACCACCAAGTTACGGCTGAGATGCCCTGAGCGTGGTATCGTCCCCACTTACTGCTCCACGGGCGCTAAAACGCTGCTCAATGCTGCTGATCGGTTAAATGCAGAGAATGTCACAATGACAAAAAAAGAAATTTAATCTTTAATTTACTGTTCAAGGCTTGAGTAATAATAATTGTTCAGACATCACTCAACAATGAAATATCCTCATCAATGTTTAATTCATTCATTCATTCATCGTCATGTCCACTGCCGGGTCACCAGGGCAGGTGGCGCCACCCAGATCACACTGCACCATACTGTCAATCTTCAGTAGGAACACTGCTATGCTCAGAGCCCCTCAGTGGCTAACTGGCAGCTAGTGGACTCTAACCCGAAGCCACATGAACCCAAGTCCACTTTCTTAAGCACTAGCCACTACTGCTGATGTTCAATAATGGTCAACTCTTTATGAATAATATTTATTGATTGGGAAATGATGGTTAATGACTATAAAAACATGCATCCCCAGGAAAAAAAAGGTTTGGGAAACACTGATCTTAATTGTTGGTGTGGTTTATTCTAGATTGAAGCAGCAGAATCAGCTTAGAAGATAAAACTACTCTGGATCCAACACTGGAATAAAACTTTTTAGTATTTGAGTTTGAGACTTAACTGCCTGAAGGTGAAAAACTAAAGCCCAGCTGCTCACATCAACTCATCACCAGCCCACTCACCAGCTTTTATGAAGTTTTTATAGGTTTTTCTTTTACAATGTCTGGCTGCCAATTCTGTTTTGATTAAAATGATTTGTTAGCGTATAAAAAGATACTTATTGGAAGCTTCAGATACTCAGTCAGTCAGAATGGTTATGTTTTAGAAAACAAAATAAACTATTAGTAATTAGCATTTTTCTCCTGCTCCTCTTCACTGCTCCCTTCAGGGGTCGACACGTCGCCTCATCCGCCTCCATCACTCCAAGCCTCCTCTGCTGGTACACCAACCATCAGTGCGTCCTACATCACTACGCCCATAAATCTTATCTTTATCTTCCTGCCTTTCCGGCTGCTCCAACTCTAACGGGTTCAAGATCCGGGACAACAACTCTGCGATTGGTTTACATCCTTTAAAACCTTTGAAATGGAACCAAAAATATCTGACAGACTTTTACCCAACTGTAAAAACAACACAAACTGTACAGAATTTCCTGAATATTTGGTTATCAAAGTATTTTCTCTCCCTGACTCATGTTTTCCCTCACGTTGTCGTTGCTGACTCACAGATGCGTCATATTGCAGATTGTCGTCATGTTTATATTAAGCTACAGTGAAACAGAGTCTTATTTGTGATTTGGGTGGGGGTAATGGAGACTATTGCCCCTGACACACGGTAACTGAAAACAAGATGACGATGAATGAATGTCTACTTGAATTTAATAGATCTATATTCTCAATCTGTAGCCTTAGCCTTATCACAGACTCTCCCAGGCCAACTATAGTAGAATATTCTCAATTCCCATGCATATCAAAGAGTTGAAGACAAGCAGTGCTTACTATTGTCCATCCAGAATATGATGGGAGGAGGCAGACCAGCAGGTGGTCGACAGGGCAGCACCAGAGAAGCTCCCTCCTGAATGACGATAGGCTTGATTTGCTCCTTTGACCACAAGGGGGATCCTGGATTGTGGGACAAAAAGAGTCAGCAGAGTCAGCAGAGCCTCACAGTGTGAAGTCAAATGTAGTAATGTTGGAAGGTAATGGACCGTATCTGGACTGGACAGGAAGGTTGAGAAGGATGACTGAACTAACCGATGACTGTGGCGGACAAGTACAGAAGGACATTGAGGAGAGCATGCTGCCTTTAACATCACCACCTTCAACCAACAGCGGTGCTTCTCAGGAGGGAAAAGGAAACAAAACATTCACAGTATATCTGAGCTGAACTGCACTCACTGGACTGCCTTATGACGATGTTGTGGGAAACAGCAGTTCCATGTTTGTTCCTGGCCGTGCACTGGTACACTGCCTCATAGTTGTCCGCCTTCTCCCTGCTGATGTCCACCACCAGGGTTCCAGAGTGGGGCTTCATGGTCACGTTGGGGTCCTCGTCGATGTCAAAGTGGGTCCCGTTCTTTGTCCAAGAGAAACTTGGTGGAATAAAAAGAAACTTTTTTTAATTCATCTATGTTTCTACCCAGGGCAAACTAAGGCGCGGGGGCCTAATGCGGCCCATTGGAGCTTCTTAATATGGCCCGCCAATCTTGTCCAATTCAAATAATTTCTTTATATCTTGCTGCCTTTTTCCTGAATGCCTATGTTCCCCAGTAGGTGACGTCATAAAATCTATTAGAAATGTAGCATTTTAGGTTTTAAACATGACTTTTCCATGCCATTTATCTTAGTTCAAACAAACCGTCCATCTTTCTGCTCTTAACTCCACTCCCGTGTCCAATTTTGGGACCCATTATGGCCCAGGAGTCAAAAAGTTTGCCCATGTCTGTTCTAGCCCCTCCTATCTAATCATGGCTGCTCCTGCAGGAGACACTTAAGATGTCTATGTGTTGAAGAAATTCTGTCTAGTCTATTTCAGAATTCATGTTTGTTCTGTTTAATTTATGGACATCACTGGACAGATGCCGACAGTGTTGAACCCGGGGTTATTTTTCCTCCACGTGCCCTTGTACAGAACCAATTTATTCTCAGCTGCACCGACAACCCTGCTAACTGATAGCTTGACAGGTGGTGTTTTCCGGCATTTCATAACTGCTGTGTCCTTCTCAGAGCATCATAAATGCTTAATCATGTCTGACGGGCTCCTACCTGGGATGAGGTTTTCCCTTGGCTTCGCAGTGGATTACGATGCTCTCCCGGGGGTCGATGATGTAATCCTTGGGGGATTGGTGAGTTATGGTGGGCGGCTGTGGCACTAAAGGCGATCAGAAATAGGATGATATTTAATCACTTTAATTCTCATTGCATAACTTAATCCTGGTCTCTCTTTATAACTATCTGTTTTGACGTGTCACATGCTGACAACAAAAAAAAAACAAGCATGCAGGGCACAGGGTTCATCTGACTTCATTTTGTCCATATGACGCTAAAAAGAAATTTCAGTACGTTGGTAATAATGCACACAGCAAAAACAAAAACCTCCTACAAATGAAAAGTAGCAACACAGCGTCCACAGCATGCATCACAATCTGCTTCGAAAAAAAAATAAAAACAACAACACAAATTCAACAAATCAAACAAAGACCTCGATGCAGCAAAACACAGCAGATTCACTGCAGTGAACTCACACCGGTGTCAGACTTACATTCCCTCAGAACTTTAGTGTTTTTTTTTCCCCATGAATCAGCAAACAAGGAAGAAAAAAACAGGTTAGTACGGAGAAACATCTCCCTGCATTATTTATGTTTCAGATCAATGTTTGGACCAGGAAAGTTCCCATGAGAAAGACGAATGTCAGTTCCCACTGTTCACCAGAAACAATAAGTGTAGCCTCTCCTCCAGCCTGTAGGGATGGAGGATGTTTTATGAATTTATCGCAAATATAATGTAGATTTTGTTACAAAACCTATAAATTAAGTTTTTTTGGATAGTAAAAAAGAACATTTAAGGCAAAGAGGTTGTTAATAATAAGTGAGTTTTAAATTGTTTATGAATGTTATTGGATATAAAAAATGTAAAAATCCTCATATAAACCAACTTTTCTAATGTCTCGTCTGTCACTGAAAAATCAACCCCTAATATTTCAATAGCTGTTAAATAACTTTTTCTCTTTCTGTGTGTGCTGCTCTGTTGCCTTACGGTCCAGTGGAACCTCCAGCGAGGCGGCGAGGTGTCCCATCACCAGCACCAGCAGTGCCGGGTCCATCCTCCTCCTCTCCAACATCATTCCAGGACACAAAATATTACCGGCGAAAAAACTTCAGCGCTCCACCCCTCTGCTTGGTCACAGGGCGTGAGGATGAAACGGTCACAGCTGAAGGGAGAAGAAAAGCACAGGAGAGAAAAATGGCATGAAACATGAGCACAAGTGTGAATGGCACATTCAGCCAGTGACGCTATCAGTCAGAAACCCTGGTTCATTCTAGTCAGCCCTCAACAGCTGCCGAGAGGGATGGAGGGAGGGAGGGACGGAGGAGAAGAGGGCTGGAAGCTATCTTTTTGATCTAGTGCACACCGATGGGGAGCGACACGGCCCACATGGGCTCATTGTGCTCCGGCTAATCACTGCTCCGTCTATGACGCCATTGGGCATTTCTGCCATATTGATCCCATCAGCTGACAAGACGATGGGTCAAGACAAGACATGAGGACACTCTCCCTTCTGTCCAGTTCACTTCCAGCTTTATCTATTTGATGGAGAGGCGGGAAGGGTGACAAAGTCAGAAGCAAACTGATCTGCACTCAGGTCAGATTTGAGAGGATGAAACGCCAGACGGCACCAGCGGGGAAACAAGAGTGGACTTATCTTTTGAGTCAGTTATTTTGCAGTCTTCTCAGATCTGAGAGGCTCAAAGGGTCTGAGGCTTCACAAGTGTTATTACATTTATGGTTTAATCTTAAGGCTGTTTAGAGGACGAGGGTAAAGTAACATTTGTAGAGAAAAGGAACTCAAACCCTTATCTGTCAGTAACCACTTTGAGAGGCTGGCCTTTGGTTACCTACAAACTTTGTAGTTGTCCCACTGATTTCCTGTAAGTGTTTTTTTCTTCTATTATACTTCATTCATTTTAATTATATCTTTTTAAAATGCATTCAGACAGACTTTTGAAATATTAGTAAAGTATTCACAACAGTATTTGGAACAAAAAAATCTCAGCTCATCTTGAAAAATCCTCCCAGGGTAGTGGATTCAAAAAGGTTCTAAACTCATGGAAACTTTATAATGGTTTTTATAACGTTTCTTAAGAATTCCAGAAAATCCCAGCAGAGTCTCTGATTGCTCCTGCTTGTCCAGACCATTAACAGGAAGCACTGGAAGACTACTTTAGAATGGGAGAGTCCTACTGTAGCCAAGGGAACATGAACTCCACTCATGGATCCATCATAGATGTCAAACTTTCCATAATTGACTTCTGCAATCCATCAAGTCTCCTCCTCTCTGCTTTATTAAGGCCAGAGTACACTGTGTGTTTTTGCCATGATTTTTCAGTTAAACGACGATCGGCAGTCGGGCATGATGGTCATGCAGTATCTACTGTGTGAAAATGAGACATGTTGAATCCTGCAGATCTGCCTACAATGTCCAAAACTCCAAAACAAGGCACATGCACGAACATAAATACATCGTTGGAGTCGCCTTTTGTTTTCCCTGTCTAACCACGGAATGACACAAATGGCCAGGGAAATTACATGCATGCATAAAAACAAGAATAAAAAAGAATATATAGAGATAGCCCCTGCCCTTATAGACCCTTACACTGGCTGAGGAACAACTCCCGAAAACCCTGAAAGGAAAAAAAAAAGGAAGAAACCTCAGGGTGATGGACAGTGGAAGGGATACTCACCCAGGACGGACAGGCGGGCTAACTAAACATTAGCAAGTAAAAATTAAAATTTCTTTAAGGTCTACAAATAAAGAAGGGCACTATAAAGTCTATCCAGGGTCCAATCAAGCTCATATGCTCCATGATTTAATTTTATTTAATTAATGTCGTAAATTTTCTGAACATTATTGTCTCCACACAACTCCCACTACTGGCTTCTTCTTCCTCCTCCTTAGTGGATCACAACAGTATTCTTATTTTAACATTTGTAACAACTGTCAATAACACCCTTGCAATTCACTTTAGTCCTAATGCTGCTCTTTCGCCACTGTCCCCTCCTCACTCCATTCATTCATCTGCCAAAGAGCTAGAACTTTGAGTCATATCTTTTAATTTCTTTTAAGAACTGGTTTGATTATATTATTTTTTTCCTTCTTCTCCAAAGTCTTCGACGGGTACAAGGCCAACATGTCACAGCTTAATTTAGAGACTAATTTAACTGGGACCATCAAATGGTAGATATTCACGCCTGTTATAACATAACAGAATTAAATAAAGGCCATTAAAGATGGGCACTACACCCCCACCTCGTCTGCCTCAGGGTTCAGGGTGGGTTAGAGCTGCAGACGAGGCGGTGGAAACGCCGTCTAGATCCACAGGCTACACTGCAGCACAGTCAGACATAGGCCAAGTACTCCTGAGGGAATCCGGGGTATTTGTTAGTGCTGCCCCCGAGTCATGATTCAGAACAGGCCCCGGAGTCACTGTCGGGTGAAACGAGGAGAGAGGGGCTCACATCCTGGCGGCCCAGAGCTCCCACTGCGTCTCAAGAGAGGATCCTGCATCTCGCGCCCAGGGCACCCAATCACAGGGCTGTGATTAGGAGCTCCATCTTAGGAACTGACATAAGACGATGGAGGAGGGGGTGGGAAGTTGGGGCAATTTATGTCCCCTCATTTTTTTAAGGCTGCTGGCATGTCTGCAGAACCTGACCAAGGCTGAAGAACTGCACCAGACCCTATCCTTAAATGTTCATTCCCAGCTGGCCATGGTAGACGTTGCTAATCAGATCTTTTCCATCAAAGTCATCCTACCAGCCTTACTGTGAGGAAAATGTTTCTTGAATGTATAAATAATATTTATGTAGACAAATAAACTGTTCTCTCTCAAGATTGTGGTTCTCCTTACTCCTCCCTCAGTTCACCGTTTCACCGTTTTCGGATTTCTGAAATCCGATCAAATACTATTGGCTAACCAAGCCCGATATTCTGTCCCTCACGATGGTTGGCTCAGTTATTCCTTGCCTGTCTTGTTCACCTCCGTTTACATTGCGTAATATTTGTTTAATATGTATGTCTGAAGGCAGCAGACTTGGTAACCTAAGGCTGCAGTCCTGCCTGGTTGCCACTGAGTTACTCTAAGCATAATACTGTTCTGACCCACATAATTTCCAGTAGGCCCACCAATGTACGTGTAGTGTGATTTGGGTGGCAGTCGTGGAGACTGTTGCCCCTGAGACCCATAATGGATAAGAGGATGAAGGATGAATATATCTCTTATATCTTAATTACACAATTTTACTGTATATTCTGCGTCGGCAGTGGTGGCCCAGTGGTTAAGGAAGCTGATTTTGGTCCGAAAAGGAAAAGGTTCTAATCCGATAGCTTCCAGTGAGATGCTTTGAACATAACACCGTCCTGACCCTAATAACGTCCAGTGTCCTCCACCCACAGGATGGATGACAGTATGGTGCAGTGTGATTTGGATGGTGACCAGCTGACCCTGCTACCTCGAAACAGACAAGCAGATGAGGATAAATGAAAAATGTTTTGGGTATTCAACACAACAATACATGATTCAGTACGATTGAATTCGATATTGATTTTTAGGCTGACGATTCCATTCAAAATTGTTTGTATTCAACACCAATTGTCGATTAAATATGAATTAACCGTTCAAAGCTATATATGCACATATACTGTATGTATTGAGTTCATCAGTTTTTTGGTGTATCTATGAAATATTAAAATTCTGAAATCCTAAAAAGTTTAAAATGCTTTTAGCCTTTAGTATGCCATCTATTGGAGAAATTCCGGCATTGCAGGGAAAAGGCAGCGGTGTAATGGTAATTTAAATTAAATGCCTTATTTGAAAAAGTTTGTGGGCCGGAAGAAAATGCCCAATGTGTCACATCAAGCCCTCAGGCCACAGTTTCCCCTGGGTCTGATTTAGACTTATCATTTACAGTCACCTCCTATGGCCTCCGTGTGGATGTAGAGTATACACTATGGAGTGCAGGTGATAAACCTTCACCCACTGGTGGCAGTCTGCTTGGAGCCTACGCAGAACCTGGAGACAAAACGACGGGGCTTCTCACATTCTGTCCATTTTCCACCCACACAGGTGCCACACACAGATGCTGTCTGAAAACATGTGCTGAAATTGGCTCCGCGGAGTCTCAGGTGAAGACAGGAGAAAAGACAGTGACAGAATGTGAGAATAAATGTGTTAATTATACATTTTATGGTGAATCCCTGAAAGGGAAGGTGCCAGAGCGTCTTTCAGGGTTTTATTTCCCAATTTAATGAGGTGAAGCCGCTCAGCACTGGTCCTTCAGCCTGTGTGTGTGTGTGTGTGTGTGTGTGTGTGTGTGTGTGTACTGTGTATGTGTAGCTCCATGCATTTGTCTGTGTGCTCTAATAATCCCTGCGAGCTGCAGTGATACAGAACCAACCTCTCACAGTCGGATCTACAGCAGAAGGAGCTTCAGACAGTGAACCAACAGCAGAACCTCCCAGCTGCCTCCATCACACCTGAACAGTCGGCAGTAAATCGTTTAAGTGATGTCAGTTTACCCCATTATGGGTGTGGCAACACTGCATAATGTGGCGTCTGACTCAAAGTATCTAATTTATTCTTGAATTCGAAACTATTTTTTTTCATTTATCTGAACAGGAAACAATAACAACGTTGTCTTAAATAAACCACCAAAAAGAATGCATCACACTATAAACTATCTGTATGTTACATAAGCAGGAATGTTGGCACTGGAAACTCAGGGCAGATTTATTCTGCTGAGGTGAACATTTATTCTGCTGTGCCAAGAGTTGTCAGGCTTTTCGTTTGGAAACAAACCTGAAATAGTTGGCCAGGATATCGTCTTGTTAATGTTATCTGACTGCATAATATTTTAAGTAGATACAGGGAGTTTGACTGCAGTTGAGGTAAAAACAGAGAAAAATCTAAATCTCTAAGCTTAGGTGAAGATGGTTTAGTGGGAACGAAAGAAAAAGACACGATTTAATCTGTAAGAACATAGATAGACTTTACAGAAGTCACAAAATAAAGAAAAATGAAGCTGTTTCTCCTTTTGTCAGACCCCCTATTCTGTAGCTTATTCATTTTTACAAAAGTAATCTGAAGATACACTATTGCAGCGTAGGTTTTCCTTCAGAGTTTTTTTTTATTAGATAAGATATTCTAATTTTTTTTTTTAAATACACTTGATATATCATCAAGTGTTGATGGCGCCATCTTGTGCCACTACATCACATATTTTTAGACTATTTATACAAGACGTGGAAAGAGTCCAATTACTAGACCAGACCTGGGCAAACTAAGGCCAGGGGGCCGGATGCGGCCGTTTAAAGTTTCAATCCGGCCCGCCCAACTTGTCCATATTATACTTTTAATTCATGTGTTATCCTTCTACCTTTTTGAACATTTTGCCTTTGTTCAATACTTTACTCATCATCTTAGTTCCCAGAAATACTCAATCTTTCTGATCCTGATCGGGCCAGATCAGAGTCAAATTTTTGTAGCCCGCGAGTCCATATAATTGTCCAGGCCTGTACTAGACATATAATGAATTGTGTATTGGGGCAGTGGTGACCTAGTGGTTGAGGAACTTGATTTGGGTTTGAAGGGTTTACGGCTCGAATCCCCCAGCAGCCAGGTTACCACGGAGGGGCTCAAATTACCGTCCCTACTTGCTGCCCACTGTTCACTTTAATGATGGATTTAATACAGAGGTCTCATTACAAAGACAATGAGATTGCTTTACTTTCCCTAGCCAGAAAATACTGTCTCCAATTTTAATTAAATCTACTTAAATATAAAAGCCAGTTCTGAATTAACCTCATGACTTCATACGTATCACAGTCATCTGTAGACTGTTGTACCAACCTGACCACCCTTCAGAGGTGGTCTCAGGTCCTTCGTACATAAACACATAAATTCCCATTAGACATTTTGTTTGTAAAAGCACACGGGTGATTGCAGGCTAAAAGTGGAACCACATGGGTCAGGTCCACCAGGTCGGTGGGCTTCCGTGGGTAAACATGTGGCGTTCAGACTTAAAGCCATGCTCACTTTGTTTTCCTGTCACAGACACTTTAATCCTAATTGTTTTCATATAAGTCCAATCAGCACAACTAATGATCTACTGTGGTCTGCTGCCATCAGACACCTCTGGAAAGAGAATACTGGAAAAACCATGACAAGAAACACAGGATATAATGCAAACTGTCAACTGCTGCTTTAAAACGTAATCAGATTTCCATTCAGGTTTTTCCATTGTCTGTGACACTGCATCCAAACTGAAGTTAGCAAAGAAAAGTACAATTACTGTGTTTGTGGTTGGTGCCCACATCCGACTGAATGCAGCAATTCAGTTGTTAAGTGCCGCAGTAACAGAGTTCAATGGTGTATTTCTGTGTCTGATTGTCTATTGGTACTCAGCCGGTGATGAAGCGTGGGTTTGGAGTGCATTATTACTGAGGATTGTTCGCAAAAAAACAGATGGAGTGAAACAAAAGGCTGAAGCTGTGGGTCATTCTCACAGACAGACAGACAGACAGACAGACAGACAGACAGACAGATATATACATATATACAGATACTACACTTAGACATGAGTAAAATGTGTAAAGTTATGTAAGTAAGTAAGAGTATGTAAGACTTAAAGGTGAACAACCGATGCCAGTGGATCAGTAGGTTGGTAGTAGATAAATAGGTTGATGTTAGTACATAATGTAGATTAGCAGGTAACAATTGTTGCCGTTTGTGGTGATGTTGAGTAATTACAACCTCAATTGTTATTGTCTTTTATTATTAATATTATTATTATTATATTTTACTATGCCAGTATTACTATTGTGTTAAGTGTGTATTATTATCTAATATAGTGTATATAAAGTGTACATATAAATATAAATAAATACATATAAATATATACATATTGTGTTACACACGTAACACACATACATATTTATATATCTTTAAATACACATAGTTATTGATACACATACTGTATATATACATACATACATACATACATACATATATACTGTACATACAAACATACATACATACATACATACATATATAAACATAGTTATTATAAATATATTCTCATGCATACATATATACAGCGTATATACAAATATACATATACATATACGTGCACATGTAGGCATATATAGCATGTCCATCCAGTATATCACTGTGATTAGTCTAAAAATGGAAAAAACCTGATTCAAAGATTGGATACTGAAGTAACAAATGCCATGAAGAGGCAGGAAAAAAAAATCGTGTTCATTCTTCGAAAGCAACGTCGTCAAAAGGGAAAGGCTTCATTATTAATTACTGTCTAAAACGTGAGAACACCTTCACTCAGAGCTGCTGCTGTGAAAACGCTCAGCACTTGTGTAAAATCAGCTCTAAGCCGTCGGAGCGCTCATTCACTCACCCTCTTCAATTACTCCATTGTCATCTCCCATGACCAGCTACTCCACCAACCCAAAACTAATTGGTTTTGTGCACGTCAGAAATGGAGTACACACTGTGCCGCACACACACGTACACACAGGCGGTGGCACATTGATGCCGTCTGGACATAGAATGTGAAGGTCAGGACACGTGTGAGTGCACAGATGGAGGTGACGGAGGCACGAGCACCGGGACGTTTTAACACGTCACGCTGTAAATGAATAACGGCCAACAGGGGGCGAATAAAAATTTAAGCGTTAAATCTTTAACCTTAACAAAAATAAGTTAGAAACCCTATAAGAATAAACTGAGGCAAAAGTATAGTAAGAATCTGAGATTTTGTTTTGTTCTGTAATGAAAAACGCATCTTCATTGACATCGTCAACCTCCATAATCTGTGCACCGAGGGGGGGCGCTTGACTTTAATGGAGCGGGACACGATCCCTTGGCATATGGATTAATGCGGTGATACATTGATGAGGATGGCTCTGCATTCACAAAGACGGCGGTGGGGAAATGGATACGGTTGGAAGAGTTTATTTTTTTCCAAGGCTCCTGCTGCATCTCAGGGTGTCACTGCTCTCTATTCATGCCCAAGGCTGCTACTCATAAACATCTTTTGCTCCAAGAGGCCCCACCACGGGGACCAAAATCAGCAGGGGGTGGGGGCTGGAGTAAAAAGCAGTTGAAATATCTCTTCTCATCCCAGGAATTTACATAACCAGAGTCTTTATGTCTCTAAAACGGGAAATGGGCCAATATTGTAATTCTTCTCAGAATATCAGCTGGGAGCTAAACAACTTTTGGGCCCGAAACCAAGCAGAGATGTATTTATTAAGAAGAAAAAGTTCAAAAAACTGGGCTGCAGTGGTGGCGTAGATGAACAAGGCACAGTTGAATCCGGCAGGTTTGGGGTTCAAACCCAGCAGCTCCCAGGTGGAGCTCTGAACATAGCACCACCCTGACCCACATAACTTCACAGTATAGAGCAATGTGATTTGGGTGGCAGGATTGGAGACTGCATGGACGAAAGCATCTCCTAAATAGTAAGAATGTAAGCCTAGTCATTATTATATAAAAATAATTTTAGCCTCTAACATGAGCTGTTGATTCTGCAGTGGACGGGCGTAATCGTTGGGTATTGACAGTGATACATGAAGCACACTGACGCCCACTGGCTGTGGCTCAAAGCGTGCACATGGCCTTTCATTGGAAGCATAAGGATCACAATGGACATTCCACTGACCGGCATGGCCGTGTGTGTCCTATAATCCTCTCATTAGCTTTTATAATTGGGGGATCGTATGCAGATAATTGAAGTGGTTTACATATGAATCAGGGGTCCTGTTGTTCTGGGAGACCCTCCAGCTCACAAACACACCCTGGCCCTTTCATGTGCCCCTCATGATGCAGGACAGTGAAGACTGGCTCATCTTTTTGACTGCTATTCACATCTTCAAGGTTGATCCAAACCTGGATTGTTTATGCAGTTGCTGTTGAAAAAAATATCTTTTTTTCCGTTCAGCTTGTCCCTTTTTAGGGGCTGCCACAGTGAATCTTTACCATCTTCCCGTGTCCTCTTTATGTACCTCCATGTCCTCTCTCACTGCATTCATCAATCTCCTCTTTGTCTCCTACCTGGTAGCTCCATCTCTAGGATCATTCTTCTACCAATGTATCCACTGTCCCTCCTCTGAACATGTCCAAACATGTCCAACTCATTCTGGCTTCTCTAGTTCCTAGATCCTTCTCTAGATCCTGTCCATCCTTGTCTCTCCTAAAGATAATCTCAGCATCTTTAACTCCTCCACCTACAGCTCACCTCCTGTCTTCTACCTATTCCTATGGCTGGTCTCACAACTGTCCTGTAAATCTTTCCCTTCACCTCAGCTGACTCTCTTCCATCACAGATCACTCTTGACACACTCTGTCCCATCCTGCCTCCATTCTATTCCTCACCTTTCTTCCACAGTCTCCAGTGCTCTGAATAAATCCTTTTTAAAAAAGAAATATATATATAATTTCCAATAGAAAACCATTTTGTGCAAAGTTGTCACACACTTTAATCACAATAAATGTTACTAAAAGTTACAGCATAATCTGGATTAAAAAAATACCTCTACATTCACAAAGGAATTCACAAAGAAGCAGCTACTGTGGCCAAAAAAACGGCTTTTAGTTTTTTAGTACAAACAAGATGGTGAATTATTATCAGTTCAGATTAGAGAAGGTAAAGAGCAGGATTATAGGCAGGCTGTTCAACAGGACTCCACCTGTGGCTTCACCTGCCATTGCTGTAACAAGGCCAGATTTTTTAAGGGTTGCTGGTACCTCCCTGTATCGCTGCCTCCTGTGCTTCTGACAGGATGTAATAATAATTGCTCTGACAATAAAATCATCAAGGTAATGTTTCGTGGCATCATTATTCAAAGAGGATTTGGCTAAAACAGCATTTGATGTTTTATTTTCCTCAGATCCCTTTACGACCACAGACAGAAACCAGAGACATCGATCTGTCTCCTCTCTGTCCTCTGTCAGTGGGAGCTAATGGAGCAGAGATGCAACTACAGCATGGAGGCGTTCTAACCTGTCAAAGACGGCCGAGTCTGGGACGGACAAAAATTCAAGAAGTTCAATAAAGAGAAACAACATCAAATAAAATATCTGAGCTGGTTCATCTTATTTGACAGCTCCAATCAAAATGTCTTTGCGGTCGTCAGGAATTTGTGATGTCAAATTGGTGTCGCAGACCAATCAACAAAGGTTGTTAAAAACCATAACTCCGTATTAAACGCCGTTAATCTGTGTAACGTTTCCTCACACTGCTCCGTGCTCCTCTCCTCCAGCTGTCACTCTGCCACAACGTCTAACAAAAAAAGGCATCTGCGGCTAACGCACGATGTCTGGCAATTTGTTTGGTCCTCCTCCTTTCACAGAGCTGCACACATTGACATTCAGCTTCCTCTCCTTTACACGCCAAAAACACTTCTGCATTCACGTTCTGTCTCCTGCAACCAATGCTAATCAGTGCCGGCGCCAGCACTTCTAACAGAGAGCTTCTCTTTGGCATGCAGATGGAACCAGTGAGATGAGATGAGGGCGTTAAGGAGAGTCTTCCTGTCTGATCAGGATGAGAGAAACTAAAAGATGCTCTAGTTTCATCTTATCACTGTGGTCTGGCTGTTAGGCTGACATTTGGTCAGGCTCCTTTTACTGATTGCTTCTTATTGGTTGCTGGGTCTCAGGGGCAGCAGTCTCCATGACTGCCACCCAAATCACATTGCACCATACTGTGAACCTTCCCGTGATTTGTAAGTCCACTGGAGGTTTTGTGTGTCAAGACGGTGCTATAATCCCAGCACCTCAGTGACAGCTGGTGGGATCGGACCTCTAGCCTTTGGATCCCAGGTCTGCTTCCTTTGTGCTAAGTCATTCCAGTTCATGTTAGTTTAGGGTGTTATAACAAATAATACGGATATTTAAGAGGAAACCACTGACCACAAATGACAATAGGTAGATTTGCTGCTTAAATTACGTCCAAATCCCTCTCTTTTTAAAGAAACACAACCAAATAAAAGCAAATAAACTCCAAATTCTAACAATAACATCAATTTGTTTCAATATCTGCTCAAACTGAAAAAAACTTTAAGCGAATAGAAGTTAAAGCAGTGTGCTTTATCGTCCAGGCAGTTTTAAGGGTACGTTGGTTCAGACTGTTTTTGTGCACAACATATTAGCTCATTACCAGGAAATAGATGGAGCTGGTTGGAGGCATTAAAGACCTCATTAAAACTGCATCTGGAGAAGATGCTTAACCTTTGTTGGTCTCCTCACCATAGTTTAAAATAAAGTCCATTCCAGATTTTACCAACGGTGACTGAGTGTATCATTTGCAACAACACCTCCCTTGTTTATCTGCATCCACAGTCACAGGCTCTGTTGTGGGACACCAGGTATGGAGGGTTAAGCTCGAGTGTGCGTGTCCTGCCACAAGAGAGTGTTGTCGCCGAGGCCATTCATATGCTGAGCAGAGGTTCATTATCATGAGCAAATTCAGGAGAGCAGGAAGAATGCCTGCCGCGCTGCACACTGAATAGCTAAGGAGACTCTTCAAAACCTCGGTACACAACACTCACAAGACGCGCATTGGCTACAGACACGACTGGCGTAAGAAAATATTCAACACAGTACTGTTGTACTGGGATGGGGGGGTGCAAAAGTACTTGAAAAATTGGTGAAACGTTAAATTTAATGCAGTGCGTGGGTTCTAATGAGACATGGAGTCAAGGTTACGAAATTAGAAAAAGGTAGGAATTGCAGAAAAGTAAAAATCGAATTATTCATCTTTATCCTCTTATCTGTTACCAGATCACAGGGGGCAGTAGTCTCCTCAACTGCCACCCAAATCACACTGCACCATACTGCAGGCCTTCCTGCTAGGACACTTGTCATAAGTGAGAAAAAAAAACAATTAATATCGTGATGGTTGCGAGATAAAAATGTTTCGTTATAATCTCAGACTTTTTCCGGCGACCATAAATGCACCATGTCGTAGCGCTTTGTCCCTTACCTATGATTCGACAAGTGTTGCATCGGAATGAGTTTTCCGATATTATTCACTTTTACTCCGGACACTAAATCATTTAATAAAGGAAAAATAATTTTGATCGAATTGTGAGCCATAAAATCGATATTGAAAAAAAAAAGAAAAAACTGGTTCAACCAGAGTATAGCTTTCATTAGTGCCCCCTGATGGCTGTCAGTGTATAAATAATGAAAAACCAAATTATATTTACAAGTAACAAACGCACCCAAATCTATGAAAAAAAAAAAAATGCGACTTATAGTTCAGAATAATAAATCTTTCTGATTTTCACGTCTTAGTTGTGGATGTTGGAAACTTTTCCAAATAATGAATTTTCCACAGACCAGATTGGTTGTCTGTGGAAAAATGTCTATGTTTGAACTAACTTTGCTGCTGAAAATGATACCCCAAAGGGCGCTGCGTATCCATGGCGATCACCCAGGGCTCTCAGATTTCCGTGCCGACACAGAGACGTTAACCCTCTCACATCAAACACTGACACATGGATTAAATAGAGAAGAAATCCAGGGGCTCAGACCTATTTGTCATCTAATGAGTAATCTCAGAGTGCAACTGTACGCTTGACATCTGTTACGGCCTGAGAAAAAAAAAAACTGGAGCTCCACAGTGTTTAACAAAAGAGCGATGATTACAATCTCAGTTTGCCATCATGTCCACACCGGATGGCTTACTTCACATACGGAGGGTCTCACAGGAGGGGGCCAATATGTAGAGTTTACTTTAAGCTTAGAGGAGCGACAAAAGGAAATGTTCCCCACCTACAGACAAGAGCAGGCAGCTGTGAGGCTGGTAGCCTGTGAATCCCAGTGGCTTATGTCGGCCAATAGAACGGAAGAAACCACAGAGTGGGAATGGTTGGAAAGGATTTTTTTCAAGGAATGGATTTGAAAATAGTGAAAATATCGGAAGTGGACTTTAGGTTGTTCTAGAAGAGACAATGCCGGCACAGAGCAATGCTTTTGTGAAGCTCAGGTGCTTTGTATGCTAGGTGCTTTGGTAGTATTCA
This sequence comes from Paraplagusia blochii, assembly GCA_016785265.1. NCBI lineage: Eukaryota > Metazoa > Chordata > Actinopteri > Pleuronectiformes > Cynoglossidae > Paraplagusia > Paraplagusia blochii. The sequence goes on along the minus strand of JAFBJS010000327.1, from coordinate 114,802 downwards.
GTCTGTGGACAACAACAGATCACAGAGCAGGAACGCCACCTGTGTCACAGGGAAGTATGAGTCATTCCGGTGGGAAAATAGCAGGTGAATAGTCACCAATTGATCCTATTGAACTCTTCAACCTTCATGTGTAAAAGCTCAGTGGGAGGAATCTTTCTCTTTGAATCAAAACCTTATGCTTTTCCTCCACTAAATGATAGTCAATCATCCAATTATCTAATCAGTAATTACCTTGTTAAACACTCAAAATATTAAAGTGAGTACTAAATTCAATTGCAGGTCATTGGAAGGCCGAAGTACTTTGTGATGGTGTTATTGCAATAGGATTCAAAAGTGTAAAAAATATCTTTGGTTCCCTTAAGGAAAAAAAGGCATTCATATGCATTTGTTAGAAGGAAATCAAACATCTTGTCTTTGTGACATTCTGATCCACTCCACTGCACACAGCAAAGTGAGACCTCGGCATTTAACCCATCACCGGAGTGAACAGTGGGAAGTTTCGAGCGCTCAGGGAGCAGTGAGTGGGGACGATGCCATGCTCAGTGCACATCAGTGGTTACCTTGTAGCTGGCGCTTGAACCTGAAGCCCAAAATTATTCATGAGTGATGGCATTTATGTTGCTATTTGATATCAACTGAACAAAATAGAAAAAAATGCTATATTGCTGCATAGAATTATAGTGACAGTGAATTAACAATTTATAAGATTTTCTAGAAACATGATCATGGCAAAATAAATGCTTTAACAGAAGTCTTTAGCAGTGGAAATATATGCTAGTAAAGATTGAGGCAAACTACGGCTCAAGGGCCAGATGCGGTCTATTTGGCTTTTGCATGCGGCCCGCCAAACTTGTCCAAGTTGTGTTTTTAATGTATATATTATTATAATGCAGTTTGTTTGGTGTCTGTATTTCAGACTGTCTGTATTTGTCTGTATTTCACCCGAAATATTATGTAAAAAGGGTTTAAAGCTTGTTAACTTTTCAAACTTTTTGCATGACTTTTACGTCATTTATCTTAGTTCACATTAAAGCTCCATCTTTCTGCTCCAGACCCTATGACAGTTTAGGACCCTTTGTGGCCTGCAGGTCAAAAACTTTACCCAGGCCTGATAAAGATGCTCTAAAATAAAAATTTAAAAAACTTTAAAGGCAACAAAAGATGAATAGCCAAAAACTGGAGTAAAATTGTCAACGTAGGAACTATTGACAGCCTGACATTTCATTTCTGGCTTAAAAGAAGCCAATTCAAAAACAAACTGTGACAACAACAGAAACCGAAATCTTCCAAAGAAAAACCAACTGTTACCAGGACGTGTAATTTAACTGTGAGAAAGTAGCTGTGAGAAAATCCCCAGCAGGTGGACAGAGGCAGAGGCGAGCTCTAGTGTTATGAAGTGGCACCTCTACGTTCACACGCCACCACAAAAGGTTTCTCCTGCCACTCCCCTCCTCCACCTCCACCTCCACCTGTGTCTGTGAAAGGTCAGCGCAGACGAGGGTCCTCGCTCAATCCGTGAACCCACGGCTTCCACTCCAAAATCAGACCCAACAATGGAGCCCAGTGCCAGGAAACCCAATCAAAGAGAGGCTTCAGGGCTCTCAAAACCTGCCATTGTCCGCAGAGGCTTCCCTACACCGCCGCTGCTCTGTATGGAACACTGTAAGAGGAGCTGCTCATTATTGCCCGTCCCAGGTCCATTTGTCTCTTTTGTGCAACTCACAGAAGACTCCAGTTGCCTAGCTGGACCAAAGAAGGAGAGCGTCGATACTTTGGACCACAGAAAACATGAAAACCGGGAGGACAGAAGAGGCGCTGGAAACATGACATGCTACAAAGCGCTAGGTGGTGGGACATAACTCTTGTACCTGATGTGTCACTGCTCTTAAATGCCTTCTGTTTAAAATTTGCCATTCATCCCATGGGTTGGAGTATTGACTGATAGACACACCACACCAGAATGTGTGTGAATGTCAGAGCAATCCATTACCACATAAAGGGAGCTCTATGTAGCCGCGCTCTCCCAGCTCCTCCTCAGCTCCATTCACACATGGCAGGTGAATACAAATCATTTCCCCTCCACTGCTCCCCTAAAGAACTCGCCATCCAATTTCAGACGCAAAGGACACAAACAATAGTCCTTTCAAAATGTGGTGAAAATCAAATCAAGGTTTGTTAAAAAAAAGAAAAGAAAAGAAAGAAAATACGCAGAGAAGGGAACAAGGTTCAACTTTCTGGGATGGCAAAGGTCTGAAAAACAGAATATGTTTTCTTTGTGATCATGAGTGGTTAAAGGATCTGTGGCGTAAACTAACATGTTACTGTTGTCAGCTGATGTTGCTTATAGGAGACCAATGACTCAATGATAATGTTAAATTAATTTGATGTGAGATCAATTCTCTGATAGGAGAGTGTTTTAATCAGCGCCATATCTATGACCAGCGGAAAAATAACATTTTGCACTTTAATGTGCCATTAGAAAGCAAAGCCAAAAAACTTTAGATATGTAGAGTTGAAATCAATTTCTCAACTACTATCTATAATCAGGCTTACGTTTCAATCATCAGGCTAACTTGTCGCAAGCCTTTCCACAAAGTCCCACATCTGGCCCAAGAGCCAGAGTTTGGATTTCTCCCAGTGTGCCAAGAACAGGAACCAAGAACAGAACCAGTCTCAGTTCATCCTGCTATTATACTAAAAAGGAATCAATGTTTTTTGTTGCGATTTTGGTAATCACAGCGCTCCTCATCTTCACAGATTCTCCAGATGGCCCCATCAGAAATAATAGCTCTGACAAGAGCTGCATCTTGAGCCAGGGATTCCGGAGGAAGCATTGCTCCCATTTAACACTAACAGTCCAGGCAAGCTTCCTTTGACGGTCTCTGTCCTGTGTCTGTGCCTGACGAGATGAATTTGGACTCGGTGTCTGCTGTGGGAGGGATAATAGCGAGGAGAGGCTGCAGCAGAGGAAAGCGCTTGTGTGTGTGTGTGTTTCTAATCAATCTCCCTGCTGGTACTGGAAATGTCAAGGCTCTGAAGTAGACATGTTACAGGTGAAGGAGGCCAGTGTGACTCCACTACAGGGAGGAGGATAAAGGCGACCCACTCTGATTGTGACCATCAGGTTAAACATGATGGAAACATTGATAATCACCAACAGAGAGACTCAGCAGAGCGTGTGTACGGATCCCATTCTACCAGTGTTTGAATGTAAATGTGTCTGGAAAGGTCATCTGGATGGAGCCTGGATCTGAGCAAACCCAACGCTATACAGACGTCACCCTTCCTGACACGAGTAAAGGCCGACTATCTGTGGAATTCTCTGGATACCATTTTCTGCAAGCTACAAAACAAACCCACAAAAACATCTTGTGCTCATGTATTAATTGGACAACATTTTAACATGTATCCAACAAAATGATCATGTCATCATTGTTTTAGAAAAGGAAGAGCAGTGTTCTTCAAGTTCTAATCCACCAGCTGCCAGGTTACAACTGAGGTGCATAGCATCATCCTCCACCCATATTACTATGTGTGGGATCATCACCCACAGTGTGGTGCAGTGTGATTTGTGTGACAGTCGTGGAGACTTCTGCCTCTGCAATTTGGTAACAGATGATAGGATGAGGGTGAATAATTTTTTTAGAAAGGTAAAGTTTTTGACAGTTATTGCAGTGACATTAAGAGATAACTTGAGTTGAGGGTTTGTCCTGATGACTTTGATAAAAAAACTGAAAAACTCAGTCACATATAAAATGTAAAGAAACAACAAAAACTATTCTAAGAAATAGCGTTGGGTGGTATACCGTTCATACTGGTATCCATAATGGGGAGCTGACAGTGTGGTGCAGTGTGATTTGTGTGACAGTCGTGGAGACTTCTGCCTCTGCAATTTGGTAACAGATGATAGGATGAGGGTGAATAATTTTTTTAGAAAGGTAAAGTTATTGACAGTTATTGCAGTGACATTAAGAGATAACTTGAGTTGAGGGTTTGTCCTGATGACTTTTGATAAAAAACCTGAAAAACTCAATCACATATAAAATGTAAAGAAACAACAAAAACTATTCTAAGAAATAGCGTTGGGTGGTATACCGTTCATACTGGTATATATATATATACAGTATATATATTTATATCATATACATTTTTGTGTACTGTAATATAAAACATTGGGAATACAGAGAGAAGCTGTAGGTGGCTGCGTGAGACACCATTCCAAGAAGGTTAGGGAGACCCTAAGAAAAGTCAAGCAAACGCTAGAGCAATCTTGTTGTTTAATGGAGATAATTTTAGAACATGAACATTCTGTATTTTGACTGGAACAGCCAATTAATAATAGGCTGTTCATCTATTTATTCATCTTCATCTGCTTGTTGCACAACAGTCTCCATGACTGCCACCCAAATCACCATACTGCACCATACTGTGAGCTTTCCTGTGGGTGGTGAGCCCACTGGGAGTTATGTGGGTCAGGATGGTGCTATATTCAGAGAACCTCAGTGGCAACCTGGTGGAATTGAACTTGGAGTGTTGTGGAACAAAGTCTGCTTCCTTAACCACAGCCACATTATTCTCTACATTTTTAAGAAATAGTGTTTACACCTAGTCATGCAGGAAAAATAAAATACTGTCAAAGAAATACAGTGATATAAAAAGTTTTATTCTTCTCTCTATCTATAACCTGTGATGCAAAATCAACAAGACCAGAGTAGAAGACCTTTCACACCATGCATCAAGTTAAAAACCAGTGTGAAGAAATTTATCAGACAAATAAAAAAAAAAATCCTCCAAACCAAAGTCTGCAGACGGCCCAGGGGTGTGATCCTGCATTCCATTAGCCCTCATCCCTGGACTCTCTATAGACAGAATTATTATTAGGCTCTCATTAGAATCAACAGAGATGCAGTTGTGAGGTCACATCCAAATGCAGTCATTTGTATTCCATCGCAGCACCAGGGTGGAGTCTGGTGTTTCTGGTGAACAGACAACCTAACCTTGGACCACAGCAAAGCCAAATGAATCATTTCTTTTTTTTGCAGAGGATTAATTTCAAGAAATACCATCAGTATTTTTTTCTACAGCAGTATTCCATGAACTGATGTTGAAACCGTACAGAAAATCTGACGCAGCAGCAGGTTGTAAATGATTCACGCTGCTGTGTCAAAACAGGTCCAATAAACAGGAAGAAAACACAAAGGAGAAACACATTTATTTAATGACCACATCTACGTTCTTGTCTTTCAACCACCTGGGCTTTAATTGCATCTATTCTCATCTTCCGTTGACCTCAAGGATTTTCTGCTCTTGCAATTTGTGTTGTTCAATTAATTTGCTTCGTACTTATTAAGCCTTTACCGACAGAGTTACATCCTAACATTGGCATAATTAAATTGACTCAAAAGCTGCTACACTGAAAAATATTGTTTTAATAAATTGATGTAATTATTGCGTTTAATGAAGAGATAAAAAGGCTGCCTGTACAGAGTCAGGGACAAACACACCGTCCTTATGTCTATCTATTCATCAGTCTGTTTAAGCCTCTCCTTCCTTCTGACACTTAAACAGCATCTCTGTGCTCCACCTTCCTGGCTTCGCTTCTTATATGACCGTATAGAAACTTGCCATGTCGAGCCATCTTCAGCTGATTATCTGTTATCTCCAGGGCGGGGGCAGCAGCAGTTTCCATGACTGCATCGTACCAGCCCCTCATAAACCTTCCTGCAGGTGGTGAGCCCACTGGAAGGAGCCAACCTGCAAAACACCACCAATACTAATCTAGGATTTTATCAACAAGTCTCTATGATCATCATCAGAGAGACGTGCTTTGACTTTTATTTCTTTTCCTTGCTGTTTGTCTACATAGGGGGTGGGCAATTACTGGTCAATGTCTGTCCCAGTAGGGGGTAGTAATGCTAGGATGCAAAGCTGAAATGAGACCACAAAGAAAGGAGAGGGTGGCAACTGACATAGCTAATAAAGGTATTATTGTCTATCCTCGCATAAATGCCACAATGTATTTGGACATATAGAGTTCTGTCCAACATGACTGATTCATCACTGAAAGCCGGTTTAACCATGGTCTTTGTAACCCTTACAGACTGCAACTGGAGGCGCCATTCGGTATGTTCCTCAGTATTATGCAAACGTTCGAACTGCTACAGCTGAGTTGCCATTAAGTGGATTGGGATCAACCAAGAACTTAAAAAGCAAGGATCCATCTATCATAAACAAAATAAAAATAAAAGAATGTTTGAGTAAATCCCTAAGGCTTAATTAACAACAATGATATACAAGCATTAAAGCAGCAATGGTGGCTTAACGGTTGGGGAACGGACTTGGGTCTTCAAGTCCACCAACTTCTAGTGACCTGACCTACATGACTTCAAGTAGGCTCACCTCCTGTAGTGCAGTGTGATTTGGGTGGCAGTTGTGGAGACTGCTGCTCCTTTGACCAGGTGATGGATAAATAGATAAGATGACTGAATAACAAGCATTCAATCATACAGCTGCAAGTATTCAATCAACATAGATACACACATACAACACATAATTATGAAGTATATTCAGTTAACACGAGTAAATATATTGTATAGCATATAAGACAGCAGGTAGATCCTTCAGGTCTGGTAATTTGAAAGATACAGTATAAAGCCAAAAGAATCTGAACATCCATCTGATTATTCATGAATATTCATGGCAGCCATCTTATAACAATGAGGTTGTCATAGTTGAAGTCCTGCCAAGTTAAAGTTCTGAAACAATTTGTAAGAGTTCACAAAACGTTTTGTAGTCGCTCCGACTAAACACATTTTTGACAGTTTGTGGAGGTAAACAGAAACTTCTGCAGGCTTCTATTGAACCGGCCAAGACCTGAATACTGCTGTTGCCGCTGCTGCTGGTAACAATAGAAGCTTCACGCCTGACTGTGTTTCAGGCTGCAGCTCCTAACTGTGGCCCTGTATCACCGGGCCTTTGAAAAAGTGTGGACTCAGCCTCTCTGGCAGCAGCACACATACAGCACAACTGTCGGTTTTAGTGCAGTGACAAGAGAGAAACCGGGAGAATGAAAACAGACTGTCAGGCTGACAGAGATAAAGTGAAGAATTGGAACAGGCATGTACCATAAATGATGAATTGAGAGAAAGAAACACGGAGAGGAAAGAATCCTCCACCCAAAAAAAATCAAAACAAGTGAACTAGTAACAGCCAGAGCCCAGGAGTACTGAGAGTTCTCTGACCTGCATTGCTAAGGAGGACTACTTCCTTCACACTCCAGTGGACAGTGGGTACACATCCACTCACGCAGCATTAGATCAACTCCTGACTCAATCACGGACACACTTTCTGCAGCGGAAAAAAACATTCACAGAGCCAGAGGTGACAGAGGGTCATTTAAGAAAATCCTGTGGCCTGAGTGAACAGTCAATTCTCTGGGCTCTAATGCACAACCAGACCTGTAGCTACTGATGATCCTGATTGTGAGATGGCCATTAGGAACCTCTCCTACCTCTTCAGGCTCCATTATAACAAATTATGTGTCAATTACGATCACTAAGTGCTCGTACGCAAGACCAAACTATTGACATTTCTCTGTCATAACAGTGAACAGAGCAGCGGGCGTGTTGGTCCTGATGATATCGACGGCAACTAAGAAACAACATGTTTGTTTTCCCACTTTTGAGCTGTCAAGACGTACTTGGAAAATGATGTAAAGAGAAGGAAACCACACCATTGCCTGAGGACGAATGCCATTACACCAATGGGTGACCTTTGGCTTGAGTGGAAAAACATCAGTGCAGGTGTCACAACAGAGGTCGAAGGAAAGGGTGGAACGGGCAGAATTGATGGATTATTGCTGCTAAGTGACTGTATTCCCGGTACAGTGGGGGTTTCTTACTTGAAAACAGTGCAAATGTTGCTCAGAATACAGACGCCATCCTTATATTGTACAGTTTTTACCTCCTGAATTTCAATGGTGGTGTTTTGGCATGGTTCAGATCACTGCAGTTACTGACAAACCTTTCCATCCATTTTTAATGCCACTTTTTATTATTGTGTTTCCGGTGACCAGAGAGACCAAGAATCTGCCGAAAATTGCTGATTATAAGGTTTTTATTAAAAATTCCACTTGAGATTTAAGTCTTAGCACCGTAAGTTCGTCATAACAAATTCACAATTCACACAATTCACCAAGCATTGGATTGTTCTCCCACCAATAGAGAAAGGTCGCTTGTGTTTAGACTGTCAAGAAACACGTTTAATGCAATTTCTACTAAAAACGTTCCATAAAACCATGGCGGCAGCCATGTTGGCGTACTGTTGTCATCAATCAGCTGCTCCATTGGTCTGACCCCCATTACTCAATATTAAGGCCCGAGGGCCAAATGTGGCCCACCAACTCATTTTATACGGCCCGTGGGAGCTTTCAAGGAATTTTATAATGTCTACGCAGCAAAGATGGTTAACCTGATGAATTAAAAAAATGTGTTTTTACACAGCAATGAACAATATTTGTTAGTTAAATAACTAGTAACATGTAATAAGTTACTAGGATATAGAGTATTTACATCTCTACAGTCTTCCATATACATCTGGCCATTCAAGGAAAATGTATTATTGATCTGGCCCCCAGTAATAATGAGTTTGACACCACTGGTCTAGAACAATCACATGCCGAACCGTGCCAGCCCTTACAAATAAATATCATATTACGCCACGAAGAAGCTAGTTCTGCATAAAATGCATTTTCGTAAGACAATTACGCAAGAAACCTTTTGCCGTAAGCTAAAGCAGCTTCTTTCTTTTTCTGATCTTAATGATTACGTAGGTCGGAGACATTGGGGTGAGATAAAAAGATAATAGGGCTCACATCGGCACAGTTTTCTATACTCACCTCTAGACATACCCTATATAACTTTTTTAATGTTTTTTGAAACTCTAAGACTATATAGATAGACTAATATAATACCAAATAAGTTCCATTTTGGTTACAGAGCACCATTTAACTCGCAGTAAGGTCTTTTCTACTGGTACTTTAGATGAAGATGATAGCGTTGCCTCCAACGCGCAGCATCTAATGTGTCTTTTATGCACTTTGAACTTTATCTTTGGGAAACAGTGTCACACTCAGTGTGAAACATCATTAACTCCTGAATGTGAAAACCCTGCAGTGGCTCAAATGGTGTTAGAACAAGCTCCAACCGAGGCAATAAGTGCTTTGTATGATCACTTCACTGATGTTGTTGTTGTTGAGCAGTTTTACCTTGTGTTTGACCAGGTTTTTTGCAAAAATCCCACGTTGAAATATTTTTACAAAATATTTACAATCCCGACTGATGTTTAAAAGAACTAAATTACAGTGGTTAGATAGATAAAAGCAGGATGGGACTTGAAAGGGTAAGAAGGAAGTGGTGGAAAACTTTGACATATTTTCATACTTGGGCTGAATACTGTTTTGCACACTAACATTTTCACAGGCTAAAACCTTTAGATGAAGAAGCTGAAGTTACTAAGTGAATCGTGACACTTGGAGAAATGAACTCTGACAGAACAGCTTTCAACTCACCAGAGAAACACGAGCCTACTTTCTGGTCCTCCTCCCTGGTCTTCTTGATCTCGTTCTCTTGCGGCTGTTCTTCACTCTAGTTAAGCAAGAATGAAAGAGAATAAGAAATTTAAGAATGTATTATTAATTACTCTGCTGATTTAAGTCCTTTTCTGGGAGGACTTCCTCTCACCTATGCACATATTCTAACATCACACTCGACCTACAAGTTGATGAAACATAATCTGCCTGAATTCTTTTCCCTATTGAGAATCTCCTGCTCTGTGACAGGTTACTCACCAGGTTGTTTCAACATGAAACCTCTTATTTGGATCAAATACCTCCTGCGCTGCACTCTACTTTTCCTTTTTTTAAACAACTGTCATCTGTGAGTCTGCAATCGCTCAGAAAGCAAACATTATGCACTTGAAAATGTGTCCGATTATGGTGCAGAAACGGGAGCAAACACAGGGCTGTGTGTAAATTGGAGAGTGGACACGGACTTTCAGACGAGTCAGCGTGCAGAACAAACTGTTGCACTAAGGCCTGCAGCAAAACACTTGACGAGATACACAGTATCTCCTCCTCATCTCTCCCACTGTCACTTCTCATTCTCCTGCTCTTCTATTTACCTTGCGTCTCCTTCTCTAATTCACCTCCATTCCACACTGGTGTCTCAAGCTTCTCTCTTCCTCTATCACAGATTTTCTCTCCAGTTCAATCGCAGTCAAGGTGTCAATTAATCACAATTAATCATGATTAATAATGTCCAGAATTACTAAAATAGGTTTGGAATTTTATTATTTTTGACAAATCTAAATGATAGATTTAACTTTAAATAATGACATTAAGAGAATTATGGACGTTGTGACCAAAACATTGATCAGTCTTTAGTAGGGGTGTGATGATTCACTTACATAATGATCCAATTCATATCTCGATTCACAGGCTTTGATCTGATTCAGGAACGAATCATAAAAAACATTAAACGATCGATCCAGTTCAATCCGATTCGAATCAGTTCAATCCAAATCAATCCAAAACGATTAATTTGCACACCCCTAATATATATACTGTATATAGTGTATATTAGGGGTATGAAAATTCACTCACATAATGATCCGATTCATATCTCGATTCACAGGCTTCGATCTGATTCAGGAACAATTCATAATAAAATATTAAACGATCGATCCAGTTCGATCCAATTTGCTTCAGTTCAATCTAAAACGATTAATTTGCACACCCCTAGTGTTTAGTCCTTTTCAATCCATTTGTCAGTTGTGTCAGTCAGCTTGACAGCTACAGAGTTATTACCTGCTCTGCCCTCAGTGATGCTGTTCTGATACAAACTGGGCATCTGACATGGCCTCCTTAAATCCATTCAAGATGCTATTTAAAGCTGAGGGTGAAACTCACTAACCTTTAATATAAGACGATTTCTCAAAACCTAAAAGTTTTCAAGGAGGGTTCTCAATCTAGGCCTGCATTCCGGATTAGAAATGGCATCTCTGCAGACTATGACATAGAATAATGGATGATCTGCAGATCTGTCCTTGTCAAGCCTCCATTTTCTGTCTGTCTGTCACCTCCACACATCATGTTTTGTCTTCTACTCCTCCTCATTCTTCAACTTGAATCTTCTGCTCTAATCCATCATGTTTATATCCCAGGGAGAAAAATGCACAGTAAGGATATAATGGATGACAGTCGATACAGTACATTAGTTACCACTTCACTACACATACGGCAACATATGTCAATAGAACCTTTATGGTCTAGTTATTTACTTCTTACAGTTTTATAAGAGCCTTTATCTTCTTCCTCTTCTTCTTTGGTTTGTCCCTTTTTCAGGGGTTGCCTGAGTAAATGAACGTTTCCGATCTCACCCTGTCCTCTAGCCTCTACTCTGACTCCAACTCCATCCATGTCCTCCCTCACTGCATCCATCAATCTCCTCTTTGCCTCCTACCAGGTAGCTTTACCTTTCAGCTTTGTAATCGCTCCTCCCAAATTTACAATCTCACCCTGTCCTCTGTATCCTCAACTCTAACCCCAACTTCCTCCATGTCCTCCCTCACTGCATCCATAACCTGACCATCATGTCCAAATTTAGGTCCAATTGTGACCTGAAAGTCAAAAAAATTGTAGCAATGTAAACAAAGACACTTCATTTCACAGGAAATGGTTATCAGAGGTCTTAACCCCACAGTTGTTCTCTTTCAAGCCACTGCGGATGTTTTCGAAGCATCACACGAGGACTATTGGACCAGCTCAGATCAACATCTGTCACAGCTGTGTTTATTCTTTCACGCCTGCTGAAAAATCCATTTCTATATCATACCTCAGATCCTGAACACCTGTGGCGCCAGCAGTTTAGTCTCTGCTTACAGTTCATTACATCAGAAAATGTAACGTCTATGATTTGAAAGGATCATGACCCACATTACCGACAAAAAAACACACCCCACAGCTGACACCGCAACTGAGCGTCACTTTGTTCGGCTCATTTTGCAGTTTGACCTTAAAACAGAGTTTCTGCCTGACTGTGCCTTCATCAATTAGCTGCAAATGTGTCGCCAGTTGCTGCTAGAGAAATCAATGAAAGATACCCAATAAAAAAAACAGTGACCTTTACACATACAGTTTGACTGAGCTAAGGCTTAATTCCATCAAAAGAGGCCACCTCTGGTGACATCGAGCCGGCCGTCCCGCCAACCTCCATCCAGGGACGTCACACAGCTAAGTCCAGCTCAGCTACCATGGTGATAATAGGCACTATGACTGAGGAGGAGAATTGACAAGAGCCAGAGTTGTGTGGCTTTATGGGACAAAAAGACCTAAAATAAAAAACACAGCTCTGGGTGCCTTCCTGCTGAAGGTCAGAGAAGACATCATATAGGTGCAGACAGAAAATAATGAGAGGATTTGAAAGTCAAGTCAGCTGTGGTGGCAGGGATAGAGGGGGTTTTAATAAGATCACTGATATAGAACCAAGGTTTTTTTTTCTCAATACCATGTTTTCGTTTACTGTTTTGCTGAGACCAAGTACTGTGACCTCTCCAGGTCAGGTTTCAATAAATGTACAACTACACAAGTCTATGTTTCCCTAAACTCAATGGCACCGTAAACAACAATAACAGTTTCCATTTTCAATTGAGTTATTGCATTAAATTAAATAATAGTCAGTTGAACAGAAAGAGAGCAGAGCTTTTACATACCATTTTGTTAAAATACCTCCTTAACTGCTGATATTGTTAATCTACTATTGGTAAAAAGAAAACAAAAAGTATTTTTTACCAAAACTCTGTAATGTCTTTTTATTTCTTTTTTACCAAAACAGATTGAAAATACTCTGTTTTGGTCAAAAAGGAGCAAAAAAAATAGAGTATTAATAAGTCTTAATAACAAAACTCTGCATCTACATCCAACGTACAGCTGGATATACAGTAGTTGCTGGACTATACGGCTGTGCATTAATGATGTAATATGATCTTGCATCATTTAGTAAAACTGCACATATTGTATTCCAAAGGAAAAAGGCATATAATAAACTTTACTAAATCCTTGTTTTATACATTTGTAGCCCTGTAAAAAACTATGTTATATGATAGAAAATAAACAAAGAAACTGGTACGGAGCCTGTCAAGCTGAGGATTAAGCAGAGACTGGACCATTATTTAGTGCAATAAAGACATAAATGACCAGAAAATAAGATAAACAAAAACCTTATCCAGCGTAGCACCCTCCGAGGTCTATTAACTGGTTCTGACAAGAGTTTTATTTCTAAATTGGCCGGAAATATCTCCCAGGACTTTGCATGTGTCTCTACATTAGCATGCGTGTCGGAGAAAGTGTATGTCCTCAGGTTGAATAAGCATTGCACGCTGCAGATAATGCCAGGAAGTGAAATGTTGCACGATTCTGTAATGAGACTTTTACTTTCCTCCTCCAGGCTGGGATGTTCTCGATCTCTTGGTGTGTGTGTGGTTTTCATCTGAGTCTAATTAGAACTTCAGTCTGGCTGAAGACAATATTTTTTCACATGGAGCATCATTACAACCAAAGACAGGAGAAGTAATTGGTGTCACTCCCCTACTTTGCGCCCACCACAATAAATTTACATTAAGAGACACTGTTTGCGGAGACAGAGATTTAGAAGTGAGGACGAGTCGGTTCCTCATTGGACTGACATCAGAATGTAGGTTTAATGTAGGTGAGCAAGAGGAGAAACTCTGTTTTTATGGACATATATATAGATTCAGTAATGGAAAATGATAAGACCTCCCTTGTTTTCTTCAATTTGTAGTTAATTTTTATGCCTGGTTCCACTAAAGGTGCATTTGATTGGACAAATAAAATTATAACAAAAAAATAGCTTACAAGAGCTTCATTACGTTTAATTTCAGAGCTGCCATCTGGTCTTTTTTTTTTAGCAGTAACCAAAATTAGTTCTGTCCTTACATTCACATCTATGACTAACAAAAAAAATCCCTTTTAGAGATCAATGTTTTCCTGTTCATTTTTACTCTCCAGGTAATGTGGCCTCCGTGGTACCAGACATTTAAATAAACAAGAAAAAAACAAACAGGGAGTAGTAGTACTGTATATATAATGTATAAATTAAAAAACATTTTATTCTTGTTAACTGTTCTGCATGAAGCATTTCTGAACGTGTCAAATGAAATGCAAATGAACCTTGTAGGCATTTCTGTTTCTACCAGGCTGAATGATAAAAAAGCCTTTTTTAACCTAAAAAATAACCATAATTACTGCCTGATTTTATTTTTTTTCATCAGCAAAGTGATGACTACAATTGAATCCAAATCAAACTGCACAAATCTATAAAACATCCTCAAATCTGTCAATGTTTTTATGTAGCAAAAAAAAAAAATCATCCGTTTACTTTTGCAAGTTAACTCTAAATACTGGCAATTTAATTAAGCAGTTAATTAGTCCTCATTTTCATTATGTTTCGTTATGTCAAACGAAGATGGTTAAATATCTTCACACCACAACTGCAAAATCAGTGGCTCTGGAGCCAAACATGCAGTTATCACAGCATCCAACGTTTCATCAACCCAACAGGTGATTACACTGCTGAGATCTCTCTTAATAAAACAGGGTTTACCTCAGTCTCCGCATGTACATGCGTGCAAAAAATAAATCCCTTTTCTCCGTGCGTGTGTGCCTCCACAGCGGTTCTCTTAATCCCAGCGGCTGTGTATTCCGGGATGATTCTGCTGTGACTGAGTGACAGTCCAAAGAGAAGAGCCGATTCCCTCACAAAATCATAGCCCTCGAACACACCCACAGACCCTCCCCCTGCGCCCCTCCCCTGACCCTCCCTCAGCCTCTCACAGTGGGATTAAAACAGTCTTTTGTTTCTCTACAATGGAGGTTAAACATTTCCTGGTGTCACATGAACAACTCCCAGAACCTACAAAGTTGCCAGGTGTGTGTTTTTATACGGACGCATCTGTACAAACACTGAACCTGTGCAAAGGATAAATCTGGGTTTTGTGCAGGACTTAACTGTCAGTGGGATGAGGAGATGGCAGAGCGTGACATCCTGCGCTGCGGTGTTGGCAGACCATGAATGTAAAATTTCATGTGAAAATCAAAAGACGCACGGAGATGATGAATAAAACCGTCGTCTGAAGTCAGCGTGGCTGTAGACGTTCAATGGAGGGTGGAGGTGAGGGAGAGGTGGCGGAGCAACAGGAATCAGAAGGTAAAAAGCCTAGAGGCACATCCGACAGACTTCCTTTCCCATAGAGTAGGGAGGCAGAGAGAGCGCACACACCTACACTCAACAGATGTCCCCCCTGCAATCTAATCTAGTTGACTGAGTGAGGGAAGGCTTATTTATTGCAGACTCCTCACCGGTATTATTGCGACCTGCTTTTAAAGAATAGATGTGCAAAAAGGTCTTTTGGCGTCCGTTAGCTACGGTGGCACAGCCTAACAATGGCCTGAAAGAGTCACTATTCTCTCGCCCCGGCCCTAAATAATGTCCCTCTCACCACAAAAGAAGAGAAAATGTAACATAATCTGTCTCAAAGAGCTTTGTCCATCAACGTGAACAATGTTGGTGACTGTAAAGAGAAAAACACACCATACCTCCTGTTTTCCATCTCAGTTGCAGCAGCGTAATCTTATATATTTACCCCAGTGATCAACTAACTATAATAGACTCCTGGAACTTCGTGATCACATTTCAGTTCAAACCTTTTAATTGTACTGCAGAGGTGTACAACAAGGAACACATGTAGGGCCCGAATCAGTGGTAATGAGTGAACAAGGTTCTATTTGTTAACGCCTTAACACAGGTTCATGGACGATTTCATTCAAGTTTTGGTTTGATGTGTGTTGTCTTTTGTTGTTTTGTTGAAAAATATATACTAAATAAACAATAATATTATAAAAATCTGTGTAAGCAGTGGTGGCCTAGTGATTAAGGAAACAGACTTCAGTCAGCAAGGCTTCGTGTTTGAATCCACCAGCTGCCAGGTTGCCACTGAGCTGCTCTGATCATAGCACTGTCCCGACCCACAGAACTTCTTGTGCTCTCACCACCCACAGGAAGGCTCACAGTATGGAGCAGTGTGATTTGGGTGGCAGTCCTGGAGACTGCTGCCCCTGCAACCTAGCAACAGATAAGAGGCTGACGATGATGAATGAATGATTATGCAGGAATCTTTGTTAGTAAAGGTTCTCAGAAGGGAGATGCATGCAGAAAAAATATAAACAAAAAACTTTAGGTTTTTATTTACTAATACTGTCAGTTGCCAGAGCTAATTTTTAAAGGGTTATTTCTAAAAATAAGATGACATCCCACTGTAAAGGTCTTACTCACTAGGATTATGCCACATTTTTAGTATGAATCTAACTCTTAAAAGCAAATTTAAATGTGCTCTATGCACGATAAGCCAAACCAAAAAAATATAAATTAAATCTTTTTAAAAGATATTTTAATTATAGTCATAATAAAATAAAAATCCAAATAAATGTGCATATGTAATGTCTAGGGGAAGACATAAAGGAACTTTATTTGACCAAAAGAGTGAGATAGAAATCAGGGACGTTTTTGGCATCTCCTCAAAACTAGATTCAAAACCACCACTAATCACAAGAGACAGGACCATGGTTATGTCATCCATGACACTAATCATATGTGCAGGTGTATATATTTGTAGAGTGAGAATTCTGTCTGCCAAGTGGACTCTGCCCAACGTCTCCTCAACAGGTTTGCAGATGATGCTGCGGTCTATTTATAAAATCTCCTCCCACACCTCCAGACCAACAGCGGTGGTCAAACGATCTGATATCGGAGTGCAGCAATCCCACATTCATTAACTAATGAAAACCGCGCCCGTTCCCGATGTCAATACGACTTCAGCTTTCTCAGCATCTTATTCACCATGTGAAAAGCCATTAATTTCAGAAATGTTTCATAAATAAAAGCGCTCACAGCGGCAGACGTCTCTCAGTGATGATGGATGGGGGCGAGGTGTATAGATTATGGTATGAAATAAGTGAAAGGGCCATATTTCAGTGAGTGAGGGGCGTGATTGACCCAGTTTAATGGCTATTATTTCTGCACACTGACTCTGTTGAGGCGAGACACTGGGCGATCCCTGCCGGCCCATTCCTCCTCCAGACTCACACTGAGATGGGAGCGCCCCCTCCCTGCTCTTTGTCACCAAACCAATGGAAGAACAATATTTCAATGGCAACTGCATATTTCAGTGGCAACTTTTATCAGAACAAAGTTCACGCTGTGGTCTAGACCAGGCCCTCCTAACTAGAACTTCACACTGTCTGGATGTGAGTGCGTGTTTGTGCCTGTGCTGGCATGACGGTGGGTGTTCCTCTAAAGAGAAGTCCTTTGAAATGGCTTTTCACAAACCTGAATAGGAGTGAAATATGATTGGCTCGTGAAGAAGAAAGGGGGGCTGGGTTCACAAGGCTATCGAATGAGCTGGGGGAGTGGGTGGAGGGGTAAGAAATACTCTGCATACGTCAGAAACAAATGACAAGAGCAAATATCATTGATATTGATAAACCAGCCACTTGGGAGAACAAGCCAGTGTTTATTCAGTGCCGGTCACAAGCCTGGAAAAATGGCGAGGGTTGCATCAGGAAGGGCATCTGGCGTAAAACGTTGGCCAAATCAAAGATGCCGGACAACAAATGATTTCTAAAATGACAGAGTGAGATGGAAATTGTTGACTCGCTGTTGCAACCCCTGAAAAAGGGACGAGCCGAAAGGAGAAGAAATATAATTTATATAGATCAGTTGAGGCCAAAGCTCCAGAACTTTGTAACTCCTGATGTAATAATCTTACAATTTTGTTGATTTTTACATTAAATTCACTTACGGGATGAAATCAACACAGAATGTAGTTCAGGGTCGGTTGAGTTAATTTATTATTTAGTTTTTTTTTTTGTTACGTCCCGGTTCTCCTTTTGTACATTGTTTCAAAAAGTATATTATATATTGTTGGAAAATTTTTACTTTAACTGTGTAAGATTTGGATAAAAAACTGTCTCTTTAAGAAACAGTTATGAGTGCATTTGCAAATCACCCCAGGATGTTTTGTTTATGTAGCAAAGACCGTACACAGCACACTATTGGCTTATAAAATTTTTACTTGGTAGTACACTCTTCTGTTCCTCACTCTGATTGGCCAATGTGTTGAAAAATCTCTAAGCATCTCCCATGGTCTATCCTGTTCACTTTTCTGCTTTGTGTAATATTTCTTTGATTGCTCAAATACAAACAGTCAATGTATGGTTGACAAATAATATGATAACCACAACTTTTTCCCATATCGTAATGGGTCTTGAAATGCAACTTCTGCAATAGGAAAGGGATCAATTTAGTCCGAAAAATGAAGTAAATTTAGCAAAAAAAATCTTTAGATCCTTAAAAAAAGGCATAACATTAATAGTATTTAACAGGGGTGCCACAATATGAATATCATGAAATCATGAATGATGATTTATTCAGCTCCATCAACATCAACTCCGTGAAGAAGGCGTTTCACGTCACAGCTATCTTGAGGAACGCTGGTGTCTAGTTAACTGTCAGAGGAGGCACATGCAGGAATTTCACAGTGAAAATAATAAAACTTCACAACAAGCCGTAGCGATGAAACAGGCATCAGATTCAGACTGCGACACCACCAGCGAAACAAAGCCGCGCGGGTCTTAAGGGACTTTACATGAATTACAGCAAGAGGCCCAAAGGGACGGCCGCGACCTCTCCTCAGCTTTTTGAAACCAAACAAGGTCCTGATCCCGCCCATCAACACGCAAACACGCAACCAATCAACGCTACACAAAAACACACACACACCTCTGCAGAGACACACTGATAGAGAATAGCATGACTGGTTTCCATGGAGCCATGAG
Source organism: Paraplagusia blochii (assembly GCA_016785265.1). Classification (NCBI taxonomy): domain Eukaryota; kingdom Metazoa; phylum Chordata; class Actinopteri; order Pleuronectiformes; family Cynoglossidae; genus Paraplagusia; species Paraplagusia blochii. Next base: position 95,835 of record JAFBJS010000327.1, on the reverse strand, counting down.
GCTCGGTGACAGGGCTGGAGAGTTAACACGCTCTCAGACAACAGGGAGGACAACGGAAAGAAAAAGAAAAGGGACAGAGGGAGAAAGAGAGGCAGGAGGAGGCAGTAAAAAAAACAAAGAAAGTTTAGAATAGAGGAGATTTACCACACACAGCAGCACAGCATCGCTGAGGTTAAGGACCTGCTGTGTCGTTTGTCTTAGTTTTTACACCAAGGAATCAACGCAACACTTCATCTGAGCACAGGCCTTTTTTATTTACTGTTTTTTTAGCATTAAATCTGCCTCCGTGGTGGAATGGCTAATCCTGTTTTATGCTCAGTTTTAGTCCCATTTACCGATTAACAAGGTTAGGTTTTGGCCACGTTTGTTTGTCTGTCTGTCTGTAGGCAGGATTATGCAAAACAACCAAAATGTTCTGTTTCCCAAAAGTCAAACTGAAGTGAGCTCTGGGCAGTGGACGTTTACAACAGATCAGATGGAAACTTAGGGATTCATATCAGGGATTCACTGATGATAGCACTGTCCTCGTTGGTAGTTCATCTACGTGAGTAAACAAGGTGGACAGTTGGGTTGGTATTTCAGCATAAGGTATGAAAATAGGAATAAGACTACTGGAAGATGATGCTGTTAAACCGGGGACAACAAACACAGTTGTCCACGTTTCAGCACAATGGACAAATCAGGTGTTGACGCCTCACAGAGTTGCTCTTGACAGAGACTTTGTTAAGCAGTTAAGCAATGTTAACAATTAAAATGTTAACATGGAAATGGTGTTAAAGCTCTGCTCACTTTCTGTTCAGCTGAACTTCATAGGAAGTGACTCTTTGGCGAAAATTGGTCCTAAAATTGGACAAGGGTTTAGGCTAGGAGCTAAGAGATAGAACAATTGTGCAAGTGAAGTGTAAAATGGTTCTAGCCTTTCCAACGCCATGTTCAACAAAATGTGAGCATTGCAGGGAAAAAGTATAATCACAATACAAACTAAATATATATTTTGGGTCGTATTAAAAAAGCGAACAAAACAAAACAAAAAGTTAATCAATGGTTTGGATTTCTTGGAGAGTGATTTTTTAACCTTTCTTATTTTCCTCAAAAAGAAATAAGAGGAAGGAATTCGGGCAGTGGTGGCCTAGTGGCTAAGAAACCGGGCTGGGGTCCTAAGGGTTCTAGGTTCGAATCCATCCAGTGCAAAGTTACTGAATTGCACTGAGCATGGCATCATCACTGAGCATGGCATTGTCCGTACACACTGCTTTGAGTTGAATGTAGAGGTCAGATTTCATTGTGTTCAGTGGTGTGGATCACCATGGCACAATGAAAATTAGTTTAATTTCCTTTTTTTCTTCCAGTGCAGATGGTGAACATTGTACCATATCTAGTCTAGTCTAATAATATAGTTTTGCAGTTTAACCAACAACCACTTCAAGCAAAGCATTAGAAAGACAAGAAATATCTGATGATTCACTGATTCCATGGTTGGCATGTAAAGAGAGAAATGTTTAATTTAAATCCCCGTTCAGAGAGAGTGAGTCAACAGGTCAAGTCTAGGGAAGCATGAGGTCGTCTGTCAACGTGATGGATGTATAGGTCAGACTTTTTTAATATCATTTTTATTAAACACATTTCTCAACCCATAATCGTGTTCACTGTTACATAGGAAAGATTTTAACCCTGGGGAAATTCTCAGACCGGTAACTCAGCATCATAAAATAGAAGCAGAGAAAGAAAAAAAACAGGCACCGTAGAATAATAAAACGAATGCTCATCAAAAATAGCAGATGTTTTCTCTTTGATATTACACATTAAAAAAGTAAGAGTTATGATTGTGTAATAAATCAAAACAAAGACCAACTTGAACTTGTTCTGCACATCCTTAATTTACATAAAGCATTTGTTTTCTGTCAAGCTCTCAAGACTAATCTGTTGACATGGTATGATTAATATATGCATATGAAGAAATGTAAACACATTCGTCAAGATGAATGATTTACATTTTATTTGTATTATTTCTTAATGTGTTGTTCCTCTGACTTTCTTCTATTTAGTGCCCGGTCTGTCAGCTCATTTGTTTTCTTCTGATTACAATGTTTAACAGCTTCTCTGTGCAAAACAATATAATAAATTGATATCTACTTTGTTGGAGCCACGGAGAATCTGTTATACAGCATTTCTGACATTCACAGTGCTGTGTCACTGGAATGTAAATCCATGGTTAGGGAACCAACATTTGACAATGCTTTTCATTCTTATCCTTTCTCACCAGCAACCTTGATTACAGGTAAAAACATACACAAAAAAATATTTATTGTAGACTACACAAGGTTATAAGACAAAGGTGGGCAAACCTTTTGACCCATGGGGCCACAATGGGTCCCAGAATTGGACACAGGGCCGAGCCGAGAGCAGAAAGATGAAGCGTCCATAAAACTAAGATAAATGGCATTTAAAACTCAGGTACAAAACCTAAAATGCTACATTTCTAATAATAATAATAATAATAGCCTTTCTGACGTCACCTACTGGGGAACCTCAGGTATTGCAGGGAGAAGCCAGAAGTAAAATGATAATACAAAATAAATTATTTAATTTGGACAGGATTGGTGAGCTGCATTAAGAAGCCCAATGGGCCACATCTGGCCCCCGGGCCTTAGTTTGCCCATGCCTGTTATAAGATATACTGATGGATTGGACTACTAATAAAAACAAAAAAGGAAATAAAAATCTGATGGGGGCCAAATCAATCCAGGCCTAATTTCATCATATAAACTCCAGGAACAAATTAGGACAAAAGCCAATCACAGCTGTTGGAGGACGGAGCCAGAGATAATCTGGTCCGTTTGTGAAATAACACACATTTAAAGCCTTATTCGTGGACATTAGTGACTTGCAGCCTCTTGTCGAATTTGTTTACTTCGTATGTACTGTGTGTTATGTATCATGAACAGCGACAGCTCCAGAATATGATTAAACAGAGAGTGACTGTTAAGGTTACGTCATCTGAACCTCATTTCCTCTCTTTCGTGTTTGATGCAAATCAAACAGTAACTGTGACTGACTTGTCAACAATAACCATACAGTATATGGCACCAATTCATGTGTTAATGAAGCCTGACAGAACCTGGTGGCTTTGTTTGATCCTGCACGCAGGGGGTTTGATTCCACTACAGCCTCGAGGGGAGGCCTGATCTGATCTCCTGTCTCCTGCCACCAATAAGTTGATCATCCCTGATCTGATAAGCTCACACACACGTCCTCCTCTGCTGTTCTCTCAGTGTGTACATGTGCGCTCCTGCCTGCCCCCATATGTACCCACAGACGGTGCAGGCATGTGTGCACCTCCTTTGCTTCCCCAACAGCACCAATTTCCAGCCACCTTCTGTGAAAGGGTTCGCGATCGATGCTGCGTCGACCAGGCTGTTCATTACTGTTGGCAACACTGCAGTCATAAGCACAAACAACTTGTTCCACTGACGCAGCACACACCAACCACAGGCTGCCACAGGGCTGCAGTTTTACTTACCTCAGTGCGGGAGCATTAACCCATTACTGCACAGCCTGCTGTTGGAGAGATGACCGCGACTTGTGTAAGTTCTCAACAATTTACGACATCGATTTTTATTTGCTCCATGGGCGAACCACAACAACAGCTGAGGGAGCCCGGTCTGCCCAGAAGCCATCTTTTGTGGTGTGTGTTTATGACAGCAGGAGGGGAATAGGATTTTTATTCACCCCGCTACTCCATCCTCGCCCACACTGTGTCCATCTCCCACACCACCTGTCTCTGTAGCACCAGAGAAACCTCACACAATCACACCGCCAGACGAGGTGCAAAAATAACAGCGCTAGATCCGAGAAGTATCAGAACGCAAGACAAGAGGATGGTTCATTTGTGCAACAAAGATCATTTATGCAACAAAGATATTCTGAGACACTTTCTTAGAAGATGGTAACGTCAGATGGCTGCTTTACAGTAAGTAAGGAAATCAAAATTCCTTGGCTGAAACTGAAAACGGAAAAATTTGAAAAAAACATGGCCGAAAACCAGAACACAAAAAGAAATTGTGAATTCAATTACTAGTACCACTGAATTACAATACTAAATGTTATTTAACACTATATGTACAATAAATGCTAATGTTGGGTCCTCCTGGCCTGCTAATGAAATATGTTCTCTCATAAAAACGCAAATTGCTTGGCACAGAGAGACAAGTCTTTTTCGTCTTTTTCTGCTTTTCCTGCGATGTGCTCTTCTCTGCCTCCATCGTGGCCTGCATGATTTCTCATACATTCTGCTTTACATCTACATCCAAGAAACAGTCATCTTAACAACGATCTCAACAAGGTGCAGAACATAAAAAAATGTTCTGCACATTGAAAGCTGTGGCTTTTTATCAAATATATTACGTTTTTGCACCAATGCCGTCATAAGTTCCTGTTTTGGCTATTTTTTGTTGTGTGTAAATAGTCATAAATGGCCCGATTATTGAATATTAGTTTTCATAAACTGGTTGACCTATGCAAATCAGACCCTTCTGAAAATTCTGACATTTTTTTCTCCCTCTGATTTGAGCTGTATTTTCTGTTCCATAATAGAATATCATAAAAGCCTAATGCTCATGCAAATCATTGAAGGAATGCATGCATGAAGAAACCAGCTCCCACAGAGTTGACGGCAAAAACCAACAACAGACATGTCGGCAGGTGCTGCTGCAGGTGCTTTATGTTGATGTGTGCAGAGTCAGTGATGAAGGACACTGGACTGAAAGAACTAATCAGCCGTTCTGCTGTAGACTGAGGCTAATGTATACACAGGGGAGAAGAAGGTGTGGAGTAAATGAGAGGAACGGCAACCGAGTATTTGTAAGGCTTGGTTTCACTCTGTTTGGATGTTTATTTAGTACTCCTATGCATTTCCTATGAAAATCGAATGGAGGTCAAATAATGTTGTAACAAGCTTCTTAGGAGACACCCGTAGTTTACCCTGCCGTAAATATAAACAGCATTATTCACTAGATGGTATGGGGATTTTATCCCTTACTATCAAGCTCATCTGACTACGCTACAAGAGGTTACACACCAGGACACTACAGAAATGGAGCTACCTGGTCGGAGACAAAGAGGAGATTTATGGATGCAGGGAGGGAGGACATGGAGGTAGTCAGAGTCAGACTAGAAGATACAGAGGACAGGGGGAGATAGAAATTGTTGACTTGCTGTGGCAACCCCTTGAAAAAGGCACAAGCCGAAAGGGAGAAGAAGACACTACAGAAAAATAATTGATTGTTGCGATGAAAAAAAAACAGTGGCAGACATGAATTCATGGTCCTGACAGAAACCTGAATGACACCCAGGAGAGTAAACATCCAGAGTCAGACCACAGGACCATTAAGGTGTCTGGGTTTCTGCCACAACATCAGTAATTTACCTAATGTCATAATAACGTAGCACACTACGACATTAGTGCTATTTTTGCTCTGTTAAAGTGGCCATAATCACGTACAACAACTGGTCCAGGTCTCATCGCTTTATAAAGTTCTGGAGCTAATTGCTTCGGTACATTTTCCTGCTGACACTTCACTTGCCTGAGGGGAATTCAGTCTGACAGCCGAGAGCTCAAATTTAGACGTATCACACACACACGCTAACAAAACAACAGCAGCGCAATAGGCAACATTACAGTAAGAGGAGACAACACCGACAATACTGTCAGCAAACCCCGTTATTTAGGGCGGCTGTGATTGCAGGGTGTGTATTTTCCAAAGAGAATGTCTGATCTTTGGTATCTGAAATAACTGCCATTAGCTGAGACCATGATTGAATGGGTCAGTGTTGGTTTGAGCTTATGAAGGGCTCCCCTGCTGGTCAGATGTACTGTTGTAATGCATTTTCACAGCACATATACACATGTAATATATCCAAAGCTTAAAGCAGCTTGACTTCAATGTTTGGATCTCAGTGTGTGGTCATATCACCAGAATGGCCTCATTACTCCATCAGCTTTTATTGATTAACGCCAGTAATTAAATCCTCTTGAAAGAAAGTGACCTCTCTACTATTGTGTTGCCACGACAACACAATAGGAGTTGATTGGATACATGTCTGTTCTTACACAAGAATGCAAATATTCCTTCCTTCACTCATTACTCTTTATCCACTCATCAGTTACCAAGTCGCAGGAGCACCAGTCTCCATGACTGGCACCAATTCTGCACCATAATGTTAGCCCACTGGAAGTTATGTGGGTCTATGCTCGTAGATTCGAACCTGCAGCCTTACTAGCCTAAGTTCCCTTCCTTAACCACTAGGCACCACTGCCCAGGAGAGCAAATATTTTTTTTATTTTATGTGTGGTGATTCCATCCATTTTCACCCACTTATCCATTACGGAGGTGCCAACTGCCCTAACCGGGCCCAAGAGGTGACCCCTGGAGTTTAACACCAATAACAGACACACTGCCTTTGGGCCAATTAAAGCAAAAAATAACCAACTATCTGCAAGAACTAATTAATCATTGCGTCTTTTTAACTGTTGTGGTTGCTCATGATTATTTGAAAAGGATTTTTCCCATTACTCAACAGAAACACAGTGATCACAGTGATCGATTTCTGAATTTCTAAACTTACTAAATCCTCGCTTTTTTATCTTAGTGTGATTTTACTGTTTTCCAAAACAACTCTGTATTCACAGTTTGCAGAAGTGTTCCAAAATAAATGAAGGAGATGTAAAGAGGGAAAAAGATTTTTAAGGCGTGTCCTTCATAAAGTACATCAAGGAACATTAAAATGGTAAGGAGAGATTGGATTGTTGTTTACTGAACCTTTCATATGACTGTACTCCTACTATGTTCCTCATAAATTTTTTAGTTTGGGTCACTTTTTCTGTGATTATTTGATATAAAAGGTGTTAAAGTTGTTTATCACTGCACTGTATCGACAGCTCTACGGCAATATACTGCAAATATGAGATTTGTTTCAGTTCTCTCCATGAATACAGCACCAAAAAATGACCTTGTTAAGAATGTCTGAAGCCATGAGAAACGAATGGAAGAAAAACAAGTGTCTCTACCAAGGATGGAGTTCCAAACAAAGACCAACCGCACAGCCCTTCATCAACAACCCACCTCTTCAAACTCCTCCATTCACCCGCCTCTTGTTGTCTCCGCCTGCTTCTCTCCCACTACTGTACAGCAATGCTGAACTAGATGTTCTTTGGTGCAGTTGACAGCACAGGGACAAAAGGACCATATCTGTGGTCAGTGGGCAGCAGCTTGTCTACATGTTGCGCAGAAATGATCTGTGGCAGCAGGTGGAGCAAAGGAAAAAGTACAAAAAGTTGATAAACAAGACTAGAGTCTAAAAATGTTGACTGACCAAGAGTGTGGGGTGGACATGGTGGTCATCATGAGTGTGTGGACAGAGCACAGCCTGGAGCCTGTTGGGGTGACCATAGAAGATGGTGCTGTTTTAATTACAGCTCTTCTCCAGTGGACACAGTGATGTGAACATTGCACCAGGGTAGGTGGGCGGGTGGATAAATAGACAGACAGACAGACGGGTGGATGGATGGATGGATGGATGGATGGATGGATGGATGGATGGATGGATGGATGGATGGATGGATGGATGGATGGATGGATGGATGGATGGATGGATGGATGGATAGATAGATAGATAGATAGATAGA
>JAFBJS010000327.1:51013-87986 GCA_016785265.1 Paraplagusia blochii | reverse complement strand
TAAGAGACAGAGACAAATGACAGAGGAAGGAAATCAAACTCCTTGTTTGTGATCCACACCACACACAACACAATGTGACCTGTGCATTTGAAGCGCCCAGGGTGTAGTGTGTGGGGACGGTGCCTTGCTCAGTAGATGTGTATAAGAGACAGGGGTAGGTGGGCGGGTGGATAAATAGACAGACAGACGGGTGGATGGATGGATGGATAGATGGATAGATGGATAGATGGATAGATGGATAGATGGATAGATGGATAGATAGATAGATAGATAGATAGATAGATAGATAGATAGATAGATAGATTTTCATCTACATCAATGTTAACACAACAGGAAACCTTTTTATTTCCTATTTGAGTTGTTCTATTATTAGAAACACCTGAATAACAGCCACATACCTGAGCGTCTCCACTCGTGTTGGATCATTAGTCTCAGAGATGGCTTGAGTCCCACAGTCACTGCTTTCATCTCCTCCTCTTCCTCCTCTTTCTCCTCCTGCCCTGTTGTGCATTAGGCAGCATTTCAGCTGCCCTCGTTCTTTTACAGCTGAGTCAAAATGCTAATGGCTCTCTGTTATTGTTGATTCAGTCTGTTGTTTTTTTTCTCTCCACATACACAGTCAATACCTTATTATTCTTTAGCCCTGTGCTTGGATTGGCTGCATTCTCACTTCTGTTTATAGAGGATAAGCTCCCTCTGTGATTCAGCCACGAAGCAGGAATGACTGTAATTTTCAATTATTTGTTCATGCCCCCCCAATGGACCCCCCAATTTAATTCACTGGAGCCTCGGGTCAGTGAAATGCCTTGTTTTATTCAAATAACACTCAGACATGAAGTGTTATTATCTGAGAGAAGCCAGTTCATTATAATGGTTATGTAACTATGCATCTATAATGGTATGTTTTCACACAACTGTCAGCTGGACTTGACCAGACAATCGAGCAGCAGCCACGCACGGCTGACTCTGAGGAGATCTCAATGATGTGATTACGATGTTGAGCAGTGACTCCGTGGCGTTCATGGTAATAACGGAGCATCAGACTGTCAGGCGTCCAACGATGTCTGATATAAACTTACACAAAAACCTGGCTGTTTAGAGTGACATCAAAGAGGCCTATGAGGTCCACAGGACAATTACTATTTCAGTCAACCGTACCATGGCATAACACAAACAGCCACACTGAGGAAAACACATCAGACGGATAACAGAAAGTGGTGAAAACCAAGTTGAACATTTTTGTGGAAGATGAAAAGACGGCGATAAGACAATTGTCAGAATCAGGATGAAGGCTCAGCTCCTTTATCAGCGCTACCTACAGTATTTCAAATGTTTCTCAGTAAGCTGAGCTTTTCAGCTCACAGGCTGAGAATCTTGCAGACAGAAACTTGCTATTAACATGAATAACAAAAATAAATGCATAGGTGACAGTGCCTGTTCTGTTTGTTTGTCCAACAGTGGGATTTGAGGCTGCTGTCAGGGATATGTAGTGTCTCAAAGAGTCAAACCCAGAAATAATTAATTAATTGATTAATTGTAAAGCAGGTGTACCATGGATCTACAATACGCTAGCAAACTCTTTGTCATTGTAATTCACACCACTGCACACAACAGAATGCTATTTCTTGAACCCATCACCAAGTGAACAGTGGGCAGCTCTGAGTGCCCAGGGAGCAGTGAGTGGAGAAGGTGCCATGCTCAGTGGACCTCAGTGGTAACTTGGCAGTAGGGGGATTTTAGATGTGGAGCCCTCCAGAACCCCAGTCCAGTTCCTTAACAATTAGGCCATAACTGCCCCGCCAGACCCTAGTTTTAGTTAATCTGTAGATATATAAATGGTAAACATTTAATTGTTTGGGAAATTTACAGATTTCAAGGTCTCGTGAGACTTTGCCTGATACTGGAAGGACAGAAGAAAGGAAGGAAGGAAGGAAGGAAGGAAAGCAAACTCCTTGTCATTGCGATCCACACCACTGCACACAACTAAATGTGACCTCGGCATTTGACCCATCACCAACGTGAACATTGTGCAGCTATTTGCGACCAGGGAGCATTAAGTGGGGACGATACCAAGCTCAGTGAACCCAGAAACCTCTGCGCCCAAGTCCACTCTATTAACCTCTAAGCCAACACTGCCCTCCATATAAAGCTAACATTGAATGAGCATTATTGTATATTTTGAAACTATGTCTCTTTTTTATTAATGTTCTTAAATTCTCTTCTAATACTGAATGCTGAGTAGTGTTCTATATCATTTTCTTAATGTCCTCTTCCAAACCAAAATAACGACAACTTAAATAGTTCTAAGGTTTAAATATCCCAGGTGACAGTTCGTAAAGTCAAAAGGAAAATAAAAACATCCAGTGGCAGCTTGACAGGCGCCTGGACCAACTAAATGGATCCCAACACACTCTTAGAAATGTGTTCAACCACCACTGGTATTTACAGAGGAAGAGCCTGTGTATTGATCATGTGACCCATTAGCGCTTTAAACCAAACCTTTATTGGAAACACCTAAAGTGGATTCCTTTAAAATGTTTGGAGAAAATGGATGCCCGGCTCGGGATAATGCACTCTGGTTGACACGCTCCTCCATTAGACTGTGAGGACAACGTGAAAACTAGTGCGAACATAGTCAGTGCGAACATAAACAGTAAAGCCTGACCTTGGACGGTTATATCTGTACAGGAATAATGCAGAGAGCTGTTTAAAGCAGGTCCTGATCAGGGAGGGATTTTTTTTCTTCTTCTTCTCCTTCAACTTGTGTCTTCTAAAATATTCACTGGGATGTTAGGCACAGGAGGGGGCAGGAATTTTTAGGAGTGAGCAACAATAGGGGCGTTTTCTTCACAAATCTGCATAATTATCGAGGTTAATTCAGCTCGGAGTTTGAGCTCTATTGTCTCTCAATGGGGCTGCCTTTGCTTAAATGAATAAATTAGAAAGAAAACAAAGCTGATGAAGAAGTTCTGTCTGAATGGACCAAGTCAGACAAGACAGAACTTGGGATGAGTTGAATCTTGAAGCAATGTTTCCATCAGATACTTTTTTTGAGCTTTAGCTCAGAAAACAATTATGTTACAGGATGGTAGACTGACGCAAGCTTGCAATAACATTTTTTGATTTACATTTTATTTTCTTCTAATTCATTTACATTTTTACAATACATTTTATTTTTCTAAATTCGATGTTTATTAGAATGAAGAAAATATTATACAAAACCAATGATGGAAAGAATAACTTTCTTTAATGCTCTCTGAAATGTCTGGAAAGAGAATCATAACCTACATAATGTTTCTGTATACTTTCATCTGTTCAGTTTGATGTCTGTGATATACTGTATGTTCAATTATTAAGGTCTGACTTTCACAGTTTCTATTCCCTGTATGTTTTACTTATTCACCACTTTGCATATAAACCATTTTTACCTTGGGGAATGTCCCTGCCAAACTGACAAGAGATTGCACATAAAACATTTTATGTGCAATCTCATTTGTGGCAAATTTTTGAAAATGTGTCTATATTTCTCTGTGAATAGATGCGTGATTTTGGGGGAGTTGGTGGCCAGAGGTTAGGAAAATTGACTTGGGTCCGCAAGGCCCCCGGTTTGAATCCCCCTACCGCCAAGTCACCGCTGAGATGCCCAGAGCATGGAATGCTATGGTATGGTCCCCACGCAGTACTGCCGCTGGCTCAGCTAGCTCACTACGGTGACGGGTTAAATGCAGAGGCAAAATTTCGCAAAAACTTGGGATGAACAACAACACACTTTTTTGTAGCTATAAAATTAACCAGTCAAATAACAAACCACAGTGGGAAAGCCAAAAAAAAAAACAAGACTCTGATTGAGATTGCACCACGCTCTCATCTTATCATGAGCAATCCCAAAAATATGTCCAAAAATCAACTACTATGAACAACTATGGCAGAAAAGTGAATAGACTTCCTGATATATGACAGAGGTTCTTTTTGGTTGCTTTTGATTCACTGTTTCCCAACATGTACTGTAGGTCTTCCCGCTCTCTGCACAGAGGCAAAATCTGATTAGAAAATTGGTTTATTCCAAAGATGTTTGAACTAACATCCATCTTCTGAGTCAGGACTGGTGCTTGGATAATCTGCTTAAACATATCTCCGTCTGGGCTTTTATGTGTTTGGTGCTCCTGCTATTTCTTCAGCCTCTTGACAAGATATATGTCTGTCCTTGACATTACCGCTGAAGACCTTGGAGGGCCCTTAACTAAAAGGCTGAGTCCGATGAGTGGTGCAAGGGAGCCAAGGACAGGCCGGCCTCTGAGCAGAGAAGGTCTGAGTGCTTTCTGTCGCCAGTAGATCCTTTAGGAGTAAAACCAGCCATCCAGATTTGGTCCTGGTACCAACAACCCTCCGGGGAGCCGTACCTCCTTGAGCACTCAATTTGACTAAGTCTCATTGAGAGACTATCAGTAAGACCAGTCAAGCAGCAGTGCAGGACAGGATTAACATTACTTTTATTTCCTGTGATGGGAACGCACCTGCACACAAGCCCTCAGGACAGACATCTCCAAACAAAGGAAAGACTCTTGAACTCCGACAACAACCAGGCGTATGAGGGGAGACAGGTAGGGCTCACACAAAAGGAAGCTAATCACTTCACTGGGAGCCTTTTTGTTCTGGTAGATAATCCCTTTACAGACACATTCATTTTATTCAGGTTTGATTTGTTGACTTTTAGGAGAACAAGTTTTGAAAGGATTACCTTTTAAGTGGACAGCTGCACAGAAGGCCAGGTGTTGTGGGTGCCAGAGAAACTGTTTGTAAAGAAAAGGTAAATGTCTAACCTTTTTTTTTGCCTATTTTTGTTGGCGGTTGTCTAACTGCTGACAGGCCCACTGAAGTTATGTTAACCTTAATGTCAAAATAATCTCTGTGTTCTCCGAAAAAATAAAAAAATGAAGTCCCCGAGTTGGAAGAAAAGACTGGATCAGCACTTTATAGTGCATTTCCTCTCACTTTGCAGTGATCACAATGTCAGTAAAAGCCGCTGGTTCCTTTTACTTTCACTCTGTGCTCGGTATAGAATGGCGAGTTAAAAAGCCCCACACACAGGCAGGCATCCTGATCCTGGTGTGCTTTTCAAATGTAAAACAGTTTCCAATGGGCCCAGAACTGTGCCTCTGAAACACAGCATCTGTTTTATGGCATGGAGAAAAAAAAATGCATTGTCACCTAGAGGCAGTGAGAGCTGTTGAACTGCAGCCAGGGTTTCAGTGAGAGCAGAAGCATCGACCAGGACGGTGATTATTGTGTAGGTGGTTGTCAAATGGCCAGTATGCTACTCCACCACTATTGGTATAATATTAGTGTAGCAGTTCAACAAAGTCTACTTCAGCCAAGCCTTGTATCCAGGCTAAATGCAGCAGTGTAGTGGGTCAGAGCACTGCAGTGAGCACTGGAGCTCGGCCAGGTTGAAATGAGACACTATGCAGACTGAGACGAAAGATGCCCCCTTAACTTTCCATTAAACATTTAGACCAGCGCTCCTGCACTCAATATGTGACCCTATTCCAACTGTAACCTATATATCCATCCATACCACTGAAGTAAATCACCTGGTAAACCTGAGAATTATAGATGTGTCACTTTTTACCTACATTTTTTGTTTTGTGAACTAATCTTTGGCTCTGATCTTGTGTCGAAAGGAAAGTTCACTCTTTTGAGAAGAATCAATGATGTAAATCTCTTTAAACCAAATATTTGACTTTCAAATTCCTTAGTATATGTTAAATGCAGAATTGGCAATGTACAAAGGCAAATGACAAAACAAATATACAGGAGCAAACTGAACAAAAATGGTCAAATAAATCACAGAGCAGAAGTCTAATAACTAAGTCGAATAATTGCTAAAGGCTAGAATAAAAAAACACACAAAAAAACTACTGTTATTAAGTGTCGGTCCCAAACCCTGATAAATAGTGAGGGTTGCATCAGGAAGGGCATCGGCGTATAACTTTGGCCAAATCCAAGATGAAAGACAACAAAATGATTTCGATACCGGATCAGTCAGAAAAACGGTGACTTTCGGTGGCAACCCCTGAAAAAAGGTACAAACCGAGAGTAAAAGAAGAAGAAACTTTTAATAAAATGTTCTGTAATATTTGAATAAAATGACCTTGTTAAAATTTTTCTGTGTGTGATAGTTTAACCTCAACTACTGCTTGATTATGGCAAAAAGTCAACCTTAATTTCTCTAGGTTGACTAAAAGAAAAAAGTTGGATTGTTGAACCTCCATGACCAAAATTCCAAATATTATTAGCATCTCAAGAACATTCCTGAGTCTGAAGGTTTCAAGCAAACAAACCATAGATATGTTGAGGTTACGTCAGTCTGAGGCCCTGTGATGAATAACGGAGGTGAGGCATGCAATTTTCCAATGTTATGTTAAAGAGACACTTTTGTCTCATTTGAGCATGTCTGAAGTGAAAGATAGGCAACGTGTCAATCAAACTAAGCAATGTCCTGGTTCAGCTCCACTAGAGGGACCGCCTATTCTATTATACTACAAATCAACCCAATAAGGTTCATGAAAATAGAAAAAATAGGATGTTTAAAAATGTCCCTTCCTCAGGGAATGTCAGCTACACATTTAGATATAATGTTAATATAATGCCAAAAACGGTCAGCTTGTCTTCAAACTTAACAAGTAAACTTAGGAAAATAAAAGCTTTGGGGCTGATAATAACAACTCATAATCCACTCAAAGCTTCAGATAACAAGCTCTTACTGCCTTTCAAACCTTTGTTATGACAGAGAAAAGAAGTCTTTGTCATTTAGGTCATGATGCTAGAATCATAAAGCCTTCATTCACACTGGTCCAGGCCAGTGACACCTTCGCTCACAGGGAAACGACGTATCCTCAGGCCTCCAACAGGTGCATTGTTTCCAGCATCAAAAGAAGCAGCCCTGTTTCAGACTGGGCTGCATCCTGGTGATTAGGACACTATGTCCTGGTCACTCTCTTTCCCCCTGTCTCTCACCTCATTCTGACCCTTCACCCTCCTCACCTCTTCGTCCCTTCTTTTCTACCTCCTACTGGCAAACACTTGATCAATAGTGGTCTCCCATTGTGAGATATTCACCTCACAAACTGACTCCTTAGAAACAAACAACGACCACAGTAAACGTTGCACTTTCGCCCAAACAAAAGAGCAAGTGAAAAGCAAACAGTAAAAATCTGAGCACACAATTTAACCATGTCATTGAGCCCAAACAAAGAGAAGGACATTTAGTGGGGTTTATTTAGCTTCCAAATGGAGATAAAGCAGGGCTCTAAGACATTTACCTAAGTTCTGTGGCAAATGCAGCATGTATCACTATCGGTTGATATGTGGTAAATTGATATTAAGTCTTTGGACAATATTAGCAAAATCGGCTATCAGCAAGTTATTATCCCACTATTTAAATCCTCCAGTCCTCAGTATTGTCATTATGAGATCCCAGTTATCAAACCTTCGCAAGTATTGACATTGACTGAGGTTTTACAAATATTTTAGAAATCCAAAGATGTATTAAAAATAATATCGATATATATAACCTAGGGCTATCATGTCATGACATATGGCAAGCTGTGTCTCAGTATTATTGAAATCAATCTAAACACAATCTTTGGAAAATATGACAGGGTAATGAAAGGGAAATGAAACACCAAAAAAAAATGAAATACTAAAAAACAAATCCCCACCTGTTGTCATAATGTTATCTCTGTATGATTTGAAAACGCACTGAAAAATTGATTTACAAATGAGCTCCATCTCAGTACATGTTGTGCCTATAAATCAAACCACAGTGCTGTGAGTCAGCTGTCTCATGCGGAAGACTTTCCTAATGCAGCTGAGAAATGTCTTCTCATCAAAGTACAATGGACCATCCATGACAACATCCTTCTCCACACACACTGTTTTAAGATCCATTACTTGTAAATGGCAGAACATCCAGGAACACATGCTTCACAATTCAACTAAAAGACAAGGTAAATATGATAATAATTCATATAATTTATTTAAACTAATAATTTATTAGTGATAGGTTTGAGAAAATTATTGCAAGCTACTGTATAAGGTGAGTTTTGCTATGTACTGTATCTTAAGCTTGTTCATATCATAATGTAGGGAACCTGTAATAAAACCTTAGTGTGAATCAGAGTCATTTGAAATTGAGAGATACAGTATATGGGACAGTGGTTTAAGTACCATCATCAAAGCTTCTGATGTGAATTCAAATTTAGCTCCAGACATAATACAAGCTCAGATTGAGCAGAGCAGGAAAAAGGTTTGGGAATTTTAATGGTTCCATCTGTAATCCCACACAAATCACATTTCCTGAATCAAGCAGTTAACATCCAGAAGGTTAGGGCACTAAAAAAAACACTCCAAAAAAACCCTCTACAAACACTCAAATACCAAACTGCATTCAGAACATTGACTTCAAAACCAAGGGTTGTTTGAATTCCACACCATTGACAGATCACAAATGACCACTGAAAGAAAGTGTCCTATTTTCCTCTGACAGGATCTCTGGAGGCGTTCTCTCTGTCATGCAGTAACCCCACTGAGTAAAATATCCAGCACGGCCCCACTCATACAGAGACATGGTCATTGTGTCCATAGGTCCGAGAGGCCCAAAACCAGCCAACCTTGAAGACCCCAACCTTAGGTCCGCTTCAGACCTCAGTCTTTGCCTACATTTCTTTTTCACAATACCATAATGACACCAACAAGAGGAATACTATTCATCTGGAGATCAAATCGTACAATATTGCGATTGTATGTCAAAAATATAGAACTTTGAACAGGCAGGGAAAATGGTTTGACCTCTGTTAGTGCCTTAGATTCTAAAGGTCATTTTCTGAAGATGTTGCAGGTTTTTGGCTCGATACCATGTCATCCGGACAATGGCTCATTGATAATTTCTACATGGACCACAGAGCTCAGAAATCTCAATGTAGGCTCAGACAGCTCTCAGCCACACTAGACGTTTGATTGGGTTGTCAGGTCAGCCAGCCTCAGAGGAGACCCTGATAAATGAAGTTGCCGTTTGTCCCACCTCCTCCTCCTCACAGTCAGGCTCCGCAAGCTCACTGCAAAGAATTATCTTCATGACAATTACATTCCTCCAGCGCCTAAAGACGACCGGTGCTGGGAAACTAGCAAGGACTGTCTGCGAGGAGATTAGACTCATTTCTATTCCATTGCTCACGTTGGGTCCGAAATTGCTCCAGCCCTGTGGCTGTGCATTGTCAACCCCATTACAGCCTGTCCCGATTCATTATACAGCTAATATACACAAACAGTTCTATTTCCTTCGCATATATATCAAAAATATATACTAAAACTGACATTATTAGGAAATGGCTTTGTCATCTAAATGGGATCTGCCTTCACTGGAGGCCTTTGCCAAATGGTGATAAAACAGGCGGGGTGTCTTTATCACTTAATGTTATGATCTGCCTGGTCTTCTGACCCAAATCTTCCCTAATCATTTTTAAAAGCTGCATACAGATTATATTACAATCTTTTGTTTTTTTAGTCCGCCTGGCAACAAAAAAACTATAAATAAATCGATATTTGTTTTTAGGATTTCAGCGTCTCATCCCCTCCACTGCTGAATGAAGCAATGTCTGATCTACACTTGAATTTGTTTACCATCCTATTCTTTTGTCTCCCTCAGTGAATTTTTCCCAGGATTCCAGTGGCTTTATCTGAGGGGGGGCTTAAGGGATGAAAAAAAGAGGGAAATAAAAGCCCATTGGTCTCAGCGACACAGAAACAGCATCGAGAGCCAAGCTGTCATCTCACTTGGATTAAGGGCCCTTCATTGGTGGCTGCTGAGCTGCAAACATGGTGTCTTACCCTTGGCCAGGGTGTGGGTGGGGGTAGAGGGTGGAGCTGAGGGTAAGGGCATTAGGGCGCTGTGGCCTAAATAAGACCTCGGGGTCAGCGAGCCTCCTGAACCATGGCAAAACCACTTTGTGTTTCCATGTCAACTTTATTCATGAGCTGACAGCTAAGTGTCTGCTTTCTCCTGTTGATTTAGTTAGAGTAGCATCATGTGCCGGGGCGACAACAATAATCCTGGGCTAAATCTCTGCAAACCTCCACATGTACAAGTATTGGAGACGTAAGATGTGAAGGAATGCTGGTAAGAGTGTGGAGGCGTACGATGGATTCCGGAGAAGGTATGACTCTCAACACATAGTATTATCTGCAGACCGACAGAAGTGCTGATGTATTTGAGGAATTCTTAGACAACATGAGTGGGCAGAATCACAGTGCCAACAGGGGCAAGATGCAAGTTTTTCCTAAGCTCCTTGCAAATCAGAAGAGGATGAAGATATAAAAAAAAACAGAAAAGAAGGCATATGATTAAACACCCCTTTTTTCCTGTATTCCCCAAAAGTTGGCTAGCCGGCAAAGTGGGTGGACCACTGCCAACCTCCTGTTGTTTTCACACTGTTGTTATGTGGTGCCATCGGGCCACCTACTCCCTCCCTAACATCTGCTGCCCTTTCAAAGTTGGCCAGAGCGTAAACACTGTGAAGGCTCTCAGGAGGAAGGAGAAGCTCTTCAGGACAATTCCAGGAGGACGATTATTCAAACATAGGCTCAGTCCTCAAGAGCCCAATATGGAAAACTTTCGAGATAACTCTGTCTTAGCCTCGCTTCAAAGCTGCGAGAGAAGCTTGTTACAACTGTACCGACTGAGGAGATGGGAACTCTTTGTTGTCTCCACCCCTCCACTGCACTGACAGAGGTACATGAACCAAACCCCCTCCCCACTGCAACCCAGGGAGCTTCAAAACACAAATCTCACTTCCCCCTCCCTTTATGTCTTCATATAGAGGATAAATTAGAAGTCTCCATGGGGGGTTGGAAAAAAACAGTCAGGACACACACAGCACAACTCCAATTGTTCCTACTGGGTGTGAGATATTTTGGTTTACGCACCCAGTTCCTCAGCCATGCAGTCTTTCGGGAGTATGATGTGAAACATTAAATCCAACAACACTAGAGACCGTCACGATAGCATGTCACTTTAAATGTCAAGGAGGACTTGTGTCTGCTTGGACAAGAGAACATCCAGCAGCACTGGTCTGTGGATAGACCTTGGTAAGGCATTCCTGAGAACGTATTCAATTAATTAATTATTTATAATTTAACAATTTTTTGAGCAGGACTTTGAAGGGGAACCCAGGTACATATGTTATATACTCTATGAAGGATCCAGTAGTTCCATGGATGCCATGAAACAAGAGTGTCAAACAAATTTTCATCAAAGCCTCATCAGCAATCTCTTTGAAGGGCCGGTTATCAATGGATATAATACAGTAATGGAAAAAAAAATATTAGTCCATCCTTGCTTTCTTCAATTCTTTGTTCATTTTAATGTCTCTTACCACTAAAGCCTAATGCACTGTTTCTGGCAGCATAGTGGATAGCTATTCCTGTAAGAACTGAATATAATATACTATCAAGAAACCATAGAAAATGGTTACTATAGAAGTACCGTAATGATACAAGGCTGGGAAATTGTTAGATATCAGCTCTGAAATTAAACTCCAGAATCAGGCATTAAAATGAACAAGAAGTTGAAGAAAACAGACAACACTGTTGTCTAACATTTTTTTCCATTACTCTATATGTATTAAATGTTTCTGCCACTGGTTGTTTATTTTATTATAAATATTTAGCATTTCTGTGTAACTAAAAAATAGACATTTATCAACTTAAAAACATCAATCTAAGTTAAAAAAAAATTAAAGTAATTTTGTGGCTCCCACAGGCCACACAGGATGACTTGAAAGGCCACGTTCAGCTCATGGGCCTTGAGTTCCACACATGTGCCTAAAATAACATGAATTTTTCAGCATTCATTCATACATTTTGAATAAAATTATGAACAGCTGCAGCTGTTTAGAGTAATTTCCCAAGAACGTGTCAATCCCCATAAGCGCTGCTGCCTAAATGAGTGTGAAACTTTAATTGCACCCACCGGCAAAAGACAAAGACCAAGAACAAGAGAGATGGAAACACATGTTAGTGCAAAATCAACTTGTACGTCTTTTTTTTCCTCCCGTTCCCCTGTACTGACTCATGGACACAAGTGTTCAAGCAGCCGTGAAGCGGGTGAGGGCGGGGCCGGAGGGCAGAGGGGGCAAAGATCCTCTAACGAGCCACTGATCAGCCTCAAAATGAGAGGAACATGCTGGTGACAGAGAGGTCCAGCCGATGTCAGCATGCTGTCCTACGTGTGTGCATGTGTGTGTGTGGCTCTCCATGACAGAAACACCCAGACTGCGGTGACACTAATGGAGAGGCATGGGCCTCCAACCGTCCCTGGAGGATTCAGCCTCATCACAGCTGAGCAGCAGAGCTCCTCTCTGCATAACTGCTGCTGGATTGTCTCAAATGACACTAGAGAACGTGTGTCCCGGTAAGACACACACTCACACCATGATTCTATCAGTCATCTGGAGTGACCTATGACTGTGAACTTCACTATTCATATTGACAGGGATATCAAGAAAACAGTTCCAAAGTCAGCAACAGATATCGCTACAATGTTAACGAGAATTACCATGGAGACAATATCATTATGGTCTTCACGTTGGCCCACACGCAATGTCTCTGTTCTGTCATTGATGTAAAACTCGAATCCCAGTTAGAGCAGTTGGCTTCTTGTGGACTCACCAACCACGGGAAGATATGATATGGTGCAATATGGTGATTTGGGGGGTAGTTGTGGAGACTGCTGCAACCGCAACCCGGTAATGGATAAGCAGATAGATGGATGGACATTATCATTATCATGGGCTGCTAGTAGCAAGCCTGGGTGTTGGCAAACTTTTTGAGCCAACAATTGTTCCTTTATTTGGACACAGGAGTTTGGTCAGGAACAGATAGTTAGTAGTAGCATTTGTGTGAACTAAATTCATAAAGGCTGAAATGCTTACACAGCAAACATAGGCATTGGGACAAATAAAGGTTTTCCTAAATGGAGGAAAAAAGCAGAAGTATGATCACAATACCAACCAGATATATAATTAATTCAAGTTTGGCAAGTCGGTTCTCTATTCTAGATGTGTATAAGAGACAGCAGCCTCATCACAGCTGAGCAGCAGAGCTCCTCTCTGCATAACTGCTGCTGGATTGTCTCAAATGACACTAGAGAACGTGTGTCCCGGTAAGACACACACTCACACCATGATTCTGTCAGTCATCTGGAGTGACCTATGACTGTGAACTTCACTATTCATATTGACAGGGATATCAAGAAAACTGTTCCAAAGTCAACAACAGATATCGCTACAATGTTAACGAGAATTACCATGGAGACAATATCATTATGGTCTTCACGTTGGCCCACACGCAATGTCTCTGTTCTGTCATTGATGTAAAACTTGAATCCCAATTAGAGCAGTTGGCTTCTTGTGGACTCACCAACCATGGGAAGATATGATATGGTGCAATATGGTTATTTGGGTGGTAGTTGTGGAGACTGCTGCAACCGCAACCCGGGAATGGATAAGCAGATAGATGGATGGACATTATCATTATTAAGGGCTGCTAGTAGCAAGCCTGGGTGTTGGTGAACTTTTTGAGCCCTCAATTGTTCCTTTATTTGGACAGAGGAGTTTGGTCAGGAACAGATAGTTAGTAGTAGCATTTATGTGAACTAAATTCATAAAGGCTGAAATGCTTACACAGCAAACATAGGCATTGGGACAAATAAAGGTTTTCCTAAATGGAGGAAAAAAGCAGAAGTATGATCACAATACCAACCAGATATATAATTAATTCAAGGAAGTCGGATTGCAAAGCAAGTCCCTTGCACATGTTGTCATGTTACTACAATGTATGGATAGGTTCTGATAAACATGTCACTAAAGATATAACCGTAGTGTAAAAGCGAGTCCTGGGTTCCAAAAATAATAACCTAGTAAGTTAAGAGCAGACAATGAAATGTGACCTTAGCATTTAGCCCATCACCAAACTAAATAGTGGGCAGCTTTGGGTGCCCAGGGAGAAGTGAGTGGAGACAATGCCAAGCTCAGTGTACTTTAGTAGTAACTCAGCTGAGGGATTCAAACCTGGAACATCCTCATCTAAGTCTGGTTCCTAATCCACTGCTTTGGACCAAAGAAAGCAGGTGTTCGTGCTTCCTGTTGTTTAAGAGGTCAGGTTTATATTGAATTATAATTGCTAATACTTTTTCCTCATCAGAAAGTAAAAATCCCTCAGACTGTACCAACGCTTCTCTGAAATGATGTCATTATCATCGACGCAGCTGTCAGTGAACAACATCTCTCATCTTTGAGCCACTTGTCCTGCGGTTGGCAGGGTTCAAAATGCCACAGACGGACGCTCACAAGAGGAGCGTTGATGACTTCTTGCAAAATAGTCTGCGCGTTTCTACGGCCCACAGGGTGAAATTTGTGGCATTTTCCCTCCAACACCCAAGCTTTTCCCATAGCCCCCAGAGCAGGGCTGCTAACTGCCAGCGGTTTAAGGTCAGCTGTGTGACTGACTGGTGCTCTCACAATAACTGCAACCAACGTGTGTCACGATAATCCTTTAGTTATGCAAATCTCTCATCCGGCCGCAGTTTCTGAGGGTGAAGCAGGGATGGCAGCACACAATGTAGGTCACTTTCTTGCCCTGATTTCTCCAAGTTTGTCAAATGAGCCCTGAAATGTCGAGTTAGAAACTCAGCATGGCAGGAGTGCAATCTCCACTGCGACTGTAGTCAGAGACAGTTTCTGGTAAAAAAAAATAATAATAAGTGGAAAGTAGAGCTGAGGCAAAAATAGTGCAGTCATTGTTTTTCAGCTTAAACAGATTAACATTTTGACTGTTATTTCTGAATAAAAAAAAACACTGCAAAGTGTGTCAGCCTGTTGTACATCGCATTAATGAAGGTTCAAAACAATGGACCAGGGGTCATTAGTCTTGAATATTATGGCTGCATAAAGATGAGATGCCAGGGAAAGTGCTCTTCCCAGGCATATGTGTATGTAAGAGTGAGAGTGTCTGAGCTGAGACGAAGGGCGGGGGGCAGATGGGTGAAGCTTTGACCAAGACAAGACAGAGAAAAGGGAGGAGGAGGAGGAGGAGGAGGATGGGGTTAAGAAGG
The DNA here is from genome assembly GCA_016785265.1 of Paraplagusia blochii. NCBI lineage: Eukaryota > Metazoa > Chordata > Actinopteri > Pleuronectiformes > Cynoglossidae > Paraplagusia > Paraplagusia blochii. Next base: position 72,817 of record JAFBJS010000327.1, on the reverse strand, counting down.
GGTTGGGTGTTGATGTGCATCGGAAAAGCAGTTGTCAAAATAAGAGGTCATGAGAGGTTTCTGTTGAATGTCTTGGGATCCATCCTAATCAGATTTAGTGTGTTGAAAGGGAAGTCAGACTGCACAACGGAACCAGTCAGTCAAAACAAGACAGACAAATAAAAAGAGAATTAAACGTCAAATCTGCAGATGGACATGGAAGATGTTGTTTATGGGGGCTTATATCTCTAATCCACACAGCTGTCAGGCAGTAGCTACAGTCAAGTTATGTGTGAAACTGAGGAAAGATTATGTCCAGGGTGCAAGAAGTGATGCTGGAAGACACCTTCCTCCAGCATCCTCTCAGCAGCAGAGGCAGCAGCTATAGCTCAGGGTGCAGCTCCACGCAGACCTGCACCTGCTCTTCCTGGTTACCACCAGGAATCTATCTGCTGCACACACGTCAACGCTCCTTAAAAGTGCGCTGTAGTATCACACAGGGATTCGAACCATTAGAAACCACCCACAGCCTCTGTAGGACTCTTTGTCCCCAGGAGAGGAGGGGAGAACAGGAGCATAGCGGTTTTGTATGCAGCCGCGCCGCATCCAAGTGGTTCCACCAGCGCCACAAACTCCTGACAGCGAACGGCAGCCTAACCTCACACGTGTTTAATATAAATGCAAAGGGATGACACTCACCTTTGTCTCCAGAACACCTCCGGTGCTGAACCCGCAGTCTGCGGTGAGTCCTCTGCCTCCTGCGCTGCAGCGGGAAGGTCTGCTGTGTTTATTTCCGTGGAGTCCCGTTGTGAGCCTGGCGAGCCTCGTGCACTTGTCTGCTCCGCTGCTGTCACTGCTCCTCTCCTTCTCCTCCTCCTCGTCTCCTCACACTCCACACTCACACACACACACACGGGCTGGGAGCGCGCAGCTGCGCTCCGGGACACGCGTGCACGGCAGCGCCGCCACTGGTGGAAAGGGCTACACCGTCCCAAGGCTGTTAAATATATTAATAATTGTTAAAATAATAATAGTTAATATTATTATTATTATAACGCTGTAACATAATATATCTTTCTTTGTGAGAAAATGTAATATTTTACTTACATAAGCATAAGCATACATACATAAGCTATTGTTATATATATATATATATATATATATACCAGTACATGCCAGTAATGTTTATAATGGGGACAATTTGGTAAGCAATAATTGATCCAAAATACAGAATAGTGTTTCCGTTAACTCGAAAGACCGCGAATATTTCATGTCGAAATTGTCGACATTAAAGTTTCTTTAACTAATATCCCTCAAAATTTTAATGTCAGCGTTACCTTTACATGATTCATTGTTTGTAATCGATTTTAATCCACGGTATAAGTAACATTACGTAAAGCCATGTTAGCAAGATGGCAGCCATGTTGACAAACTGTTGACAAACTCGTCAATCAGCTATCCCATTGGTCTAACAAGATCACGTGTCGAGCCGCCCGCGAAACAAAATCTCATGACGGCTAGAAGAAGCTAGTTCTACCCAATGCATCTCCATGAAGAATGGGCAGGATGTTTTGTGGCATACTTTTGCGGTTAGTTTAATCGAACTCGTTATTTTATATCAAATTAATATCGCGTAGTTTACGGGCGTCGGAGTGAGGTAAAACGATAATAGGGTTCAGCTAACCGTTGACAACCCCGCCCCCATAAACATCAGCCTTTTTGCGTTATACACGTAAAATCTAAAAAACATAACTTTTTCCAAGCAAAATAAACACAATTATTATTATTATTACTAATATTATTATTGCCTTTTTTACCCACTAAGTGGCTTTAATTCCCCTTGATTCAGACAGGAGTTATTTAATGTGTGCTATTTTTTCTATTCTTTTCAGTTTTATTAAAAACTAACCATCCATAAGCACTAATGTTTGTAAATCCATTTCTAAAGCTTAAGCATTGGAGGTGGAATCAAAACCAAAATAAAAAAGACTCTATTTGGTTAAGTACAAAAGCTTCTGACTTCTTTGACCCAGAACTCCATTATCACCATTATGCCAGATGTAGGTGCAGAACATAACTTGAACTTATGCACGTTATTCATATTAAATTTTAAGAAAAATATAGATTTGCGACCAACAGACCAACCCCGAACACACATATGTGTGTGTGTATATATATATATATATATATATATAGTACATATATGTAAAAAAAAGGTCTGTTTAAAAGTGAGCATCTTTAAGCACTAATGTTTAAATCAGTTTCTAAAGCTTAAGCAATTGAGGTGAAATCAAAACCAAAATAGAAAGATTTTATTTGGTTAAATACAAAAGCTTTTGACTTCTTTGACCCAGAACTCCATTATCACCATCGTGCAGCTTAACTATAAGCGGGTCATTTGCATATCTAGATACACTAGTAGCGTTTTTTTTCTCTCTCTCTCTCTCTAAGAGCAGGATTGTACTTATTATCATCATACGTCCAACACTGGGATCATCTGAGATTGTGCATAGTGAGGTCACAGCAGCGTTTCCTCTGAGCTCAGTCTGCTGTCTAGCTCTCCATGCTTTTTTCCTGTCTGGAAGAACATGTTACCCATATATGCATTATCCTAGGCTTAGCTGTTTCAGCCATCTGCAGCCATGGAACTGAACAAAGAGAGCAACTGATGCAGTTATTATTAGGATAAGCCTGGTTTGGTATAAAGACTGGGATTTTGGTCAATTTGGCACCAATAGGCCAAATAGGCGATATAAAATGGTTTGTTGTGAGACGCTGTAAAAAGGGATTTGCTGTAAATAATCTGAAGTGGACATCCTCAGTAAATGCAGGATAGCCATTTTTGTTTGTCTTTTTCTGGCAAAATGACCTGGATTTTTTGAGCAGTTCCACAAAACATTTGTATCTTTCCTGAAGATGGTCTGCTTTAGTGAACATTGTGCACAGAAAAGTGAAGCTAACATTTAGCCAAGGACATTTTCTGGGCATCTTCTCCCCAGAGTAAAAGCTCTACTCTCCCTCATCATCAATTAACCAGATGTGGGAATTTCAAACTTTCAAGTGCTGCACTGGGAAGTATAGTATTTCTCCGCAGCCCTGAATTCAGGCTGCCTCCAGAAACGTGTGAGAATCTCATTAAAACATCTTAATTTCCCCAAAGCCTATTAACCATAAAATACCAGATAATATGATGAGGTATTTCAAAGTGGATACACATGCTGCCACAGAGGCTACACCGTGATTGTCTAGGCTTTGTTTTGGAATCCAAAAAGCCATCAAAAAAAAAACACTGCCTTTGCCTCAGTGTAATTATTCAGTTCATTTCTACAGCAGCTTCACTTTATACACAACGTCACGGCCGCTGTGCAGGAGCAACGCTGTCATCCCAGAACGACTTCTCTTCCCATAATTCATTGTTATTTTCTTTCTTTCTTTACTTGACAGAAAATTAGGGACAGGACAGCCTGGGCTGCATCAAGCCGACTATGAAATGAAGTGGGGAGAAAAATAACAAGCAAATCTACCAGAGATCAGCAGACTGGGAGTCCAAACATTTGTCAAAAATACAGCTGTCATGAGTAGCATCATGTGTAAACTGGATACGTCTGGAAATAAAAAGTATTTGCATAAACACTCTTATCCAGATCACAGAGAAATTATACAATGCTGCTTTTATAATAGCTTCTTTTCCCAGCTGTTAATTAAGAGCTGTGAGTATTAACTGGTGCTAAATATGAGTAACACTGTTCTACCCCGTCACAGATGTGATAACGTAGTACTTGTTAATATACTCTGGAGCCTCTAACGTAGGTCAAAGGTAAATCAAATTACCTACAGTATCATCGACAGGATACGTTCATGAGTCAGGTTTTTTTTTTAACCTCAGAGAAGGATGTGTTTCCTCTACCAGTCTGTTTAATCCAATTACCAATTCTCTTTATATGGAGTAGGAAAGGCATTTAAATGGCTGCTGCCTTGTTGACGCACAGAAACAAAGGCATAGGTTAGAGCAACATGTGACTACACCTCAGGTTGCATTTTATTACGGCTGTTTTTTATACCACAGCTCTTGGATACAATAGTAAAAACATGGGTAATACTTTTATTCATTCATACCCAGCAGCTTAAGGTTTGGATTTTCCTATGAAAGCCTGAGCCTGTCCTATAATTTAATGTTCCCTGTTTCCACTCTCACTTCTGAGAGATACAGATGAAACTAATGGACCGCATAATAAAAAAAAAAAAGGAAGGAAACATCAATGACCAATTTCAAAGGAGCAACATTGATTGTAAATGCAGTTATCTGGAGTGGCCGCAGATTGGAAGATGAAACAGGAAACGTAGCACAGGATGTAGTACTGGGAGTGGCATCTTTATTGTAGAGATAAATGGAAGTCTGAGTGCAAAATAAAAAATAAAGTTTTCAATTAGCTTGGTCTTTATGTAAGATTAGATATTGAAATACCAAAAACAGTGGAACCTAACATTAATTTCAGTCCTGAACCTACGTCTCGCTCCATGTTCTAAGAGATCAGGGCAGATCCTGCAGGTACCAGGGTTTGTAATTTTCTTCTAATCTGACGATCGCCAAGATTTACAGCTCAGTGAACACAGAGGAAATAATTGCTCAGAGAATGACCTTGTCACATTATGATATATAACTTCAAGGACGGCAGTGAAGATGTCAGATCTACAGATACTACATGCAGAATCAGATCCAGTCTTTATTATGATTCTTTTTCATTCAGTGGGGATTTAATGTAAATGTAAAAGAGCATGCTCAATACTGGTTGTAGTGAATATAACCTGCCTGGTAATAAAGATAACTCAGTACGACCATGTTGGTCATGTTTTTTCATTTATTCCTCTTTATCCACTTATCCGTTGCCAGATGGCAAGGGCAGCAGTCTGCACCACTGCCACACAAATCACATTGCACCATACTGTGAGCCCTCCTGTGGATGGTGAGCCAAGTGGGTCGGGATGATGCTGTGCTCAGCCTGGCACCTGCTGGATTTGAACCTTAACCCTCGCAGACCCAAGTCTGCTTCCTTAACCGCTAGACCACCACTGGCGTCCAGTCTTGTTTTGTTAAACACTACTGTATAGGAATAACAGATGCTTAGTTTGTATTTTGGTGAAAGGAAAAAATACATTTGCTCAGAGTAAATGTCTGGGGCCTTTCCATGGGTCAAATACCTGCAGAAAGGCTGCTGTATGATTTAGGTGGCAGTCAAGGAGGGAAATCCAAAGTCCTAAATACCTCATCAACTTGTCTGGTTGACACATAGACTGTTGACCTGATAATGAATAAGCAGTTAAAATGGAAGGATGAGGGTAAAATATTCTTAAAGCTGATGATAAGCTAAATGTTATCACCTGTATTTCTGGTTCCATTATAATTGTCATTTTTATTCAATAGTTGGCAGTGGTGGCCTAGTGGTTAAGGAAGCGGACTTGGGTCCAAAGGGCTTCAGGTTCCAATCTACAAGCTGCCAGGTTGCCACTGAGGTGCTCTGAGCATAGCACCATCCCGACCCACATAACTTCCATTGGGCTCACCACCCACAGGAAGGCTGACAATATGGTGCAATGTGATTTGGGTGGTGCCAGCTGCCCCTGTGACCCAGCAACGGACAAGCAGAGGAAGATGAATGTATGGATGAATTTTTATTCAATAATTTCCTGCTTCAGGCAGACCTGGTGTTATCACACTACTTAAAACCCCACAGCAAATGTCCTGATTCCGGAAGCGATGCTGATGCAATTTGTTGTTCCCTCTACCTTCCATGACCACAGCTATGTGTTCCTGAGTGTAAACAGTTGCTGGAGAGCTGTGTCAGTGTTTATGCTCGAGGGAAATGTAATCCATCACTGACTGGAACTCTTACCCAGGTGCCTGAGTACAGCCCTGCACAGTCAGCTCGTCCCACCAACCCTTTTAATGGCAATCAGCTCAAGGACAGGCCTTCAAATTAACATCCAGGAAAAAAAAAATACTATTCCCGGTAGAGTAAAATAAAAATAAAGACAAAAGTATACAAGATTTTAGCAATAACGCACATTGAGGCCGACAGCTCCTGTAGTTAGAATTTATTTCATCCAAACGTGCTGTTCATTTAGTCTGGCCCACTGAATATCAGACTTAATCAATGTTGTAATAAAATCACCTTACAGCAGTGGGAACAAGTTAACAGTTTAACATGCAGGTGTTTCTCTTCTTAGAATAATCCACAGCACCTTCTGTCAGATCACATCAGTTCATACCCTGGTAATTAGCAAGCAGGATCCAGCCAGCGCCGCTGATGGGTTTTAATTACAACGTCAAGCAGACTTCACACAGCACCTACAGGAGAACAGTGGCTTTACATTAATCTGGTTCAAGTCTATTTCGCGTGGGTTGATTCCTTAGGGAACTGACATATTAAACCTGACACACGTGTGGCGTGCTTTTTCTCTTACCCCGTATCATTTTACACAGGCTATTTACAAACATCAAGGGAAAAAAGGGAGGGTTATTGTTAAATAAAAATGTGTTATTGTGACAGTCTGGATGAAGACGTTTGATAAAGAACACAACATGCTCACAGCATAATTAACATCAGACCGAGTGAAGCTTTGAGGAAAAAAAAAAATCATAAGGAAACGGAATCAAGGAAAATCAGAGCGTAAATGTGCGTAGCTTGTGGGAAATCAATAAAAGAGTTTAAAAGAAGCTTAACAACAATTAAACTAAAATAACTCGAAAGCTAAATTAAAACGGGGGATAATAACACCATGTTACAGCAGGCCTAATCTTGTCCTAACTGATTTGGCTAAATAAATGTGTTTGATTATACTAAATCATTGTGAAATCTTACAAATTTACAGTATAAGTAACTTTTGCTTCTTTTCTGTGAAAGGAATCAGGAAATTATTACTGACAGCATATACAACAATGTGCACCAATATGAAGTTATTAAGTTATATAAACTTTGATTTTAATATTATCTATCAATCGATTCATTTAATTTCTTACCAGAAAAGTGAAGCAACCTCAAATGTTCAAGATCAATAATTACTCATAATGATTCAGTGTTGAGGTCAGTTGTTATTGTAATACTATACAATAATCTGCCTTAAAGGGACAACAGGTGCATTGATTTTTTATAGACAGACTAAGAATAAGAGCAGCTAAGGTAAAAATCAGCACGTGTAGCAAAATCAGAAAGCAGGGTAGCGTTCAGCTAATGCTACAGTCCATGCAGTCATGTGCTAGAGGACATTTTTAACTAATATTTGGCAAGAAAGATAGTAAAAAGTAATTATGAATATAAATTGCAACGTAAAAATCTCAAATGCTGCTGTTCAAAAGCTGCCGTGTCTGATTCTGTTAGATTTTATTTTAATTCCTTAAATCTATGCGTCATTCAAGTAGTGATTAAGCTGCAATGTGCGTTATTAAAATGTAAATAATAAATAACATAAGTAAATGACAAACTAAATAAATGTATTAAATACTGAGGTAGAGATTGTTTGAAATGGACCTATGGTTTTTTGGAGAAGATGGACGGACCATTGTACATATCAGCCCTCAGCCTCATCCACTCTGCCAACTTCTGTACAGGCATTTTCTCCTTGGTGAGGATACGAGACACTTTTTTCAACTTCTCCTCGTTCCTCTCCAGGTAGCTGAGGCCCTCGGCCTGCAAAAGGTTCAGCTTCTCCTGTCGACTTTCGTCCATGGGAATGTCCTCGCTCACGTATGGATTGAAGCGGAAGTATGTGTCAGCGGGCAGAAAGGCGTCGAGCATGGCGTGAACCTCTACAGGAAGGAAGAGGGAAAGATGTGAGAAGGATGGTGAGTCAGAACAAGAGATCAAAAAAAAGTAATGTTGTGTTATGTAATGAGTTCAGCTGTTAAATGTAAACACAAAAAAAATATTATGGGGAACAAATCCCATAGATTCTGTGTAATACAACACTGAACCAGGAGGAGACTGTGGATCAGGGTTTGGAAAACTATATGATTTACCATAAAATGTGGAGAACAAATCTATGAAATATCATTATCATAAATTCAATTTTCACATCAAGGAAGGGGCCGCAAAATATCCCACCATGGGCCACAGATGGCCCACAGGCTGCAAGTTTGAGACCCTTAATCTAAAGAGGGCTTTAATCCAAAAGAATGCCAACCTCAGGTCCCTGTACATCTGTGTGTCCATGGGCTTAAAGTAAAAGGACTTTTTACACAGATCAAAATATTATGATATTTCATGGATAATTCTATACACCACCCTTCTTGGAACCTTCTGAGAAGGAAGACTTTTTCGTAAGTTTGTAAGTAAGTAAAAAGTAGGTGACCTTGAACCAGGGTCTGACTCATTCAGAAGTGATTTCCTCCTTATCCCATCTCTTCAACTGCGATTTTACCAAGCTCAGTTGATAAAAAGAGCCGCAGCTTGGACTCTGAGCCACTGAAGTAATTTCTTAGCAAAACAAAAGAGATTAATATAAATTAGACAAAGACGAGGCTGAGAAGAGGTGAAGGGCCTTTTATAAAAAGAAAAAAAATCTGCCAGGAAGATGACAGCTAATCTGCCGTTTAATAACAAAAGTTCTCTGAAAAGCCCTGGGGAGCAGAATCCTAAATTGAGGAGGTGCAACTACAGGGAGGGATCTAGGTCACACACAGCAACAGAATAACAAGTCAAATTTATCACACAAAGCATGTGCTCTGTTTCCCTACGTGGAGGAGTAATGTATTTGAAGAACTTTTACTTGTAAATTACCTTAGGTGGTATGAAACATGGAGTCAAATGTAAGAAACGGAAGTGAAATTAAATCCATTCTGAAATTACACATCTTCATCTACTTCCTGATGATCTAACCCATCCTTCTTTTTTTCAGGTGTTGCCACAGCGAGTCAATAATTTCCATCTCACCCTGTCCTCCGCATCCTCAACTCCAACTCCAACCACCTCCATGTCCTCCCTCACCACATCCATAAATCTCCTCGTAGTCTCCTACCTGGTAGCTCCATCTCTAGGATCATTCTTCTCCCAATATATCCACTGTCCCTCCTCTGAACATGTCCAAACCATCTCAATTTGTCTTCTCTAGCTTTTTCTCCAAACCTTCCTGTCTGTGTTGTACCTCTAATCACCTCATTCCTGATCCTGTCCATCCTTGTCTCTCCTAAAGAGAACCTCAGCATTTTTAACTCCTCCACCTCCAGCTCTGCCTCCTGTCTTCTACTTATTCCTAGTGTCTCTAATCCATCCATCATGACTGGTCTCACAACTGTCCTCTAAACCTTTCCCTTCACCTTAGCTGACTCTCTTCTATCACAGATCACTCCTGACTCTCTTCTCCAGTTGTTCCATCCTTCCTCCACTCTATTCTTCTCCTCTCTTCCACAGTCTCCACTGCTCTGAACAGTAGATCTTCAGTATCTTAACTCCTCCACCTTTTCCACCTCTACTCATTGTAACCTCACCATTCCACTATTCTTTTCATTCCATTGGCACACATATACTCTGTCTTGCTACGACTGACCTTCATTCATCTTCTCTATAGTGCAAACCTCCACCTCTCTAGGTTCATATGCTTGAAACTTCCAGTAGTCCAACTACAGTAGGTTCACACAGTAGCCAACAGTTACTTACCCTCTGTGTCGGTGGCGCTGCTGATGACGTTTGTGAGCTTGGCTTTCAGGCTTGTGTAGGTGGAGGTGTTCTTACTAGAGGTTTCAAAGCGACCAGTCCCAAGCGAGACCACACACTCCAGAGGTACGTCAGGCCAAAGACAATTACACTCATGAACGGCCAGAGCAGTGGGGTTGTTAATCAGCAGTCCTCCGTCCTATGCCACAAAAACAGAGGACATGCCAGGTGAGGGACTATTTATTACATATAGAAGGTTTTTCATTAAACATTTCATTAATCTCATGCAATAAAAGAACAAGGCAATGAGTGGTTCAAGGTAATTATGTATATTTCATGAGCAGAGAAGATAAATTTGTTGGCTTTTTCCCCCCATTTTCCTCACAGTCTGGATCCTTTGATATTGAACCACTCGCTTCTGCCTTGGATCCACGGTCCACCCAAGGCGATGGGGTGGTGGGGGGGTAACTGCTTAGACCGTAGGGATTGTTGAATAGACATGAGGCTGAGGGGCCGCGGGGCTGTGAGCTGGCAACAGGATCAAACAGACAGGGGCCACAGTACTAATTAAGGAGGCCATGATGGGGGTGGGAGCTCTAAGACCCCAAGGGTCCTGGGACACTCCGGGGTAAGGATTGCTTGTTTTTGTGAGTGAGCGTGCGTGCAATTTTGATCGAAGTCGGTGCATACAATAATGTGGTTATGTGTTCTGGCAGCATATGTCTCATAGATTCATACACACTGAGGCCAGGAGGGGGTCTCCCCCCATCTTTCAGTGCACTGCAGTGTCGCAGCCCAGCGACAATTATATAGTGTGAGAGCGCTGTGCCTTATGGAGAAAATGTGGGCTTCCTACAGAGCCCAGGGTCTGCTAATCACTCAGGAAGATGGACTGAAAAATTGTATAATCAATTCAAAGGCCGGGGATATATAATTGCTTCAGAAATTGACTATTGTAGTGAGACTGAGGGCAGTGCATGGAGTTAAAGCTCTGGTTACAGCGGGGGTTGTGTGAGTGAATTGTCTCATCTAATACAGTAACTGCTTCAGCTCTTAACTGCAAGGACAGCATTAACAATGTAGACAGATCTGCACAATGCAGCAATTAGTCATTTCAGAAGGAAGAATCTGCATCCTGTTTCTTTTCAGTACAATCAAATTGTCATTGGTCCAAACAATTGTGTCTGTGAGACAATTGGAGACATGATACTGTTGACAACAGTACCTCAAAATATATGTTTCAACATTTATCATAAATGTGAAGTAAATGGGTTTATTCCGGTTGATGACAATTGTTCATTGTATTTTGAACATACAGCGCGGAGATTTCGGGAGCCGTGTGGTGAGAAGGGGCACTGCAAGCATATAAACATTTTCAGTGGCTGTATAGACAATGGATATGGATATTCTATATGACAAGGAGGTATTGTGTACACCACCTCCTACATCTTATCTGACAGTGTTTTACCCTGTTGTCCTACATGGGAGCCATGTTTGATGTCCACGATTTTCTTGTCAGATAGTTTAGAGAAAATAACTCATCATAAGGAAGGAAAGGAAGGAAAGCAAACTCCTTGTCATTGTGCCATCGTGATCCACTACACAGCACACAATGAAATGTCATCTCTGTATTTAACCCATCACCAAAGTGGGGACGGTGCCATGCTCAGTGGACCTCGTAACCAGGCAGCTGTTGGATTCGAAACTTGGAACCTTCTGTACCCCAGTCTGGTTCCTTAACCACTAGGCCACCACAGCATGAATATTGTTAGAATCTGTAGAAAAGCTAAATTTTCTTTAAATTTTTATATTGCTCTTGTTTTGGACCCATCTCATTACGTGGACAGAACTTCCACACCCGACATCCTGACTGGCTTCATTTTCTGCAACTTGGATTAAATCAGCGCAGTGGTCTGGGTTTGTTCCTGGCTTCTTTGTGCTGACAGGGACTGGAACAGTTACACAACAACCCAAAGTATGTAATATTAGAGGCCACACACAGTTAGCACAATGATCCTGTGAGCACAGAGCTGAATTCAGTTACTTGTCACAGAATTGGTGCACCTGCCTGGGCAATTCAGAACTGGTAGTTGACAGTTTTGTCCTGAGAGAAAAGCATTCTTCGTCAGCGAGGATGATGTACTTTCTATTGTGACTGGAAGAAACTTTTGGAAAAGAAAACCAGAGTAAAAGAGGAGTATTTAAGAATCAATTATTCAGGTGCAACTGTAAGTTGCCTTTACCATCTCTACCTCAACTGTCAAAACACAGGAGAACCCAGGATAAAAGGCAATGCTAGCAGATTGAAGATAAAGCAAGTGAAACTATTTTTGAAAATAATTTAAAAATATCACAATTTCCTAGGATCTGTAATATACATGACCCAAAATATCAACAGTAGTGCTAATTATAATAGTTCAGTGTACTGCTGTATTGCTGCAGGGGAAAAACTGTGGTGTTTCTTTGTTCAAATTGTGTCAAAACAAAGCCAGAAGACAGAATAATAAACACGCACTTTAAAAATACCACCTTCCCGAAAACATCAAGTGTCTTCCCAACACAGTTCGGAAGAATCCGTTTGTGTGCCATTATTTGACACTAATAAACAGGCTAAAAGTTTTGTGTGTGTGGTTTTTTTTTTCTGGTTCAAGAGCTAAAACACCAACGAGAGTGAGCCTAGATATTTCCTTATTTTAAAAACAAAAATAAGTCTTTATCTAATCAAGGCAACCTATGGGACCACGTCCTACATCTTTACTGGGGAATTTCTCTTAACAAAATCCTTTAAAAGAACAAGTTCTAATAGTATACACCAGGCATAAGCAAACTAAGGCCTGGGGACCAGATGCGGCCCGTTCAGCTATGTAATCCAGTCCCCGAAAACACAAAATCCACAAAATGGAGTTCAGAAGGGTAAACGTATGTTAGCATTTAGCCTTTTTTATCACTTTAACATGTCAATTAGCAAAGTTAATTGCATGAACGCTCCATCTATCTACTCTTATCCCGGCCCCCAAGTCCAATTTTAGGACCAATTGTGGCCTGCGAGTCTGACAGTTTGCCCAGGCATGGCATACACCAAAATATACGGCTATATATATTATATATATAAAAAAATCAGGATAAGCAAAAATCATATATTTCTGCCTCTAACTTCTGTAGACTTATTCGTTCAGTGCCAGTGGGGGTCTAGGGGTGGGGGGAGTGGGGCTGTTCAGGTCAAATCCAATTAGCTGGGACAACAAACGTCATCCTCTTCACTGACTCCACTTATTTCAAGCCCGTTCTTTCTCTGTATCACACATGGACACTGGTTCCAGTGCTGTTTTGTTGAAGTGGCCAGTTAGTCTTCAACATACAGTACATCTGGTGTAGCTTTGGCATCATATCCCCAGTGAGCAGCTGTAGCCATTATAATTTCTTCTTTGACTTCTTTGACAGGGGTTGACCGAGGGCCACTAAGCTCTGCCATGATTTATTAAGACGCTTCGACAACGACGGCTGCTTCTCTTAAATGATTCATTAAGAAAAGATAAATCACAACAACGACTGTAGTTCATCACAAATAGATCATCCAATCTGGTCTTGTTAATAACGCTTTGTAAATCTTGCAAAAAGCACAAACTTAACAACAGGCAAAGTGATGTCAAACACTTATTTTCTTGTACCAAATAATTCTTTTATAATAGCCCCTTAAAGCATCCGATTCATGAAAAGGCTACTAAAGTCGCTGGTGGGGAGAAGACTGACAGAGGTGTTGGTCTGGTCAGTGTCACTCTAAAGTGGCCACCAGGCCAAGCCAAAGGTCTTCATGCCCTATTAACTGATTACATCGACCAGTTCTTCTCTTTGCCTTTTTTCTTCCTCGCTCGCAAAGGTCAGAATGTGAAACAAGTCGTCTTCCCAGGCTGTCAACACTGGATCGCTCATCTTGACAATTTGGCCTGAGGCATTCCACGACCTACTGCAGACAGTTATCTTCTCAAACATAAGGTGCATTCATAACCACGTAGATATGTACAGCCAGTGCAGTGAAACAATGAGTCATCTCTGCCAGCTGCAGCCAGAAAAGACATCATGTAGCCGGCCACCAATGGACTAGTTGACAGGATTAATAAGACAAAATGTCCTAATGTTGAATTCAATTGTTGCATTAATCTGAATTTTCAATTGTTAAAGAATCTAGCAGAGTTGACATGTAGTAAAGAGCACAAAATAACAAAAGAGCATGACAAGAACTAAAAGACCCTATAGAAGATATGTGGGTGTGTTGAAAGAAACGTAAATGCTGCCAGAAAAACAGAGGTTGGATGAAGGGAACTGAGTTGGAGGCAGATGATACAAACACCCATAGGGATCAAGACATTGAGACATTGTTTGATGAATACAGTACATACATGTACTGCATATTTACAAAGCTACAAGGTCAATATTTCCAGGAATTTACGTTCCATTGCTAAAAAAAAAAAAAAAAAAAAAAATCAACAATTTTTTGGCAGCAGTTTGGAGAAAAGCTAGAGAAGCCACATTGAGATGGTTTGGACATGCTTAGAGGAGGGACAGTCGTTTAATTGGTAGAAGAATGATTTTAGAGATGGAGCTACCACGTAGGAGACAAAGAGGGGACTGATGGATGCAGTGAGGGAGGACATGGAGGTAGTTGGAGTTAGAGTAGAAAGTGCAGAGGACAAGGAGGAAATTAAAACGTTAATTTGCTTTAGATTTCTTTATGGAGAGACAAAGATAGACAGCATCAGAAATGAGGTGATTAGATAACGCAGGCAGGAAAGTTTGGAGAAAAAGCTAGAGAAGCCAGATTGAGATGGTTTGGACATGGAGGTAGTTGGAGTAAGAGTTGAGGATACAGATGAGAGGGGGAGATGAAAATTTGTTGATGTTGTCGCTGTGACAACCACTGAAAAAAAGGGACGAGCCGAAAGGAATAGAAGAAGGGGATTCTTTTTGGTAGCAGAGGAAGCGCACATATAAAGCGGCATTGAGATAGTTCATGTTTAGTGTGAACTCAAGTGACAAAAACTCCAAGTAAGAGTTTCATCCTCCAACAGCCTCTGGGCCAAACACTGAGGTCTTAACTCTGGATGACCGAGCTGGGAGATAGAGCTGAGAATAAGGAGGAAAAAAAAGCTTTGCATTTTGGTCTTATAGTCTTACTCTTTTCTTTCTACTCAGGCTCAAGCAACAATAACTTCCCCTTACGTGAAAAAAAGGCAAAGGGACAAAGGATGGGTTAGGTTTTAACGCTGCACTGCAAGATGGCATTTGATTTACTCATTGTCACTGTTATCGACAAGCCTTCATGGATAAAGGATGACTCAGTCTTTACGTGATTCATCAGTGACAAAAAAACCCTGCACGCCTCTTAATGTGGCCTCCTCCATTTGAGACTGCGGTAAGTGCGACTGTTGATACGTTGTTATGGCTCTCAAGAGTTTACACCGTGGGTGGCTGCCCTCTGATCCGATGCTTTGCACGACATGTTGGCAGAAATGGGCACAAAACGTGCTCTCATACCTCCCCGCCACCTTGGGAAGCACCATAGCAACAACGAAGAAAAAAAAACAGGTCCTCCTCACCATTCTTCACTGTGAAAATGACTGTGAAATGTCTGTACTTTTCTCTTGGTTGAAAATAACAAAGGGGAGCCTTCAATTGGAGTACGGGGCTCCTTCTTTGCGTTTTTATTCTTTTGTCTTTGTTCAAGCCTAAATGAGGCATCCCATTCCATAGCCGTGGATCGCAAATTTGAAGATTTGATAACAGAACTGCTGAGATGCTTCTTTCACTA
The DNA here is from genome assembly GCA_016785265.1 of Paraplagusia blochii. NCBI lineage: Eukaryota > Metazoa > Chordata > Actinopteri > Pleuronectiformes > Cynoglossidae > Paraplagusia > Paraplagusia blochii. The sequence continues at coordinate 57,385 of JAFBJS010000327.1, read as the reverse complement.
TAAAAGGAAACACAAGATTGCCCAGAGTAGTACGTCCCCTAGTTCAGACAATCTGTATCTAAAGATCTGATTCTGAAGTTTTGCATTGGCAGATGTCTGTTCTAGCCTGCAGAAGAACTGCGGTATTAAAACTCTGTCACAGCGTTTCTGAAATGCCGCTTCACACTTCAAGCATTCGCTCGACACAAGGCACAGCCGCTCTCATCTGCTCTGAATATAAAGGGTCGGTTGTTCGAGGCTCAAATTAAAATGGAAAACTACGTGGGTGTTTGTGGAAAACAGCGAGCAAGATGACGTTGTCTTACGGGAATCCTGACATCACACAGACGGTGTGTTATGCTCATTGAGAGTTTTAAATGGCTGAAGAGTAAAGTCATTGGAGTGGTTGGTCAGGGGACCACACGACTGTGATGCAGCAGAGATGACAGTGGCATTGTGGGCATCGCCACTCGTTTCATTCTTCTTCTTTACAGAAAATCACTGCCCAAACATTATAATGACGGTCATTTAAAGTCATTCTCCTTTTTTAGTGTCCGTAAAACTCATCCTAGTCTGGATGTTCAGACGTTTCACTCATGGTTCCCACAAGTGGTTAAAGAAGGTTCCAGGGTTGAATCCAACAACTGCCAGTTTACCACTGAGGTCCACTGAGCATGGCACCGTCCCCACTCACTGCTCCCCGGGCGCCCAGATCTGCCCACTGTTCACTTTGGTGATGGGTTAAATACAGAGATGACATTCATTGTGTGCTGTGGTGTGAATCACAATGTCCCAATGACAAGAAGTTTGCTTTCCGTCCCTTTTTCCCTATTTTGCTTTTTCATAAAGCGCTGTAGTGCCCCCTAGGGGAGGTACACCTTTCAAATGAACAGTGTTTGACAGAAGGCCATGTGAGGGTGGATGGGTTAAAGCTATACATTTTATTAGACTATATTAACATAAATTACTGTATTGTATTTGATAAAGATGAGGATTATTCATTTATAGTGAAAAAAAATCTCAATTTAAATAAAGTTTGACCTTAAGTTAAAGCAAAAGTTATTTTTTCCACATTAAAGTTTAAAAATCCTTAAAGCCATTCTTGTTCTTTGGTAAAGGGCCCAATTATTTTGTAGAGCAAATCTAATTACATTTTGACAGAATATCTGCAGGCAAAGTGTAAAACTCTCAAAGTCTATATTTTTGATCCTTTTAATTTAACTTGCATCAATTTACATATTTCTTTCAGATATATTTAACCTCCTGCAGTGAGATAATGAACATTTTGAAAATCGTGAATATCTGATTAAATGTTTACCAGGATGTTTTACAAGAGGAAAACTTACTTAAAAAAAATAACTAACCTATTTGAACACTGTGAGAATCGATATCCAGTTACAAATAGCTAAATCTACTATCAAACGTGTTAACTGTATGTAACTGACGACGGGACCTCGTTTCCTCCCGCTGACTAAACGCAGTTGGTGTAGCAGCTGATAATTAGACTGTCGATCTTCCACTAATTAGACTCATACGGTACAGAGCAGTCAAAGGTGCGAGTGTAGCAGGGAAAGAGCTACACCGGGATAATTCATTATTCATCTCAACGTAGGACAGGACCTGCTCGACAGCAGGCAAGAGAAATTTCCCACCACATGTGGGTTTTTTCATCAGCCAGTCTTTTTCCACTGCACTTCCTCGCCTCTTCCCCATTTACCAACACAACCAGCACAGCTTTCAATTAAGACTGTGGCAGCTGGTCCACCAGGAACGGGGACTTTGATGCAAACACAATTATATGTGGCTCTGCCAGGTCTCAGTTGGGTTTAACATTTTTTCTATGCCACAATTCTGATTTGAATGATAATTCAGTAGAAGATTGCCATCTGACAGCAACAAGTCAAGAACGCAGGAGTGGAAAATAATGACCTGCTTTTTTGTTTTTATGTCAACCACTGTGCGACTCCTGGCTGCGTGTAAATAACAACCAGGTTCTTGTTTGGTATTATTTTCTTGTTTGTTATCCTCCATCTCCCCTGCGGCCTGACTAAGCTCCTGCATTAAAACTAAAAAGCAGACGTACATATTGATCAGAGAGGAGCTGGAGCACACTGCCGGTTTGTTATGTTGCTCCTGCTAATGCATACCTGGTTAGTGAGGGTGGATTTAAGTGAGTCTCATATTGTGATTGACTTCCTTCCCTCAAAATGTTACCGACTAGAAATACACACTGACAGAGACGGAAATTGAGATCCTCCCCTGTGCTTGCAGGATTTTTCTCATTAGGCTTCTCAAAATCCTTCAAAGTCTCTGGCATCGACAGCCTGTTCAACATTTGAATCCAGCAGCCCAATGATAAGCCCCCCCCCCCCAATTCCCTATTGCTGAGGACTAGAGAAGTGTGGGAATGTGAGGTGAGGAGTGGAAGCTGGAACAGAGGGAGAAAAGAAAGCCTGGACTCTAAAAACATGGAAATGTTTCTAAACAGAACTATTTATAGGGACAAAGACAGGAGTGTGTGTTTTTCACACAACTATAAATAGTCAGTGTTGCTGCTGCTTAATATTAACTCGAAATTATTCATGGTAAAATATGCCTTTTACTAATGTGTTGGTAGATAATTCTTAGTCAGTAGTAGGAATTCTAAGATTCTTAAGATTGTGATTTTAACACAGAAGGATGTGAATTATTCTTTTAACCTGAGGTGTAAAATCACATTTTAAACGTCTCCTCTTCAGGTCAAGTGCCCTGTAAAACACTGAGCGCCCACATTGCAGGGTTAAGAGTGAGGGTTAGTCTTAGAATCTAAAAACAACTGTCAAAGTAATTGTAGGGCAGAGGAGACTGATTAATACTGTTGAGAACAAGGTCTTCAACATGATCTTGACAAGTCACTGTCAAGATGCACAGTAATGACTGGAATCCATGAACTCTATGAGGCTGCATTTTGAGTTTGCATTTTTTACTTTTCCATTTGGGGCAGAGGTGGCCTAGTGGTTAAGGAACTGGACTGGGGTCTAGAGGCTCCAGGTTCGAATCCACCAACTGTCAGGTTATCACTGAGGTCCACTGAGCATGGGATCGTCGCCACTGACTGCTTAAAGCTGCTGTCCCACTGTTCACTTTGGTGATGGTTTCAATAAAAAGTTTTATTTTTTATTTTGTCTGCAGTGGTGTGAATCGCCATGTCACAATGAGAAGGAGCGTTATTTCCTTCCGTTTAATTTTCTAAACTAACAGATTGACTTCTATTTACTTTATTGCAAATAAAATCAAGTGCGAAAAACATCTTCCATACTATAATAAGTCTTCCTAAAGCAGCTTTATATAACATGTATAAAATGATGATTTATCTGGATTAATCACAATTAGTTGCAAATAATCCAAAGTTATTCAGTGATTGCCCAGAATGAAATTTGTATTTTTGGCAGTCCTTGTTTTAATAACTAGTTAAAATGATTAGAACTGTCCTGGGTTACATGAGGGTGGAGACTTGACTAATACATAGATAATGAAGTTTGGCTTGTTGTGTTATGGGATGATTCTAAAACAGCCCACATCTTCAGGCTGCATTCATCCACCTATTCCCTCTCTGCTCCGTGGCTGAGAGGCTAAACTTTCTGTTTACTAAAAAACATTTATTGATGTACAAGCTTTGGCAATCAATCAGATCTGAGTCCTGCAATAAAAACTGTCTGTAGCATTGGGCTGCAGTCAATAGTAATGATTTTTTCCCCTCATTCTCAGTCATGTCAATACTGGTTTGATGATCGCAGTCAATGCCTTAACTAGTCCAGGTCATATTGTTGTCAGGTACACCGTCAGACTTGAACCTGGAACTTCCAGCCTTTTAAGTTCATTTCAGACTCAGTGAATGGCACTGACCTGGTGGAGATCATTCCCTAAGGTGAACTCTTGGAAGTAGCCGGGAGCTGCTGTGGTGGCTCGGATCGCCTGCCAGAGCTGGTGCTGACAGCCCCCCAGGTAGTGAGAACGAACCCCTGGTAGAAGGTTGTAGTTTCGAAACACGTAGGCTTTCAGCGCACCTCGGTTCACAATGGTGCTCACTGCTGCCACCTACAAGTAGAGCAGATTAACATTTATGCTGCAGATGACATGTAAGCTGGACTACAGGCAGATGAGTGTTATATTACTCCTGAGCTTCAGAGAGTCTGCTCAGGTATTAAATCCTATACACCACCTTCCCTCTGCTCACAGGGCTTTATGGAGTATTTTCATTTCATGTATATTGCAGAAAACTTCCAATACTGGGGTTGAAAATGGAGCTCAGAGGAAAGGGTGTGAAGCAACAGCTTCTTGGTCAGCATTAGAGCAGATGGAAGAAGAAGTCAGACCATCTTTCAAACTCACCTTGGGGCATTCAGGGTTTCTGGAAGCTTCCACCAGCAGATTTGAACCCATTTTCTCTCTGCGGAGGTGAAAGACACCATTTAGTGCAGGTTTAGTGAATTTACATTATGTCTTGACCAAAAATGAACTTTTATTTAAGTATGTTTATTGTTTTTTCTCTTTCCTTAAAGTCATCATGAATTGCGAAATCATTTACTGAACAATAGCAGGGTTTCTTCACACAATCACAAAAGGAACTGACTTGAGAATGCATTCCCAGGCTTCACTGTCGTAGAAAGCATGGCTCCAGCCCATTTTCACTGTGCCAACGATCTTATTCTGCTTGAAAACATCAGAGCCCAACTTCCTGTATATATCATTACACTCGCTGACAGGGATTTGGAACACACCCAGCATAACCCCAAGGACAGCACCTGGAAAGAAACAAATAAGAAGGAGGGAAATAAGTGATTAGGTTAAAACTGAGAAAAAAATGCTTTATGATTGAAAATGACTTCCGTAGCACTATATAAGTCATTGTTCCGGTAAATGTATGGTGCTGATGTCATCCTTGCAAACCTGAGTATTTATGGTTAGTAGAAACATTATCCCTGGATGAGCCATAATGGGGCACAAGACTGACATGATTAGATCAGAGCAGACAAATTGTCCTTAACTCTCCTGAACGTTAAAGCCTCTTGATGACACTCACTGAACACAATGGAGGAGCAGGGGGGGAAACAGAGTAATGTCACCGATCACAACAGCCAGATGTGGCCCAGATGGTTTTAACACGTGTGATAATAACTTGATCTGAGAGAGTGATTACACGGCATTCTCCCAGTGTTGAGTGAATCTTAAGAGTGTAACGTCTCCAACTGGTGATGATTAAGGCTGAGAGGACTGCTGGGAAATGGGGACAAACAGAGGCTTCTGTTTGTCCCCAATGTTGCTGATGATTACTGAACAACATATTCTCAAGGTAAAACACAGTCGCTCTCTTTTGAAATCACCGTAGTCGACAGCACCTTCTAGTGGTCATCTTTTATATGAGAAAGAATTAAACTCAACATTTCACCAAGAAAATACTATTAATATTATTTATTTTTTGTAAATAAATCCTCTCTATACTAATAGATATTTGATGATAATATCTAGTTTTACTTTCTGTATTACTTTGATGTATTATTTTTATTATACAATTGTAAACTATTTATTATTTTGTATACACGATTTATCTTCACCTGCAAGACAAAGACAACAAATAAATCCTCTATATGTATATAACATCAAGACAGTGACCTTTTTACAATGAAATAGCAATTGGAACAACTTTCTTGACATTTAAGTGTTTGGGTATAAAAGAACAAAAAAGTCAGAATGTCAGGATAAATACAGATGCAAAGACATGAAGAAGAAAACAACATACCTGTGCTGACTCCACAAATGTAGTCAAAGAGTTTATAAATTGGCTTCCCAGTCAGATGTTCCAGCTTCTGTAGAGTCTGAAGGGCTAGAATCCCCCTGAAAAAAAAAACAACAATTTCAACAAGTCTGAATAAATAATGGGATGCAATAATGTAAAGCTACATTTTACACAACACATTCTCAGTGGACAGGAAGCTCAGTGCTGACTGTACCTTAGACCTCCTCCGTCTATGGAGAGGATTCGTATGCCACGGCCTTTGACTGGTTCGTGGTAGCCCACCAGGGTAAGGGCTTCTCTGACGGCTGCTCTCAAACCCGGGTCATCAGCCTGTTTCAGACGCAAGAGGCAGGGAATGACCTTCTCCTGAAGAAAGAAAATAAAAATAAAGGGGTGCACAATGTAAATCTCCAATAAGGAGTCAACACTGTCCAAAACCTGTGGAGGGAATAGATGATTTAAGGGATGAGTTGGAAATGACATTTGATGTTATGGTACGGGACCCTTCATTGAGCTTATCAACACAAGGTGTCTCCTCAAAGCAACTAATGTAAGCCGCATTCAAGCAAAACAACATTAAGACATTTTTTAATCTATTGACTATGGTATTTGTTTTT
>JAFBJS010000327.1:13626-41008 GCA_016785265.1 Paraplagusia blochii | reverse complement strand
AGATGGTTTGGACATGTTCAGAGGAGGGACAGTGGATACATTGGTAGAAGAATGATCCCAGAGATGGAGCTACCAGGTAGGAGACAAAGAGGAGATTGATGGATGCACTGAGGGAGGACATGGAGGTAGTTGTGGTTAGAGTTGAGGATACAGAGGACAGGGGGAGATTGAAATTGTTGACTCGCTTTGGCAACCACTAAAAAAAGGGACGATCCGAAAGGAGAAGAACAAGACCCATTAAATACATGTTAAACGGACGCCCCTTAATTTGTTTGTTTAATCGCAACATCAAAAATCAGACAAAGGTTTTTTTTTTACTTCTCTTGTCTGAATTAGGTTCCTGTTGGAGACCAACCAAAAGACATTGAGGTCCAGATCAGAGAACAGATCCTGAAGTACATCTCCAACCCCAACTCCATCATCCTGGCTGTGACAGCTGCAAACACAGATATGGCGACATCTGAAGCTCTCAAAGTAGCTCGTGAGGTTGATCCCGATGGTAAATGGACTCTTCCTTTTTTTATTCTTTACTGCAGCCTTCAATGTCTGTCCCCTATGTCTCAGCAGTGGGTTTAATGTTCTGTGTGTTTAGGGAGGAGGACACTAGCAGTGGTGACCAAGCTTGACCTGATGGACGCTGGTACAGATGCCATGGATATATTAATGGGCAGAGTCATCCCTGTGAAACTGGGCATCATAGGAGTAGTGAACAGGTGAGACGGCACTGATAGAGAGCCTGTATCAGACGGTCAGAGGTCAGACATGTATAAGTATGTGCTTTGGTGTCTATTTCAGGAGTCAATTGGACATCAATCAAAACAAATCTGTAGCCGATGCCATTCGTGATGAATTTGCTTTCCTGCAAAAGAAGTACCCGTCACTCACTAACCGGAATGGAACTAAATACCTGGCCAGAACATTAAACAGGTATGGAATTGTAACCATGTCCAAAAAATGTATGTACCATAACAGAAAGCATGCGGTATTGATAAATAACGCATGACAAATTGACGTATTCTAAAAGTATGTCAATCAGGGGTCAAACTCTTTACGCTTTAGGTCTTTTCTTTAGGGCTCTCAAACCCAGATAAGTTGAGGGTCACCACCCACACTATCATTTCACCGAAGGGCCGCGTCAACTTTTAGAGATCAATACAAAAGAAAAAATGTAATAAAAAAATTGCTTCCCATAGATTCTGTGCACTACAACACTGAACCAGAAGGACACTGTGGATCAGGGTTTTGAGATCTATAGGATTTTCCATAAAATGTGGAGAGCAAATCTATAAAATATTATTATAAATTTAACTTTCACATCAAGGTGGGGGCCGCAAAATATCGTTCAACGGGACGCATATGGCCCACGGGCCACGAGTTTGGGACCCTGGATGTAAAGGCCTCATACTGATGGGCCAAAAGTGGGATTCTAGTGTACATTTGATTTTATTTTCTGGGCCAAAAATAATTACACTGCAAGCCAGACTTGGCCCCCGGGCCAGAGTTTGACACCTGTGCTTGTAATGTAATACTAACAGAATAAAATCTAAAAGCTATATATTGTTTTTTCTCTGCTACAGGCTGTTGATGCACCACATCAGAGACTGTCTTCCTGATCTAAAGACACGGATCAATGTCCTGGCAGCACAGTATCAGTCTCTGCTGAATAGTTATGGAGAACCTGTGGATGACAAGAGCGCCATGTTGCTTCAGCTTATCACCAAGTTTGCTGCGGAGTATTGTCACACCATAGAGGGCACGGCCAAATACATCGAAACAACTGAGCTGTGAGTAAAAATCATCATACCTACCTGAACACCCCTTCAGCTGTGAGAAGGATGGATGGATGGAACCTTTTTTAAAAGTTTAGTTGAGATTGAGTTTTAGTGCCCCCTCTCTTTCAGATGTGGTGGAGCACGAATCTGTTATATTTTTCATGAAACCTTTGGACGTACCCTGGAGTCGGTAGACGCCCTAGGAGGACTTACGACCATTGACGTGCTCACTGCCATCAGAAATGCAACGGTGGGTTTCTGCTTTGTCTTTACCCCATGTTCTTTTCTTTTGAGTTAATTATCCGTCTTAAACTTTTGACCATGTCGCTCTGGACAGGGCCCCAGACCTGCATTGTTTGTCCCAGAGGTGTCCTTCGAGCTGCTGGTGAAACGACAGGTCAAACGTCTAGAAGATCCCAGTCTTCGATGTGTAGAGCTGGTTCATGAGGAGATGCAGCGGATCATCCAGCACTGCAGCAACTACAGCACTCAGGTCAGCTCAGAGCAAACCTCTACCCACTGTGTATTCTGACTATTCTGACAAATGAGGAATAAGGATTTTTGTTTTCTCTCACAGGAGTTGCTACGGTTTCCAAAGCTTCACGATGCCATAGTAGAAGTAGTCACATCATTACTCAGACGGAGGCTCCCTGTCACCAACGAAATGGTCAGAGCCAAGGAAGTTCTTACCTGTAGTTTGTTTTATTCAGTTCTGCTTTATTCATTTCTAATTTTCTGTTTCTTTTTTTTTTCGCAGGTCCACAACCTTGTTGCCATCGAACTGGCTTATATCAACACTAAACACCCAGACTTTGCTGATGCCTGTGGTCTAATGAACAACAACATTGAAGTAAGACTCAGTGGCATAAGATTCGGCTAGAGATGAAACTGGATTCATCTCTCATAGTAAACTTTAGCCAGAGAAATAAAATAATATATATTTAACATACTATTGATGAGGTTGTTGTTGACAGATTTAAAACTGTCAAAACTTAACTCTTGTCCACAGGAACAAAGACGTGGCAGAATGAAGGACCTGCCCTCTGCTGTCCCCAGAGACAAGGTAGAGTCTGTCATTGTCTTTTTTGGTGTTTTGTTTTCAACACAATGCTGTTTTTATTTTTCGTCTAAAAGTTCATAAAGAATGTCAGCATAATACATTAGAATGAATTTAAATGGAGACACTGTAAAAACATTTTTTTAGCATTAAAAGTACTTTAAAGACTTTGTCTTCAGTTTTTGAACTGTATCGTTTCTCATGTAAAGTTTACAGGATAGTGAGACCAGCAATGATGGATGGATTAGAGACATTAGGAATAGACAGAAGACAGGAGGCAGAGCTGGAGGTAGAGGAGTTAAAGATACTGAGATTCTCTTTAGGAGAGACCAGGACAGGACAGGATCAGGAATGGGGTGATTAGAGGGACAACACAGGCAGGAAGGTCTGGAGAAAAGCTAGAGAAGACAGATTGAGATGGTCTGGACATGTTCAGAGGACGGACAGTGGATACATTGGTAGAAGAATCATCCCAGAGATGGAGCTACCAGGTAGGAAACAAAGAGGAGATTGATGGATGCAGTAAGGGAGGACATGGAGGTAGCTGAGGATACAGAGGACTGGGTGAGATGAAAAAGGACTCGCTGTGGCAAAAAACTTTTCGTCCTTTTCCATCTTCTCTTTTCTGTCTAATTTAGTTTCCTAAAGCCTCAACGGGGCAGTCACCTGAAGCCTGTGGCTCAGAAGGCCAAGTTGTTTCCAAGGTTTATTCCATTACTGTTGCTTGCCCACCTCTAACTTCCTACCATCGAGATACTGTGTTCTGCACTTAAGTTACTGTCATTGCAACAACAAACATCACGTTTGCACTGAAGAGAATAACCAATCACTAACTGTGAATGTATTATATTTTGCATAAATGTCTGACCTGTTGTTTTAAGCACAATGTCTGTCAACATCTCCATCAGTGTCAATATTCACTCACATTTGCACGTTCTGAAAAGATTCACCTCTACTGTATGCAGTGCTGCATTTCTAACACCAACCACGGAATATCAAACTGTCCTGCAGGGAGCGGTCGCATCCTCTCAGAGCGGTAGTGGCGGCGAACAGACGGAGAGTGGAACGGGAAACTGGAGAGGGATGTTGAAGAGGACCGAAGACACTTTAACCAGTGACAGAATCACAACTCCTATAAGCTCACCACACAAGGGCCAAGCAGTCAACCTCCTGGATGTGGTGGGTCTGATGTTAATGTTAACAATGGCAACTCTGTGTTGGACATAATGCTGCCACGTTTTACCATAGTTTTCTCACATGTTTAGCTGATTTTATTTTTTTTCTCTCAGCCTGTTCCTGTTTCTAGGAAATTATCCGCCCGAGAACAGAGAGACTGTGAGGTCATTGAGAGGCTCATCAAGTCCTACTTCTTAATCGTTCGGAAAAATATCCAGGACAGGTAAATAAGAGTACTTTTTCGTATTCTCCCTGCTGATACTGAGAGTATGTTGTTTCATTTTGGCCTCTTTTTTTCCCTGTGTGTGTTGTTGCTGCTGTGGTGGTGTCAGTGTACCAAAGGCAGTGATGCACTTCCTGGTGAACCATGTGAAGGACTGTCTGCAGAGCGAGCTGGTGGGTCAGTTATACAAGACAACCCTGCTGGACGAGCTGCTGACAGAGTCCGAGGACATGGCACAGAGACGCAACGAGACTGCCGACATGCTCAAGGTAACGCATTCCTCCGGTGTCACACTGGAGGACAAACAACAACAGGGACCAGAGGACAATCTGAATATTCCTTTGAGCTGGGTTTTTGATACTTCATCGTAACTTAGGTTATAAGGTTGAATAATATAATATTATAATAACGTGAATTATATATTAAGTATAGATGATTATATTCCTGGAAACATAGATGGAACTTTATTAATCCACCAGGAGTATCTTTCGAAAAATAAATGGAAATTAATGGACGTTTGATGGTGTTTTTAAGATTTTTTTTTTCAGAAAATATATTTTTTATTTCCCTCTCATCTTCAGGCATTACAGAAGGCCAGTCAGGTGATCGCAGAAATCAGAGAAACTCACATGTGGTGAGAACAAGTCCTTCTTCATCTGAGAAGAAACCTTCAGCAGTATCAGAGAACAACACTGTGGCTGCAGGAACCAACCAATGCTGAAAACGCACTGCTGTGGCTGTGGCTCTATCCTATAATATAGTTTTAATGTACAGTATTGACGTGGATTCGTATCAAAGGACAGAATGTCTCATTCAGACTTAGCCTAATGCCCATATAGAGTTTCCATATATTTTTCTTATGTAATTAGATTAATTGAATAAATAAAGGTTTTTATGCATCGACACCATGTGGATGATGTTTGCAGTGTCTGGTTTGAATAAAAGCTCTCATTGAAAACACACATGGCCACATTCAGACATCATCTCCATCATTGTTTTTATTTTTCAGTAATTAAGTGTGTGCTGTAAAATGTTTTTTAAACATTTCTGTTTCAGGTTTAATCATTTTATTATTTAAACTGCTAGTCTTGTTACATGTAAGTCTTGCTATCATGCTTCATCTCTGTTTTACCTTATCACAGTGTGTAGTAGCGAGGACTTTATTGTTACAACAATTACATATAATTCAACAAAAACAAATTCCAACAGTGAACACATGAGTGAGTATGAGCTGCGTCTCTTTCACTCCTTCGTCCTCCTCTGGTGGTTTCTTTATCTCAGCCGACCACTCATCTTTCCCTTGCCACGGCCTTTAGCACTGAAACAGTAACAGAAAGAACAGGTCACTGTCTGCACTTCCTCTGTGTTGGCTCAAAGACAAGACATTGTGTCATAGAAATATTAAATAAACTGTAATTTCTTTTGTCTAGACCAGGCATCCCCAAACTGCTTAACAGGGGCAGTATGGCTGCTGGTTTTTGTTCCAACCAAGCAGTAACACAAAAAATATCTCAAACTTGATAAATAATTAGCAACTTTTTATCTATACTTTATCTGTGTACTTACCTCTGGTGATCTTGGACTCTAGCGAGAAGTTGATTTATCTGAAAGCAGAAGTGCACTTTGTTAAAACACACTTGCCATACCCTAGATAGCCAACAGAGGCTGCTAAAGACCCAATATGAAAATATGGTCATTACATTTTGTTTACAGTGTCATTGCAATTAACCATTGTGTAGTACATGTGTGCTACAGTGGGCTCACCACCCACAGGAAGGCTCACAGTATGGTGCAGTGTGATTTGGGTGGCGGTTGTGGAGACTGTTGCCCTTGCTACATATGAGGATGATGATGATTGAATGAATGGAACATACAGTATATGCTAACCCAATCCATGTTGGTCTTTGCATCTACAGTGATCACTAAAACTGGTGTCAAGAGTTTGGTCCAAGTGCAGTCACTTACGTCATACTTCTGCCTTCTGAGTTTCTCGCTCAGGTCAAACTTCTCGGCCTCCAGTCCCATCAGCCACTGCCACAGTTCGTTAGCCTTCTCCCTGGTCACGAAATGTTATTTCACTTTAGAGTTACAGAAACTGGGTGAAAAACAAACTTTTTGGACCAGGGTGTTGTAGTTACTTGAGTTTGTCCTCGTTCAGATGATCGATGTTGAGCTGCTTCCTGCGTTCTGCCAGGATCTTTTTCTTCTTCTCTCTTTCAGTTTGTTTCTTGCCTCTTCTGTTGTCACTCTGTTACATTAAAACGGTTGTTACGATCTATAAACATTACATCGTTGTTTAAGGCGGTTTAAAACACTTATTCCATAGTTAAAACTAGTTAAAGTGTGCTTTTTGTTTTAAAGCTCTGCTCACTTTCTGGTCACTATGCAAAATTTTCATCTTATGCTTCTCTCTTGAGTTGATCTGGTAAAATCTTAAACCAACAAATGTCTCTGTTGGTGGTTGGAAGACACCTAACCTTTTGTCCAGCGCCGTAATGCTGGCTCATGTTTGACAGAGCCTTCTTCTTCTTGGCATCTTCATCCAGCTTCTTCCGTTGCTCCTCCATCTCCTTACGTTCCTTCTCCTCCTACATGTTGACACAGACAGAACAGGAATCTGATGACGCCGCTTTGCTTTGATTAACTTCACTGTTGTCTTCCTGTTTGTACGAAGACATGTTACCGCCAGCCTGGCCTGTCTCTCCTTTTCCCTCTCTGCTCTGACCCTCTGCTGCTCTGCCCTCTCCGCACGACGCTTCTCCTACGGCAGCAGAGAGAGAGACGAGTGTTATAGTGTGTGTTGATCCAGAACCAGCAGGAGAACGTGAACCCCTCTGTGATTGAGACACGCACAATTCTGTTGACAAGAGCTATGAGCTCCTCTTCCTCTTTCTTCCTCTGGATGAAATGAGCCTCGATCAGAGACTGAAGTTCAGACAGATCTTTCTCCTGACGCTTCCTGTGGATGTCCTGAAAAAAAAAAAACAATCACAGACACAGAACTGTGGGAGTTTTGTTGTTGTTGGACAAAACACCAACTTACATCAAAGTCCACTTTTTCTCCATCGGGAATCTTTGGGGGCACTATATTCGCCATGAACCTGTAGTTTGGAAAAGTTTACTATTGCATTTTTTCCAAGGATAATTGATATTTTTGAGAACAAACATCAAAAATGCTTACTTTGGTTTAGGCTTTGACCCATCTAAAGAAAGGAAAGCAAACTCCTTGTCATTGTGATACATAACATGCACTCAACAAAATGGGACCTGTATATGTAACCAATCACCAGAGTGACCAATGGGCCGCTTTGAGCGCCTGGGGTTACAGGGTGTAGGGACAGTGCCATGCTCAGTGGTAACCTGGCAGCTGCTGCACTCGAACCTGAAACCATCTGGCCCTAAGTCCACTTAACCATTAAGCCACAACTGACCTAATGAAGTCACAGTAAATTCTAATATAAAAAAAGTGGATCATTTTTTTAGATGTTTTTGTTTTACATTAATAGGCTGTGTGTGGATATTGCATAAACATAATAAGATATAACATATAGTAAACAGGGCAGCACAGGTCAGGCAAGCCACTAGGGGGCCCCCATCTAAAAAAATGTTTTATTCCTGAATGCACAAAGTGATATCTTACTTGGAGAACCAAGAGACCCCATCGCCATTCCTTATAATAAATACATTTAATTCAGACAGTCACAGCTGATTAAGTTTGCCAGCCATCACTGAAACATGAACCACAGGTTGAGAACCCCATCTTTAAAAGATTGAATAAAAATGAATACCTGTTGCCTCCTCTTGTGCTGGAAATTAAAATGAAAACATCAGTTGTTGAAGTGCGAACATATTTGTGCAAAAACAAAGGTAATTAAAATACTTTTTTTACCTTCCTCCTCTCTTTAGAAGTGGGAAAATTCACCAAAGGAAAAAGCATAAATAAGATTATAAGCTTATTTAATATAACATAGTTAGAAAAGGTTAAAGGAAGATATAGAATCCACATACGGAACTTCCTCCATCTCGACTTCTTCCAGCTCCTCTGTGTCAGACATATTGTTGGAGGTGAGCTCTGCAAAATGGAAAGTCTATTAATACTCCACAAGACATTTTTGATCATAAACAACACAGCGGAGTGTGAGGGAGGACGAGTTGACACTTTACAACCTGTCCTGAGTTAAAGGTCTGCGCTCACTGTGACAGTCGTATTATTATCTTCTGCTGCAGCAACAGGTGGCTTTTACAATAAGGAAACTCTTCTTTATATTGGTTCACAAAAACTATAGTCACTAAACAAATCTGACGAGGAAAAAGTTAAAAATCCAACCTATTGTTCCTCAAGGTGCTGTTTCTGAGGTTAAGAAAGCGCTTCAGCCAAAGAAAATGCAGTTATTTCATATATATTGCACACATATATAGTGCCAAGTGTGTATTTATACACTTTATTAAAACCATATTTTGATATATTACATTATAATTTTATTTCAATCCTAGATTGAAATCTAAAGTGGCAACTTATTTTTGCTTTGTTTAAATAGGTCAAAAAGTCTCCCAATGGTTCTCAACCTGTGGGCTGCAGACTGGTCTAGGACCATGTGTCATATAGTACTGGACCGCAGAGCATTAATACAGAGGATGTTATCATTCTAAAATAAAAATAAAATAATGTTTTGTTTTGAAAACTTTACCAATTGCTAACTTCTTATTACACACACGCCTGCGTCGTTGTCAAAATAAAAGTATAGGAGCACACTTTTAACATCAAAATAAAAGAACAACACATTTTAAAAAATTGCAGTAGAGTAAGACATTACCTTTCATGCATTATTATATTTCTTTTTGCAAAATGATTTGCAAAATTAAGATTCAATGAAGCTGTGCAGCGGATTTCACAGAATATTTCATCATAACAAATGCAGTTCTCATTGAAACACTGACACCACAGCATCCTTACCTGTGACCCAGACACAGACTTCGTCTCTTTGAGCTCCACAGGCAGAGTGAGCATCAAGGCTACATGCTGCAGCCTTTTTCTTACTCATGTGACCGTCGCCACCTATGGGCACGCAGCCTATTGTTAGACCAGGGCTGGGCAACATTTTCTTAAACAGAAACCTAGTAAAAGGCTTCACGATGACAAAACTTGCACGTTATTTGAATTTCAGTCTTTTTTATGGATTACTTTTAAGCTTTCATCTGACAAATCAAATCTATTATTTTACATTTTTTAATGACCAATAGGACTGAGACTAATCATATTGGCACTGGTGCTTAGTGGTTAAGGAACTGGACTTGTGCCCGGAGGGTTTCAGGTTAGAATCCAATAGCTGTCAGGTTACTACTGAGGTGTTCTGAGTTCTGAGTGGGCTCACTATCTGCACGGAGGCTCACAGTACGGTGCAGTGCAATGTGATTTGGGTGGCAGTTATGGAGACTGCCTTGGCGTAGTGGATAAAAAGGGGTGGATGTCAATAATCTGATTGTCTCTGTCCTTTTTTGACCTAATTTCATGTTTTGGAATGATCTTCAGGCAGATATGTTTTCGGTTTTTCAGTTTAGTTTAAGGTAAATACTTTTTAATGCATTCACCGTCTTACTCGGTCTTCACGACCTCCACCCAAATCAGACTGCACCACACTGTCAGCTTTCCTGTGGGTGATGAGCCCACTGGAAGTTATGTGGGTATGGATGGTGCTATGCTCCGAGCACCTCAGTGGCAACCTGGCAAGATCTGCTTCCTTAACCTTTATGCCACCATTACAGATGGAATATCATAATGTAAAAAAGAAAAACAAACTCTATACTTTTATTTCTCTCAGTATTTTATTTGCAGAAGCAATAATAAACATTGTTCAAGAGCAAAAAACCACCACAACAACACGCCATATAAAAAGGACAGTATTCTGAAGCGGAGTGAGAGTGCAGCAGGAAGAGTGATATGTAAACAAATACACAATAACTTTAATATTAATTTGGTTTAATTCAAATTATACTGGTATTTCTCTCATGTTTATAAAAAAGGGTGCAAATATCTTAATAGTTTTTATCCCAGTGTGGTTGTGACCAAATATTATATTTTTTTTTTTCTCACTCGCTTTAATTAAATACATCCAGTATGTGTGACATCAGAGCGACTGTTGTCTGACAAAGCAGTGTAAAAATAATACGTCACCAACACGTTTCCATCTGTGCTGAAGCATCAACTCACACTCTTGATATGGAGAGAAAAGGGGAGAACTAATGTTTTCTTTGATTGTCACACTGTGTTGGACACAACCTGGTTTTGCATTAAAGAGATCAAGTCAATTCAGACAGATACACACTGATATGTTTCCATTTTTTTATATATATAACATGAGCTGCGAGTAGACGGAAAATGCAAAAAAACGTAAACACAAGACACAAAAACACACACTTTTACTTCAGGTTGGAGTGGTTGGAGCGTCTGACAAAGTGCAGGTGTGTTGAAGGGGAACAGACACACGTACAGTAGATCAGGTGTTTGGTGTTTGGTCGAGTCAGGTCTTCACAAAGGCTTCAGTGGTTAAGGCTTCACACCAGCTGAGATGAAGAGAGAGAGAGAGAGAGAGAGAGAGAGTGTATAATGGGGTATTTTGAGGTTCTAAGGTAAACTAAGGCTCGGGGGCCAACTGCAGCCCGTTCAGCTTTGTAATCAGGCCTGTCAAACGTGTCCAAATTTTATAATTGGTTTGTGTTTTCATTAAACTTCTGCCTTTTCCCTGCAATTTTCCTTAAAGATGACATCTTTGTTCTCTAATCCATTACCATCCCTCATGAACCTTCCTGTGGTGAGCCCACTAGTAGGCGCCAACAGCTCAATTCAGGATACAAACTTGCCCAGGAGATGAACCCTGGAGTTCAAAACCAAACTCCATGTCATTGTGAACAGTGGAAGGCTTTTAGTGCCCAAGGTACAGTGTGTGGGGACAATGCCATGCTCAGGGGTAACTTGGTAGCAGCTGGACTTGAACCTGAAACCCTGCAAACACAAGTTGACTGCCATAACCACTAGACCACAACTTCCTGATAAGTCACACCATGACCTTCATTTGTCATTTATTTTAGTTCACATGAACACTTCATCTACCCTCTCCTAAAACGTGTGCACAGCGTGCAAGCCTGGAGAGCACAGAGTTCTAGGTTTGATTCCCACTAGCCTAATGATGTCAAATCAAAGTGGTTCACTTTGGATAGAAACATCTGACAAAAGCATGAAGATTTAAACTCAGGGTTAGGGAATAGGAGGATTAGTAATAGTGTAATCCAGGAAAGTTCAGGGATGCATATGATAATCTGGAATTGTTGCGTTTACAAAAGGGAAAGGAGGGAAAAAAAAGGATCTCAAACCAAAAATAACATCTTGTCTGTGTCCCTGACATTTCACTCTGTGACCGAAAGCTGTAACTTTGTCATTTGCCCTTCACGTCATGGCTTCGAGTCTATTTCTGCTGAAGAAGTAAGACAAGTTTTTCCACTCCTGTTGTTCACTGCTGTGGAAGAAATTAGACTTTTGTCCTTCCAACGGCCACTTATCTCCTGTTTTAAAACTCTTTTTAAATCACACTGCACCCGTCCTTTATCTTCTGATGTCCCAGCAGGTTGTTATCACCTGCTGATCCACAGCACGACGTGGCGTGGTTTGTCTTTATCTGTAGCTCTGAGTGAATAAGCCCGGTGAAAGAGCCGGACCTGCTGCCTAAATGGTTAGTAATCCTCCTCAACGTCAGGCCGTAATGTGAAAATCAAGCAGCTGCGCTCTGGTATGTCTGTTAGCTCATCCGCACCGGTCAGTGCAGGTGGCGCCGGGTGAACAACGCAATGCAAAGACACGACAGTCATGTCAGGAGTTTGAGATGTTATTTAAACTGGGAAACAAGGTCAGGGTGAGGGTGTGGGTGTGTTTGTGTGTTTTTATATATATATATAGACCAGGGTGCCACCGAGCAGAGGACGGCCCTGAAAGCCCCCGGGGTGGTTTGATTTATGGTGAGCTTCTCTGGCATAGAGGAATGATGGTGACGGTGGCTGTGGGCGTCAGTAATGGGACCACGGGGGGCAATAAATCTGTCGTGACATGTCCCTGTCATCCAGACAATAGCCTGAAGGACAGGGACGACTGAATGCTGCGTCTCCAACGCTCATCATGAACTGCACTGTGCATTTGGTCTCACAGATTAATGGTTCATTCATCCATTTTTACATGCTTTAACCATTACCCAATTACGGGGGCAGCAGTCTCCACTACTGACACCCAAATCACATTGCACCACAGTGTTCCTTTTCCACAGGTGGTGAGCCCACTGGAAGCCAACCCCTCTAACCGGGTTTCAAACTAACCCTGGGTGTGAACCTTGGTGTTTCACACTCTGGTTACAAACTTAAGGCCTAGATCTGGGGTTTCAAACTCGTGGTCCGTGGGCCATTTGCGGCCCGTGGAACAATATTTTGCGGACCCCAGTTGAAATTAATAATAATATTTTATAGATTTGTCCTCTACATTTTATGGTGAATCCTATAGTTCTCAAAACCCTGATCCAGAGTCTCCAGAGGAATGATCGTGTGGGTGGTGGCCTCTTAACTTATTTAAGACCCCTGGGCTGGATAGATGTTAATTAAATTAAATTATATTACTGATGCTTCATCAACTCTGATCCTAGACAAATACAGTTGTCTATCAGTATACATCTGTAACATTTGTTCTCCTTTAACAGCAACATAAACACTGGAGTAGTGGAGTAAATGTTATTAGATATTTTTCAACAAAATGTTGACCTACCATTAGTTACCATAACTTGCCCTTTCCTCCAAGTGGCACCTGAAAGGCAGCAGAAATATCCACTTAAGAGTGAAAATATCAATAGAAGTACATAAACATTTTACTATGAGTGCTATTTGGTGATTACCTCGTTCAAACATTTTGTGTGTGTTAAATAACTATTTTTACGGGTGATTCTACATCATCTTTATGATTTTATGTCAGTAAAACAGTAAAATGCTCTGGACCCTGAGGTTTTCCCTTCAAGACAATAAGTATTTTGGCTCAGAAATCTGAAAACAGTGAAGATGACGTGTCCTGTTAAAAACAAATAAATCTCAGTCATGTTGGAGAAGAAATAAGCAGAGGAATATTTCAGTCCTCAAGGCCAGTCTGAGAACCCAAGTATCCAGATAATGAAGTTTATACAACAGTATAAGTGGGCCATAAAATCAAATCGGTTCTCACATTAAATGCAGTAGCTCCACTGAGGGCAGTTTCAGAAATACTTTGACTTTACCGGGTCTGAGGTTTTACGTTAAGGATCAAATTTGTTATATACGTCCATCAGACCAGGAATAACTTACCGTATCCTCAGAAGAAAAAACAATTGTTGTTGTTGTCTTCACTGAGAAAATATTTCCTAATCAAATATAGTTTCACTATTGATGATGGAATCCTAGCCATTCTATTGGTCAGTTCTTTTGTTGATATGGATGTGGATCAAGTGGAAGTAATAGACAGACGCAGCCAAAAGGAAACATTGTTTCTTTGCTGCCCAACCAATTCACCCACGGACCGGTACTGGTCCCCAGCCCAGTGGTTGGGGACCAGTGTTGTAGGAGACTTATGTCAGTTACCTTAGGAGGTGTGGAGGTCTTTTTGGTTTCCCACATCCCACGCTTATTTCCAATATCACTTGGTTTTGCATCCTGCAACAGAAATAATCAACATTAATAAGAAAAAAAAACTTTATTTCTCAGCTACTACAATGTGTGATTTATTTGTTTCATTATCTTTCTTTTGTATCGTTTTGCAGGGGGAGGGGCTTATGGCTCTGATCTGTTAGTTAGACTCTTCTGATGTTTTCATGTTTCATTGTCGCCAACCTGGTAGCTCCATCTCTAGGGTCATTCTTCTAACAATGTATCCACTGTCCCTCCTCTGAACATGTCCAAACCATCTCAATCTGTCTTCTCTAGCTTTTTCTCCAAACTTTCCTGTCTGTGTCTTGTATCAAACTGTTTCAGTCCAAAGTAATGTAACTATGGAGAGAAGCAGAGTCTTCCCTTTATTAACAGAAAGCAGCTTTAATCTCTTGAAACTGAGGACAAACACATAATTGTGACATTGTGACTGAGGACAGGAGAAGGTGAAGACAAGACAGAACGGAGAGCTCAGATCCCCACTTGCAATTCTTCCCATCTTAGGTCGTCGGTGCAAAAGTAAAAGCAAGTTTACAGCCAAGACGTTTGTTGCTAAAGATATCTTCAATCGTAAATTTCGTCTCCCAACAATGTGACACTTTGTTCTGCGGTGCCTCTGCTCTTACACATGGTGTGATGTCTCCAGGAGACCCGGTGGAATCAACAGCTGTTTCCACTTTGAGGAAGGACACAAGGACGCGACTATGAATGACATCAAGTCATGGCACCATGTCTTGGCGAACGGAACTAGACTGTCTTCAAAGTGGTGAATAAACAGAGTTGCAGAAAATGTTTATTTCTTTAACTATTAGGAAAAAAAATTAAGATATACCAGATAAAATAAACAGTTTAAAGTTTAGTTTACTCTCAAGCCAGCTAACAGGATGCACAGAGAGACAGACAGACAGACAGACAGACAGATAGATAGATAGATAGATAGATAGATAGATAGATAGATAGATAGATAGATAGATAGATAGATAGACAGAAGTTGTATAGATGTTATTACACAAAGTGTCCATGTGGTGTCCCTGCACTACAGACAGCTGAACTGTCCACCTCAGGCACTCAGACTTAAAGCCTGCTCTGTTGATGTGCAAAGACACCATTAACAGCACAGACTAACAGGAGATTACTGAGTTAGAGTAGAGCCTGGTTCACACTGCTTTGTCTTAGAGGTGGATGTCCCAGGACTTACAGCTGTCTTTGCTGCTGGTGCTGCTGCTGCTGGTGCTGGAGCTGGTGCTGCTGCCTGGGCAGGAGCAGGTGTAGGTGCTGGAGAAGTCTTCTCAGGTTCCGCAGGCTTTGCCATCCAGCTGTTGACACGACCGGCTATGCCTCCTTTGGTGACAACCACATCCTGAGAAGACTGAGATGTCAGATACGGCAAAGCACTCTGTTCCTGTAGGTCTGTTAGTCCCTCTGCTGATGTTCACCTTCTGCGCAGGAGCTGGACTTTCTGAGGTGTTGCCCACATTTCCCTTCTCCCACATGCTCTTGATGCTGCGTGTTCCGCCAGTAGGAATGTCAGCCATTGGAGATTTGGGCGATTTGGGCTCTTTGTTTCCCTGTGAATGCAGTCAATGGGCTTCACTTAAAGATATAACTATTCGACCTCACATTAGCATGTTATGTAATATCTGCAGCTGTTTTTTATTGGTTTTTCTTCTAACAATGACACTTTGTTATCAGTTTTTCACCAATGACTTGGTGTTTATAAATGATGTGCAATAAACATAGTTTTGAGGACAAACAACTGCATATTAATGTGAAAGTCACTAGATGGCAGCATTACAGCTCAATTAATTAATGGTAATTTATTATGCTCATACAGTGGTTTGTAAAAGCAATAACTAAATATAACTTGGCCTGTATTGGTAAGGGTCTGTATCAGAATCAGAAATTATTAATTTTTAAAACAATATCTACATACCAGATAAAAAGATAGAACGTATTAGAATAGACCAGATGTATAAAGGTTTGACAGATTAACAGCCAGTTGTGGCAGTAAAGGTATTAGTCAGGTAAATACTTAATGCTTCACTTTAGACATAAATACGTCAAACTTATTTACTCATGTTAATTAAATAATAATTATGACCAAATCATGGAAACAATCTAAGTCCTACTTAGAAGACTAAGAAAAGACATTAACTTTGACACTGGAAGAACTGGATAGAAATAATTAAAAACTACCTGAATGGCAGACGTGTACTGTTCCATTCTGTTGCCGATCCTGGAGACAATTGGAGAATGAGAGGCTCTTGGTGTAGTGCTACAATAAAGAAATGAAACCACGATCATTAAAGTTGGTTCCTTCATCTGGAAAATACGGCACGTCACTTATAAGTGTCTTACTTTTTCAGGGCTGATCTGTTAAGGAACTCTGCTTTCTCCCCAATCTGTACACAACATTAGAACAGAGTCAAAAAAAAACAAACAACTGAGTTTTAATTGCCAATGAAACGAGGCAGCACTTGAAGACCAGCGTTGGGCAAGTTACTTCAAAAAAGTA
Organism: Paraplagusia blochii; assembly: GCA_016785265.1. Lineage (NCBI taxonomy): Eukaryota > Metazoa > Chordata > Actinopteri > Pleuronectiformes > Cynoglossidae > Paraplagusia > Paraplagusia blochii. Next base: position 24,563 of record JAFBJS010000327.1, on the reverse strand, counting down.
ACTTATTACTTTACTAGTTACTGCTCTGGAAAAAGTAACTAGTTACATTACTAGTTACTAAATTTAAAAAGTAACTAGTTACTTTTCTTTAAATGATAATAATAAAAACACATTAAGGAAGTTTTGTGTTTTGTAGCAACTCTCATAATGAAATGTAGTGGTACAATAAAAACAAAATACATGTTTAGACATTTTGACAGGCATCTCAACTTGCCACTTGCTGTTGTCTTGCTTGTGGGTGTGTGCTGCTGTACCGCGCCGCATGTGTGTGTGAGACTGTTTATTTCCCTATTAGGCAAGAAGACCCGCCCAGGGCTCTTTCTGATCTACCACACACACACACACACACACACACACACACACTGACAGGCAGCAGACAGGCTCCACTGCCACACAGTCCTCTCTCTGTTAAAAAACGTCCTTTTGTACCACAGGCAGTAACGAGTAACGAGCCTCTTTACACCACAGTAACAATAACTGCATTATTAAACGGGAAAGGTAGCGCCTTACGTTATTAGTTACCGGGAAAAGTAGTTTTGTTACCTAACGGCGTTGCAAGTAACTTAGTAATTAGTCCCAACGTAATTAGTCCCAACACTCTTGAAGACAGACAAGCCAGGCAGTTGCTTGGGGCTCCGGCCAGAAAAGTTTTTTTTTCTTTTGGTTTATGCATTGATGTGATGGCTGCACCAACAATATCTTGCCTGGAGCCCCAAGAAGCTCTAGCACCGCTCCTGTCCAGAAGATTTACCACAAGCACATGTATGTTCACACTAAAAAAAATAAGTCTTATAGGATCTATAAAAATGGTGGACTTGATCAGAAGTAACAAAACATACTGTATCTCAATTTAAGCATATTTCCTGCAGGAGATTTTCACCTTTGAGGAACCTTTGGGACTGATGGCGAAGGCTGGTTGTTTGGTGGTTTCTTCCTCAATCTGTTTCTTCTTCTCCGCTGCCTCCGCCCTCCTCTTCTCTATCTCCTCTTTCATCTTCTTTCTCTCCTCCTAAAGTTACAAAAGTCAAAACGTGTTTCAACACCATTCTACCTGCGTCTCGAATGCTTTCCAGAGATAATGACTCTCCTGGCATGACTCCACCTTCTAGCACCATCTCACCTGTTCTTTGGCTTTCTTGTCCTCCAGCTCCTGTTTCTTCTGCTTCTCCTCCTCCTCCAGGACCTTCCTCCTCTCCTCCCTCTTCTTCTTCAGCTCCTCCAGCTCCGCCTCGGCGTCCTGCTGCTTCAGCTTCATCTTCTCAATCTCCTCGCTTTCTTGGTTGTTTCGTCTACGTTTCAGCTCCTGCAGCTTCTGCTCAGCCTCCTGACGCTGCGTATCTTCTGCTTTGGATGAAGGAGGGTTGTCCCTGTTCACAGACACAGACTGTGACTCAGTGATGTCACAACTAACATTTTACTCATAATGTTAAGAGTGCCTTTTATTATATGAAAATTAGTTTTGGACACATATTTGATATTTATACATGTTGAAGGTTGACATCGTATATATAAAATATGGCCAAAATATATAATTTCTTAAATATAGAACATGGGATCTACCTTATTGTTTTCTTGAGTTTATTCTCAACGACGCTTCCGTTCTGCTTGTCGGCTTCAACCTGACAGAAAACATTCAAGATGATGTTAGAAAATCCAATAATTTTCTAGTCTAAATTATTGGATTTCATCCATAAGCTCTGAAAAGTTCTACCTTTTCCTTGAAACCAATTTTTTTCCGCTTTTCCTCCTTTAAAAAAAGCAATGCAAGAAAAACAAAGAATCAATAAATTAAAAAAATCAAATATCATTGATGCTGTTATTTTACATACATATATTTATATTGATATGATAATTTAACACAAATATTTCCGCTGCCACATCCTCACCTCCTCTTTCTTCTTCTTTTCCTCCACTTCTTTCTTCTTACGTTTTTCCTCTTCTTCTTTCCTCTTGTCCTCCATTTCCTTTTTCCGTCTCTCCTCCTCTATCTTTTTCTTTTCTTCCAGCTCTTTCTTCTTTTTCGATTCTTCCTCCTCTTTTCTCCTCCGCTCTTCCATTTCTTTTTTGCGTTTTTCCTCCTCCTCCTTCTTCTGCCGTTCCTCTGCTTCTTTTTTCCTCTTTTCCTCCTCCTCCTCCCTTTTCCTCTTCTCTTCCATTTCCCTTCTGAGTTTCTCTTCCTCTTCTCTCTTCTGTTGTTCCTCCTCTTCTTTTTTCCTTTGCGCTTCTATTTCCTGCTGGCGTTTTTCCTCTTCCTCTTTCTTCGCCTGTTCCTCCAACTCTTGCTGCCGTTTTTCCTCCTCCTCTCTCCTTTGTCTTTCTTCTTCTTCTTTAAGTTTCTCCTCCATTTCTTTCTTCTGTTTTTCTGCTTCCTCTTCTTTTAGCCTCTCCTCCATCTCTGCTTGTTTCCGCTCTTCTTCCTCCCTTTCGTTTCTTTCTTCCTCTTCCATTCTTTGCCTTTCCTCTTCCTCTCTTTTTGCTTTTTCCTCCATTTCCAGTTTTTGTTGCTGCTCTTCTTCTAATCTGTGCTGTTCTTCCAGTTCTTGCTTTCCTTCTTCATCCTCATTTTTTTTCGTCTCTTCTTCCTCCTCTTCTTTTTCAGGAACTGTCTCCTCGACAGCTCCTGTTTCCTCCTGATCAACCACTTCCTCTGCAGCTGGAGCCTCCACCTCCTGGGGTATGAATTGTATTTTTCAGAGTAGACTTTACTTTTTAGAGTAGTAAAGTAAAGTTAGGAGAAAATAATCATGGTAGATCTTACCTCGCTGGTTGGTATTGACTGTTCTGACTCCTCGATATTTTCCTAAAATTAAATAAATATAGTTCATCAACCACAGGAAGGCTCACAGTATGGTGCAGTGTGATTTGGGTGGCAGTGGTGGAGACTAGTGGATTGTGGATATGAGGATGAAGATGATGAATGTTTTTTTTGCTGTTGTGACAACACCTTCTCCTTACCTTCTCTTCTTCCTGCTTGGCGTCTTCTTCCTCTTTCTCACTGGAGTTGGCAACAGGTTCTGTCACATCTTCCTGGACTGGTGTCTCTTCCTCCTCCTTCTCCTCCTGCTGTTCAGGCCCTGTTTGCTCCTCACTGCTGTCTGCTGGAGGCTGCTCCTCCTCCGTGCTGTTATTGGCAGTGGACTCAAACGACTTTTGTCTCTCCATGGCCTCCTTCATTCTCTGCTGCCTCCTCTCCTCTCGCTTGGCGAGACGCTCCAACAGCACCTGGTCATCATCTACACCTTCAGCACTGGGTGTTGGAGTGGAGGAATCTGCCTCGGTGACACTGTAACAGCATGAGAATAAATACGGTTAGAGCTGCTTCATGTCTTAATGGACCATAGTCTTCCCATCCATAGTCCTTATATTAACTTTTTACTCTTGACTATGACACTTCTGGATTTGCTGTGAGATCGGCCATGATGGATGGAATAGAGAAACTACCAATAGGTAGAAGAAAGGAGGGGAGGAGGTGGAGGAGTTAAAGATGCTGAGATTCTCTTTAGGAGAGACAAGGATGGACAGGATCAGGAATGAGGTGATTAGAGGGACAACACAGGAACAGTGTGAGGGACAGGAAGGTTTGAAGATAAAGCTAGAGAAGACAGATTGAGATGGTTTGGACATATTCAGAGGAGGGACAGTGGATACATTGGTAGAAGAATGATCCTAGAGATGGAGCTACCAGGTAGGAGACAAGGAGGAGATTGATGGATGCAGTGATGGAGGACATGGAGGTAGTTGGAGTCAGAGCAGAAGATACAGAAAACAAGGGGAGATGGAAAACGCTTTGGTAAGTTGCTTATAAAGTCTTAACACATTGCCCTCACTCCTAATCCCACAATCCACCTTGTGTCGGCGATTTCTGTGGTTGCCTCCGCCCCGACCTCCTCCTGCTCCCTCATCTTCTTTCTTTCTTCTCTGGCCTGGCGCCTTCTCTCCCGAGCTTCCTCTTCGTCGTCATCATTGATACCCCATCTCCTGAGACTAAGATACCCCATCTCCTGAGACTAAGATACCCCATCTCCTGAGACTAAGATACCCCATCTCCTGAGACTAAGATACCCCATCTCCTGAGACTAAGATACCCCATCTCCTGAGACTAAGATACCCCATCTCCTGAGACTAAGATACCCCATCTCCTGAGACTAAGATACCCCATCTCCTGAGACTAAGATACCCCATCTCCTGAGACTAAGATACCCCATCTCCTGAGACTAAGATACCCCATCTCCTGAGACTAAGATACCCCATCTCCTGAGACTAAGATACCCCATCTCCTGAGACTAAGATACCCCATCTCCTGAGACTAAGATACCCCATCTCCTGAGACTAAGATACCCCATCTCCTGAGACTAAGATACCCCATCTCCTGAGACTAAGATACCCCAGCTCCTGAGACTGAGGTACCCCATCTCCTCAGATTAAGATACCCCAGCTTCTGAGACTAAGATACCCCATCTCCTGAGACTAAGATACCTCATCTCCTGAGACTAAGATACCCCAGCTCCCCACAGACTAAGATACCCCATCTCACCGATATTTGTTTGAGCTTCTGAACCATTAGGTTTCAAAACACGAGAGTACCTTCACTCCAAATATGAGATCAAAATTTTTCGAAGAATCATATTCCATATCAACAAAGATTAGACAAAACAGATGAGAAAAATCAATGCAGTGCATTGTATTTAAAGCTTCAAAATCATCCTGCACGTCCGTCGCCCTTTATGCAACGTTAGGGACATTCACGGAAGCTCAGAGCTGCCTTTATGAGGCGGGGAGAGGGACAGAAACAGCTCATTGAAAATCTGTTGGACAACGATTTACAGATGTTGGTGAGGTGGATGTCAACCACACAAATCCTCCCTTTCCCCCAAAACAGAAACAAAGACCAAGAGAGAACAGTATACTAACATGTCCCAGGGCAAAAGTTCCACTAAATGCACTGGAATTTAATGAGACCACTCTCCAGCCAAAGCTGAAGGCCTTCTGCAAGTTCTACTGCTGGGTCCACAAATAAGAACAACTGATACAGTAAAGATTAATACTTTTGGATACAAAAAAAGAAAAATGAAAATGACGTTGTCAGACATATACACCTATAATAATAGTGACCTCATTATAGTAATACAGTAAATCTATCTCTCTGTAGGAAGATGTTTTCTAGAACATAAACACCCAAAAACAACGCTGATGTTTCAATTTTGGAAGATAAACGGCTCCATTCTAAAGTGAAAGTCACTAGATGGCAGCATTGCAACTCACCTAAAAAATCTCATACTCAAATTGTTTTGTACAGATGAATTAATAAATATTACCCAGCCTATATTGCTATTGGTTTACTGTACATCAGAATCGTAAATTAAGTGTTTGGTCAAAATCAGAGATCAGCAAAAAAGTGCATATGAGACAAGTAAGAAGAAGAGTCAATATTAAGACAAAATCATTGAATTGGAAGATAAAGCAAATAAAATACATCAGTTATTGAATATGAAAATTGATGTAGGAAACTATCTGTTATTAAGTTGTTCTGGACTAAACTTGTGATACATGTTTAATAAGATCTCTAAACCAAATTGACTTACTTTTCAGCTTCGAGACGCATCTGCTCCCTCCTCTGCCTCCTCAGCTCCATACGGCGATCAAAGTCATCGTCCATGATGCCCCACAGATTATCACTTAGTCACTAAGAGACACAAGTGTGAACCGGAAAGTTACTAGTCACTAGTTATCACTTTACTCATCAGATCATTTACTTTTCGGATGGGGCTGCAGTATTTCTTCGTTGATCACTCTCTCACAAAATATCGTCACAAAATGTTGACAGTTTAATGTACCTGAACAGTAGCTACAGTCGACTGTACAGACACCAGTGCCCCCACCCTCCCCAAACGCACACCCCCCATTTCTAGTTCAACTTACAAACCGTCTGGTTTATATCTCAGCCTCTCTGCAGCTCAGAAAATCCCTCCTTGTTAGTTCACTGGCTTTTAACTATACCAGAAAAGGCAAAGCCTGCCTGTCTGTTCTTCCACTCCATCCTCCTCCTCCTGGACTTCCTTCTCCTCCTCATCTGTACTCCTACTATCTCTGCTGTCTTCCTCTCTCCTCTCAGTTGCCGATTTCAGGCACTCATAAAATATTTGGAAATAAATTAGATTACACTGGACAGTTTAATGTTGATGTTGTAAATATGTTGTACTATTATGTAGGGCTCAATATGTTGTCGAGTGAGAGATGTACCTTCTCATATTCTCAAACTCACCCAGTCCGTTTGATCTTTCTCCTATGAGAAACTTTAAAGCATTCCAAATGTTGGGTTGTGGACCAACTCTTTTAAAGCTTAAGGAAGGAACGTGAACTGAGCTCAAACTGTCATTTTTACATGGAACACTAGGAGTGTATGGTGGTAGATTCTGTAGCTGTATGTGGCTGGGAAGATGTACAGTATTCATTTTGTACGGTGACATTCAACCAATAGAAAAGTCTTTGGTAGAAGTGGGGACTCTTTACTTTGTGTCTAATTTGTGTCTTTCTATAGAAAATATGGTGGGCAGTGGTGGCCCAGTGGTTAAGGAAGCGCATTTGGGTCCACAAGGATTCAGGTTTGAATCCACCAGCTGGCAGGTTGTTTTGAGTATAGCACTGTCCTGACCCACCTACAAGAAAGCTGACTATATGGTGTAGTGTGATTTGGGTGGTGCCAGCTACACCTGTGACCCGACAACAGACAAGAAGAATGAATGAATGGCACCATATTTGTAGATGAAATCTACAAATATGGTGTTCTAAAGTTAATGTACACTTTTGTATAGAAAATCAATGATCCCTTCCAATCATTTTTACAGCACTGCAGTGATGTGTAACTTCCACACTGCTATAAGAAGTATACACCTCGAGTTATCGGTAATGATTCCTAAAGACTTTTATTCCATTTATTTGTTCTTATAAAATTACCAAGGAACATTAGAGTCCCAGTGGAGCAGCTAAGACTCTCTGACCTGCAGTCCCACAACTCACAGACATGTCTGCGTGGTCATCCAGAGAGTTATGTTTAGGTTGGATCAAGTCCAGCGGGGCTGGCAAAACTCAGCCTTGTTACATTCACAAATCACCAGCCTGGAGACTCTGTAGGATCTACCTCTATATATATATGAAGTCTCAAAAGGAATGATTGATATAGAGAGAAAGTGTGGTGAATGGACAGAAATTGATATGGAATTATCTATATGTTCACTGCAGACTATTGAAAAGGGTTTTTGTCACAAACTGAGATTCAGATTCAGACCCACTACACAAGCTATGACCGAGCGGTTAGGAAAGATTCTGCAGTGGAAAAATGCATGACAACCAAATATTTGGGGAGATAATTTGCCACAGTAGTGTAGGGTTGACAACAGATTGAGATGGTTTGGACATGTTCAGAGGTGGGACAGTGGATACATTAGTAGAAGAATGATCCTAGAGATGGGGCTACCAGGTAGGAGACAAAGAGGAGATTGATGGATGCAGTGAGGGAGGACATGGAGGTAGTTGGAGTCAGAGTAGAAGATACAGAGGACAGGAGAAGATGGAAATTGTTGGCTCGCTGTGGCGAGAAGAAGAAAAAGAAGTATAGGTTAGAAAACGGAAAGAGTTTTAAACATCAAACGTCACATCTAGTCTTCTATGAATCGATCAAACAGTAGAACCTGTTGGTCTCCCTGTGTGATGTTCAGTGTTCATTGTCTGGAGCAGTTACGTTACAGATTTTCAGAGCTGAGACAACCAAAGAGACAACCAAGACTCGGACATTTAATGTGATAACACTGTACTAATCTATTGGTACATTTCAGCAATATGAATGAAAAATACATTTTAGGTTTTGTTTTACTTTTACTAGAATTACTGAACATTAGTTTTTGTGTGTTATGGAAGCCTGGCAGGAGATTTTCCCTGAGGTTTGATCACAATTTGAAGCCATGAGGTTGGACTAATTCTGATTATCATTTAGAAAAAAAAAAATTGAATCCATCACTATCACTTGAATCACTATATAATGTCCTTGCTCTGAGAATCTACAGAATAAAACAGACAAAATCAGACTTGAATAAAAATAAACAATAAAGCTAAAAATGCCGCATATTTTTTTCCAATTTGCAATGACAACTATGTTATGCAGCCTAATTTGTTCTCCATAATAGAAAGAGAACCGTCCACACTGGGCGTCCACAGTCAACGCCCAGTGAGTGTTTGGTTCGCTGTGTAATTGCACACATTTCTGGTGTTTGCAGAAGTGTTTGTCCATGAAGATGAGAGAGGCCCTGCTCTCATTGTTGTGTTAAGTAAAGATGTTCCTGCATCACGGAATTAAGCACGGTTCTTGTTATAGGTTAAGTAAAGTGCTGCAACACGCCGAGACATAAACAGAGGACAGAGAGGCGTTTGCAATCAATCAAGAAGCCACAGGATCTCCAACACCAAACATGGTCACCTGCAAAAACGTCTGTCATCTGCATCAAACTGCAGCCCTGACTTTCCTGTTGCTCATCAAAATGTTTGTTCTGTAAAAAAAAAAACAGCTCATCTGCGACCTTTACATCATTGTAGGACATTTCTGAAGGACATCAGGATCATGTCAATTGCAATGAAATATTCTACATTCACTTCTATTCCCACTAATAGGGACAACGGGTTAATTAGATTAGTCTGAGGTCTTTAGTTCTTATATTTACAGTGTTCTCCATGGGAAAAGCTGTAAATATTTCATGATTCTCCACGACAGGAGAATCCTTGGAAGTGGATGCAGCTATGTGCTCTCCATGGTTTGCATCTCATCAAGCTGAGATGTCGTAGTCGGCCTCCTTTTAAGGAAGTAAACAGACAGTGTTAGTTGTAGAGTCTCAGCTTGGCAAGGTCCAAGGCCATGGGTGGAGAACGAGGTTTACTCTAGGAAATACCTGCTGCTGCACAAAGTGGGAACCTAAGAATAGCTTCTTTCCGTTCCTATTCAACTCACAATTCATTATCCGGAGGTTTAAAGTGGGGTATTGATACAAATGGACATTTAAGCAAAACAAAACTGCTCAAACATGTCAAATGTCCAACACAAGGAAGCATTTTTAAAGTCCTTCCGACTGTATTAATATCCTGTGTCCAAACCAAAGAAGTTTGGGGAATATTTGGGGTCAAGAATAGAAAAAGATTGAGCCAAAACAGTTTTGTTGACCCAACAGAAATAGAAACAGTTAAGGGTGATTAATAAAGGGTCCTGAAATAGATGATGGAAAATTGTTGGAAAAGACATGACCATCTGAAAACATTGATTTAGTGCCCTGGTACGGGATTTTGCAGCAAAATGTATTCAGTGCACAACGTTCTAAAATAATGCTGGTTACAGTCAAGAAGCTGATGTTAAATAGTTTATTTTTTGGGTAATGATGTCAAATGATCTCAGGTCCCAGAGGTTTCCAGAGACAAGGAAAAGTCTTTGGTCATAAAGCCACATTCTCCAGCCCACATATGATGGTAGGGTTTATTGTTGATACCATCTAAGGAAGAGGCCACAGACCTGGCATGTCCAAAGATGCAAACAACCTTCTAGTCTGCTGCTCAGTGTAGGAGACACGGGAACTCAATCTAAAGAAGATCAAGTTGAAATTGAAGTTTGTCACCTGGTCCCCTCTGTCCTTTCCTTTGCTTTTGCATTTGAGACATTTACTGCAACATTGTTTGGCCAGTTTATCATATATAAGGTTAAAAAGGTTTTGCCTCTGTGCTTCTTCATCACACTATCTTGTCTCTCGTATTGTTCCATCTTCTGAGCATAAAATAAATAAACATATTTTCAATTTTTGGAGTTTAAATTAACAACAAATAACAATAATCATCACAGACATATCCATAATCAACTGGTTAACTTATTTATTTTTTCACATTTTATTCATTATATTAATACTTAAGTCTATAGTACTCACCACATAATCATTTTGGTTAAGAGTTTTTGGGTAATAAGAGTGCATTTTCCCCTCAATAATCAATATAAAATGACATAACTCATACAAACAATTGATCAATATTCTGTTTTCAAAAGCATTTTATTCTATTTGAGAAAAGAAGTGACTAACAGTGAACTACATAACCTGAACATCACACATTTCAGATGTGGAACCCATATCACACTGACTGCCATAAAATACAAGCCATGTTTTGACCACAGCTGTAGTTCTCCAAGTCAACTTCTAACTGTTCCACTGAGATGACAAGCCTCTCACTCCCCCTCATAACTCCAAGCTGTAGGAACCATAGCATCGGGAAACTTACCAGGCGTGCAGAGCAAGGCAATTTTTCCTCCTCAGGATCAGGACCAGAAGAAAGAGCTGCAGCTTATAAGCCCTGAATGGCCCCGCCTGCTCAGTGATGTGCGCTCGGTTTAATTGTGTGATCATGTTCCCATTTGCATGGACCTCATTTTAATATTTACCTTTAATATTTTATCTTGTGTTTAACACAGGAATCTGATTCAGCCCTGGTCACTCTGTTATGACCTCAGTGTGAACCAGTTCATTGCTGTCATGGGGGAAGATCAAATCGTTCATCTTCATCCTCTTATTCATTGCCGAGGCCAGGGGCAGTAGTCTCCACGACTGCCACCCAATTCACACTGCGTCATGGCCTGATCCTTCCTGTGGTTGGTGAGCTCGGTGAGGTCGGTTACCACAGCGAAACAACATTTTTCCATCTCCCTCTGTCCTCTGTATCTTCTACTCTAACTCCAACTACCTCCATGTCCTGCCTCACAGCATCCATCAATCTCCTCTTTGTCTCCTACCTGGTAGCTCCATCTCTAGGATATATCCTCTACATATATAACCACTGTCCCTTCTCTGAACATGTCCAAACCATCTCAATCTGTCTTCTCTAGCTTTTTCTCCAAACCTTCCTGTCTGTGTTGTCCCTCT
>JAFBJS010000327.1:0-13587 GCA_016785265.1 Paraplagusia blochii | reverse complement strand
TGATCCTGTCCATCCTTGTCTCTCCTAAAGAGAATCTCAGCATCTTTAACTCCTCCACCTCCAGCTCTGTCTCCTGTCTTCTACCTATTACTAATGTCTCTATTCCATCCATCATGGCTGGTCTCACAACTGTCCTGCAAACGTTTCCCTTCACCTTAGCTGACTCTCTTCTGTCACAGATCACTCCTGAAACCTTTCTCCAGCTGTCCCTTCCTGCCTGCACTCCACTTCTCTTTTACATTCTTCCTTGCTCTAAACAGTTGATCCTAAATACCTAAACTCCAACACCATAACCACCTCTTTTCCTTGTAAAAGGTTATAGGATTAGACTATTATTAAGAAATAAATTTTGCACCAGGGCTCTCATTTACAAGAAAAGACAAACTTCCTTTGTAGCATTCTTTCGTAGAGCAGAGAATAGGCCCCATTGTCTTTGTTTACAAACACTGACACAGAATCCCAGCATTCTCTATTTTAACACAAGACAATGTTACTGTTACCAGACAGAAGGGAACGAGGATCTTACCGACCATTTTTATCCAATTAGAGGGCACTTAAGTGGCTCAACCCCCATGGTTTGGACCAAGTTACAGAAATAGTTGACAAATAAAGAATCGCTCCTCCAGGCCAGCCTGTGGTAACCAAACAGACCCAGTGGTTTACTGTCTCCAGTGGGCTTAAACCAAACCAGAAAGCAAATTACATGCATATCTGTAATTCCAAAACAACACTGTTGTTGTCCCTCAGAGCTGTGTTTATTGCAACATAATAAAAATTACAGTTGTGCGTATATCACAGTGACATCCTCCACACTGAGCTTCAACCACTGTATAAAAAAACACAGTCAAGACCATAATATCTGTGGAAATTTGCATTCCTTTATTTTGGCATGACAAACTCCAAGGTGTCAGCAGTGGTGAAACTTGCGTTGTGTTTTTCTATCAACAATTGCATGTTGTTTAGTTGTCCCCATTAGTTAACCAGTTAGCCCAACCAACCATGTTACAAAAATAAGAATAACAAAGAAACACCCATTGGGCAACATGGGAAAACAAAGACATAAATGAGACAGTTTGACATTTTACAGCAGGATGTACCACAAACTGGAGTAACGTTAGACCAGATGCAGAGACAAACAACGTGCAAATTCATTAGAATAACAAACGTGCTCACATTTTCACAAAAAAATAGAACTTTGCATGAATTAATAAAATGTTCATGATGAAAATTAGGTGATGAAAAATGATTATTACATGACATTAAATGTCAATGTAAGCTAAATAAAAAGCCACGACATCCGTCAGTTTATCAATTGGCCCAATGGCTTTTTAAAATTAATAGAAAATGTACTCATCAGTAGTGTTGCAAGGGGCGAAAAAATTACAATAGAAGTTAAGCTGGGTTATTTTTGGGAATATTTCAATCGCACAAACATAGCTATAAATAGATACCTTTTGTTCTGCCATAAGAAAAAATCCATGCACTTCTCTGTTCTCTCTCCCATTTGCAAAAATGTGCAATTTGAATTCATAATTGTAATGTATTTTACATTGTTTTTCCCATTTGATATTTATTTCTATTTTCCAAATCTACTGTCATATAATTGTGTGTGAGAGGGTGGAGTGTGAGGGAAACTCATATATGGAAAATGTACAGGTAACTCATATGACAACTATCACGCATCTATTTTAGGGATTTTCCCCGTTTTTCACCATTTCCCATAAATTTCCATCAAGTTTCCAACTTCCAAATTCCCATAATTTTGCAGCCCTACTCATGAGTAACTAACATGTAACAGTGAAGACTTACAGTGTTTTGTATATTCAGTGCATTTCTATGACTTGCAAATGTAACCAGTAACTCAGTTATCAGTGCTAATGTTGTTTTTTTTATATAAATAAAAACAACTTTTAAAACTGTTTAGACCGGGGTCTCAAACACGCGGCCCGTGGGCCATTTGTGGGCCGTGGCACGATATTTTGCGGCCCCCACTTTTATGTGAAAGTTGATAATAATAATAATATCTTATAGATTTGTCCCCCACATTTTATGGTAAATCCCATAGTTCTGAAAACCCTGATCCACAGTCTCCTTCTGGTTCAATGTTGTATTACACAGAATCTATGAGAAACTGATTTTTTTAAATAAATTTTTTTCTTTTGTATTGAACACTGAAAGCTGACGCAGCCCTTTGGTGAAATGATAGTGTGGGAGGTGGCCCCAACATTTGGGACCCCTGATTTAAACTGAACTAAAATGGCATGACGTAGTGTTTTATTTTGGCAAAATACATGTAAAAACTACAATGTATGTGTACAATGTGCCTCTGAACATACACAAAGTTGTCCTAAAAAGCCCAAACACTCAAGTGTTTACACACATAAAACCCTGGGTAAGACTGCCATGCCCACCCAGTACAACCAGTCTGATCAGAAACATCCTAAATTCAGGCAACAATTACAGTAACTCCTCAGTGAAGGCCGGTCATAAATGTTACAAACATCCCATCATTTGCAAACCAGTGAACAGAGTTAGGCTCGATTCTGAACCCAAGACATCCTACAGTACTTGTATCAATATACTGCGCCATGAACAGCTGCAAATCAAAATAAATATTGAACTAATATGCTGGGTTTTTTTTCATATTCAGGCCACTTTACCTGCATTTTTGTGGAAATAATCAAGACTTTATTATATTAAATAAGGACGATTTCAGTAATTAATTAAGTTAAGGTTATTTTTTTTTACCAGACCTGAAATTGCCCATCATACCCACTTTAGGAGGGTAAGACACAATAGAGAATAAATTAATGCCTAAAATGGTTCTTCAACTAACAAAATACTTTCCTTTATTTCCACTTGTACATGTGGATGCCTTACATCCCCATTGGACCACCACTTTTAAGTATAGTCCTATTGCACAATCCATAATTCACATTATTAATATGTTATTGTTTTCATATTTTCCCCTAATTTTGCATGTATATTTTGAGTGTGTTAGTAGAAACTCGCTTATTTCATTCAAGTTGAAGGTAAAGCCTTTCCCTGGTCCTCCACCTTTTTAATGGCTGCCTGAATCTTGGCCTGATCTCCCAGGAGCTCACGTGGTTTCACAGGCTTGAGGTTTTCATCCAGCTCCAGCTGCACAGGTATCCCTGTAGGTAACGTGACGTTGGCTATGTCCTTGTCTGATATTCCTGTTGGGAGTTAAATCAGGGATATTAGAACATTTCTTTTGGCAATCTAATCAAAAAGCACAACTGTTGACACTATCTGGTTATAATGTAATGCTCATTAATCAGACGCAGGTTTATACCATGTGGGGATCAAGTATTTTATGATTTTATGCAACAGGCCATGTAGAACTCCTGCACTGTCTGCAGAAAGGTCACTGTGGATTGAATAACCACAGTCAAATGTAACATAAACTCAATGGCCTTTTGTGCAAGTTCAGCTTTCCATTTTTGGATAGAACTAAAATATTATTTGACTCCAAAGTCCCGAAGCTCATAGCTAGAGCCAACACTCTGATCAGAAGTTTAGGAGTATTTTTTATACTCATTCAAAGAAAACAAGTGTTGTTTATGTTTCCTCATGATAGCTACGTAGAACTGCATACCTTCAAGATGCTTCAGCAGAGCTCTGCAGCTGTTTCCATGAGCAGATATAAGCACAGTCCTGCCTTTCTTTATCTCCGGCACCACAGTGTTGTCCCAGTATGGCAGCAGCCTGTCCAGGACCTCCTTCAGGCTTTCTGCTCTGGGAAGACTCTCCTTGGGTACATCACAGGTTGCGTACCTGCGGTCACTGTAGATTTCGTGGAAGTAAGGATGGGACTCATCAATAGGAGGTGGAGACACGTCAAAGCTTCTTCTCCACACCTTCACCTTTTCCTCTCCATGTTTTGCAGCCATCTCTGCTCGATTCAGGCCAATCAGCGTTCCATAGTGGCGCTCGTTGAGTCTCCATGACTTGATGACAGGGACCCACTCCTGTCCCATGGCTTCCAGCACCAGCCATGCCGTCTGAATGGATCGGCTGAGTATGGACGTGAAAACCAGGTCGAATTTGAGACCCTGCTCTTTTAGTAGCTTGCCACAATCCTGGGCCTCTTTCACCCCGTTTTCACTCAGTTTTTGGTCTACCCAGCTGCAGAAGCGGTTCTCCTTGTTCCAGGCACCTTCTCCATGCCTCAGCAGAAAAAGTTTGTGTTTGGACATCCGAGGCACAAACAGAAGCAACAGATACCTAAAAAAAAACCCAAAACAAAACGTAATATAATCAAACCTATATACGAAAACTCACAAATCTAAAGCTATGACACACATGTGTAGTGAACACAGTTGGTGCAGGTCTGTGCATCTGATCAGTGGTTGCTAACTACTGAACAGATGCACAGAGGCTGTTTTTAGGGCCACCAAAAGGTTAGAGGTTAGTTTATAACGCTGACATGGTAAAGCCAAGGGTTAGCCTTATTCACCGAACAAATGTCCACTGCAACCAATATACTGTATGTCTGACCAAAACAAACACCTGACAGACAGGAGAAACCCATCTATAATTCAAATGTCGTAAAAACTGGCTTTTTGCTAGACTGAATGGATGGATGGCGGTCTGAATGTATTTAAGTACTCGGTAAAAAAGTGGATATAAATATACAAACGGCACAAACGAACACACCGCAGTTTAATTCCAAGTCGATAATTTATTGTTTTTATCGTAGTCTTACCCTCTTCTGATTAAAATCCCGTCTAGATGCCGCTATAACAGTCGGCAGTGTGTGTTGACAGCAGACCCTCGACAAGCAACGTTAGCTTTGTGATCGACAATCAGCTCGACCAATCAGAATGGGCGCTTACATATATGGGCGCGGCGTTCGACGAATGTCATGTCCGTATTTGGAGCAATAACGGTTGTGTGACGAGGGGTGAGGAGGAAGGCGGTGGAGCCGAGCGGTGTCCGCCATAGATGTCGCTGAGGTATAGCTGATGTTCTGTTTCATAAACTCTGTAGTTCGCGCTTAAGTGAGGATTTATGATGTTTGAAGGGAGAACGACAGCAGTTTTTATAGGCTAACTTAGCTCACAGCTGTCTCTTATGGGAGAATAATGATACACATGGAGCTACCAGGTAAGGGACGGAGAGGGAGGCCAAAGAGGAGATTTATGGATGCAGTTAGTGAAGACATGGAGGTGGCTGGAGTTGTAGTTGAGGATGCAGAGGACAGGGAGAGATGGAAGTTGTTGACTCGCTGTGGCAACCCCTGAAAAACGGGATAAGCCGAAAGAAGAAGAAGACTCGGTAAAAAAAGTGGATATAAATATACAAACGGCACAAACGAACACACCGCAGTTTAATTCCAAGTCGATAATTTATTGTTTTTATCGTAGTCTTACCCTCTTTTGATTAAAATCCCGTCTAGATACCGCTATAACAGTCGGCAGTGTGTGTTGACAGCAGACCCTCGACAAGCAACGTTAGCTTCGTGATCGACAGTCAGCTCGACCAATCAGAATGGGCGCTTACATTTATGGGCGCGGCGTTCGACGAATGTCATGTCCGTATTTGGAGCAATAACGGTTGTGTGAGGAGGGGTGAGGAGGAAGGCGGTGGAGCCGAGCGGTGTCCGCCGTAGATGTCGCTGAGGTATAGCTGATGTTCTGTTTCATAAACTCTGTAGTTCGCGCTTAAGTGAGGATTTATGATGTTTGAAGGGAGAACGACAGCAGTTTTTATAGGCTAACTCAGCTCACAGGGGAAGTTTATTTAAACCCCTCCCAAATAGTTGTTTGCACAGACGTAGTACTGTTTGAAAGTCCGAATTCACAATTAACTTATCAAAAGTTAATTTAAATTTACATATTAAAGCTAACATGCGTTCATTATAATACACATTCAGCCTTTTTAAAATTACTATAAAAATAAAATCCATAATTTAATATATAAATAACCCATTTAGTTGTTTTAGAAGATTAACGACCATAAAAGCAGGGTTAATGCCCTGACATTTTTATTTAAATTAGTCGGTCTTTAAAATGGCGGCCACCATTTTGGATCATAAGAATAAAAAACTTTTTTCTACTACTTGACTTGTGCGTTCTTTTTGACATACAGTTTACTTATTTAAATATAATACATTTAATGGAAAGGATAATGATAATTTAATTAAAGCTAGATTTATTTATTTTGTTTTTATTGAGTTATATTTCTATCTCCGTTCATATCAATAGGTTGTTGTCTTATAATCCACATGTAAATTAAGGTTTACAGGACTGTTGTGTGACCAGCCATGATGTATGGTTTAGTGGCAGAAGATAGGAAGCAGAGCTGGAGTTGGAGGAGTTAAAGATGCTGAGATTCTCTTCAGGAGAGACAAGGATGGAAAGGACCAGGAATGAGGCGATTAGAGGGACAACACAGACAGAACGTTTTGGAGAAAAAGCTAGAAAAGCCATATTGAGATGGTTTGGACTTGTCCAGAGGAGGGACATTGGTTATATTGGTAGAAGAATGATCCTAGAAATGGTCCCTGGTTGGAGACGAAGAAGACCTTCCCATCAACAGAAAATGCCATTGTATTTTCTGAAATGTTTTCAAATCTGAAGATGATTCTTGAAAGCATTGTGTTGAAGTTGTTCCCGGGTTTAGGGTAAGAAATAAACTGCATAATGTCACACTGACTGTTTAATGTAAACTCAGTAAAACTTCCGGTTCTACTAGTATGACATGTTTATTGTACAACAGACAACAAAGAACCACATGGCTTCGTTTGGGCTGTATTATCAATGAGGTTTATTTGAATAGTGATAAATGCATATGAAGAAAAAGAAGAAAATGTTATATGCTTTTCATGATTTTTTTAAAGCATGACTATGTGATGACGTGAAGACTACATGTTCTCTTAAAATATAAATAGTTTTTTCCAACGTTCAAAACATTAACCCAGCTAAAATATTACTTTACTGACCGCCATTTTTTTAAAAAAAATCTGTCATTAAGAAATGGTATAATTCAGTGGTTCTTGCATATTGTAAACCAACAAACACATTCTTGAAGACATCCATCTTAAATCTACTGTCCAGCATCGAACAACTTCTTTCTGCCCTCCATTCCTGACATGGCGTCCACATTTTTACGCCAGTCTGTCACTTCTTCTTTCTGTTTGGTGAAATAGTGGTGCACATTGTGATTTTTCTGTTCGGATAGCTTAAGTATTGCAATGTCGTTAATAAACACCCTCTACACCTATTTATTTTTTGGTTTTGGGGTGGTTTGTTGAACATTTTAGTTACAAATTAGTCCTAATCCTTACCTTCTCCTCCTCTTTCTTCACAGTCTTGAGGTTGGCCTTAAAGTCCACAGACTCCTTAACTTTTGAACCCAGCAGAGCTCCCAACATGGCATCAGCTGACACTCTCACCCTCCTCAGGTTTGGTCTCTTCATCTTGCCCTTCAACTCAAAGATCTTCTGAGACAGGTCTTGTATCTTTGCGTCACACACAAATGACAGAAGAAGGTCCAACGTTAGCAGACTGAGACTTAACCTGCTGTACGTCCATAAAACACGGGTTAAATAGATCAGGGACGTATCACTCACCTCCCTTTCATTTTTAGTCACTTTTGCAGCGATGTCATATCGCTCCTCATCCACCACATCAATCTTCTGGTGAATCTCTTTGCAGAGTGCCTGGAATAGAACAACATATTTAGAAAAAGCCAAATAACACCCTTAAACACTATAAACGGATATACTTTTTTTTACATAACTCATACCTGCAGGTCTTGCAACGTGAGCCCGGACATTTGAAGAGCAGGGACTCTTTCTGCAAGGGTTTTCTCTCGCTCGTCTTTTCTTTCTTGCTTTTCACCCTCCAGCATAGTCATGGCTCTCTTCAACAGTTTTGTCTGATGCGCAGCAGAAAAATGAATTGTTAAAAAATAGTTTTGCTTGACATTTTCATTATTTAACTACTCAATCTAGTAGTAACCCCTTTTGGTGTTACTACACTTTTATATACCTTCAAGAAAAGTCTTCGAGAGGCGGAGATTTTTGGCTTTGGTTTCTAGAAAATTATTACATAATAATTTGTTAGTGCATAGGAGAATTAATGTAATTGATAGTAGGTAGTAAACTTACCGAAGGTCTATCCACAGAAGATGTACACAGACACAGAAAAAGACACAATATATCAGAATAATACAACCATGCAGTATTTTTTCCTTCATTTCCCGTGTCTGATAAAAATGACGTATTGTTGTGTACTTACGCTTCAGACATGGCTGCTGTTTGGAGTGGAGGCTCTTCTTTTTTTGGTCCACAAAGAAGAAGGAAAACAGTTATTGTACATGTACAGATATCATCTCACCCTGTAAGATTTCTTGAAAACAAATGTTCATATGGGTTTTATTACAGGTTTTATTTCAGGAAATTCTCACAGCGTGCTAAGGGATGCATTACATGTGATAAAAAATACATGACTGTTCACTGTTGTCAAGGTCATACGGAAAGCCTGCGCAAAAGCTGAAAATGTTGACAACAATGACCATATAAAATAAATGAAAAAGAAAAAAAAATACATGATTGTAGCTATGCTTTCAATAGAATAGAGTAGAATAGAATGGTTTATTGTTCATCTTACAAAGGAGAAACACACTTTTTACGGTAGCTCCAAAAACAATAAGATATAATAAGAATAATAAAAAAGAAAATATATATACATAGATAAAATAGTTATTAAATGTAGGAGAATGTAATTAAAAAATGTAAGTAGGAAAAAAAAGTTAATAATAATACAAACATACATAAGTTGAAGGTGTTATGCATAATATTGGCTGTTATTAAAGGAATACTTTCAGTTTCTGTGAGTTCCAATCTATGAGAATTATTTCAAATTTCTGTTGGTCAGAATGACTTAATAGAGAATGGCTTATCACACCACTACCCACAAATCATTAGCTTTTGTTTAAACATCAGTACAGATTGACAAAAACTGAATGTTTAGTCCAACCAGGTATTGCCTAATTATGAGCTCTGGGATCAGGGGTGTAAAATTGTAATATGTAATTATCTTACCTTGTTAGCTGACAAATCACGCACGGTCTGTTTTTTCTCTGACCACGGAGAACAGAAAGAGGGTAGATATATAGATTCTAGCACCCTTGTGAGTGGCTCACTAAAATAGACCCCCTGTCCACACCATTCCTGCTCAGGGTCCCTCACATCATCCTGGGATCATCCACTTAGTTGCAAAATAGATGGTTGTAATTTGAACTATCTTCATTCTTATATTGTACGCATGAAAGGGGAAACCATTCAGTTACAGTATTGTCGGCAATGTTGAAGAAAAGTTCTATTTTTATTGATTTATTTTCACATCACAGTCAGCAGAAAAATAATCTTTGTAAAGAAGCATCATTTAAGTGTTAATAATTATATTGTTATACTGAGTTAAATTTTGCTACTTGTAATATCAGTCAAGGACAATGTCTTCAACACAATTTTTTGACCTTACAGACATCACACCTGTTACTAAAAGCACTGTAATGTTTGAGTAAGTGTAATACCGCCACCTACTGTCTGCGCCCCGTGATTACAACACCTAATATATTCTGTAGGCAATTAAGTTTGAATGAATTAAGAGCCAAGTTGGAGGAACTAATGAACAAGAAAACGTGTTAATATACTAATTGGATAAAATTATAAGCCAAACATTTTTTTCAGTTTCCAGAGGCGTCAAAAAGCTTCTTCCTGCCCTCCATTCCAGACATGGCCTCCACATTTTTACGCCAGTCAGTCACCTCTTCTTTCTGCAAAAAAAGTATAACATATATAAAACAGAGTTTGTGTTGTGATGATTGAAGAGCAGTAGTCAGACTAACCTTTTCCTCTTCCTTTTTCACTGTTTTCAGGTTGGCCTTAAAGTCAAAGGACTCCTTGTGTTTGGAGCCCAGCAGCACACTCAGCATGGCCTCAGCAGAAATCTTCACCCGCTTCAGGTTGGGTTTCTTAAACTTGCTTTGCATCTCAGTGATCTTGAGTTTCATGTTGTCAATCTGGGAAGCAAGTGATGAAATGAAAAGCAGACATTCAGAGCAATTCAGATTTTATAGAAAGAGCTCTTCAACCTCACAGATTCCCAATGCAGTACATGAAACGCTGCTACTATTACTAATATGTCACTATGAGTAATTACTTGTTAAAATTATTTACAGAACATGTCCATGCCTCTCTTCTTCTCGTGTTGTATTTCTCAGAGATGCCACTTGAAGACAGTGTTGGATATTTTTTTTTTACCATACTATGAGCCCCTTTCCCTCAGCATTGTCTTTACCTCCATGTCGTTCTTGGACACTTTGAGTCCAATATCATAGCGCTCCTCGTCTACAACATCAATCTTGTGGTGCAGGCCTTTGCATAATTCCTGTAAAATGTCATTAAAACACAGTACAAACAACACTGATGTTAACAGAACTGTGAGACAGTGATGTTATAATCACCCATACCATCAGCTCCTGCACAGACAGTCCAGACAAGTTCAGGGGAGGAATTCTTTCAGCCAGAGCCTCTTCTCTTTCTTTCTCCTTTTGCTCCTTCTCCTCCTGCAGCATCTGAGTGGCCACTGCCAGCAGTCTGATCTAAAAAATGCAAACATCATAACAGAAACATGAAGAAAATAATTTGATCTATGGAATGACAGCAGCACCAAAATAATGTGGCATGGCTTAATGTCAGGTGATTCAATTTCATCATGGAAGTTTTTTAATATTTAGATTTTAATTAAAAAGACATCTTACCTTCAACCCCAGTCGCCGTGATGAGGAGATCTTTGATTTTCTCTGAAATTTATTTATGATTAATTTAAATGGCAATTTGGTGGCAGTATTATGAAGTACAGTGAGTACACATATTTACGTTCAAATACACAAATCACACAGTGGGGCTGTAATAGTTTATACTTACAGGTCTTTAGGAGAATTGAAGGAGGAAGAAAAAAATATTAATATTTTAATGTTATATTAAATGTATACGAATGAATATCAACATATATACTGTAAATAATAATGTTGTATTTGATGTTGTTATACTTACTCCTCAGCCATGGTTTTGTTAAATTTCTGTAAAAATCAAAAATGCATGTTTTTTTGGGTACAGGACTGAAATAGAAATACTGGTGAAACACAATCAAAATATTTTTTTTCTCATAAATAAATGATTTAACGACCGGTCTGTGAAAAAAGTACCAGACATTTAACCGTCCACACTGCTCTATGAGACTGTTCCCCATCCTCTATGATGGCTTCATTTCTCCATATGTCACTGTCAACTCCTCAATTGTGACATTTCTTTTAAATCATCCATTATATCATTGTCACAGCCAGGAATTGACACCACATACGTGTAAAATATGCTAAAGTCAAATTTAAACTCCAAGTTTTTTATATACACTGCAATTCAAGTTATGTGGTATCATTACCGATTAGAGTCCCTGCATAGATGCCACAGCATAGATGCCATGAAGGTGAACAACCAGATAATCCACAGGCATGTTACAGCACAACACTCAGCTTGTTGTTGGTGTTAATCAAAGAACAACCTTCACAGATATTTGTCCTTATTCTTATATTGCAAAGGTCATAAATGCGAAGGATAAAGAGAGATTATTTCAAAGAGATACCTGTGTCAAAAGAACATGCTTTTAAATACCTGCTCCTTGTTGAATCCTCACAGCTCCTTGGACCTCCACCTCAGAACTGCAGCGTGTGAAGACCCTGTGTTTGAGTTAAATTAGATTTATAGAGCCCGTGCCAAATGTGAATGGCCCACGAAAATAGATCCATGTCCGTAACAGTGCCGCTGCCTGTCCAGGAGCAGTGACATTTACTGTTGCACATAGCGTGGCCACAACATCCAGACGGAATAGAGGGTAATAAAACTGCATTTATGGGCTCAGATGCTCCGTATCGTGCCAGAGTTCAACAACACCTGTTGTGCCAGTGACAATTTTGAGTTGCATTCACGCTCACACTGCGTCAGTGTCACCCATTAAAGTTGACCAAGTGGGGTTATACCAGGTGATCAAGGTGTCATGGAGAAGAAAATATCAGCTTTCTTCCTTATTCTGCCAACTTATTCAGGAAACGGTACTTATTTACTGCAGATTCAAACCCTTCTGGATGCTGAGGCAGAAAAAACCTTTGCAGTGAAGCCATAGATCCCGTCACCTATTTTTACACTATTTTAAAATGGCATCCTATTATTTTGTAAATTCACGTTTTAGACTGAAATGGGGAAATATTAATACTAATATAATAATATTAATTAGAGAGTATTGGTTGTAAATGTGCAGTAGTAACAAAATTTTGAATTTACAGCATTTAGCTCCAAAGCAACAAAATCTTTACAACTAAATTAGATGGTCATACATACAATATTATACATACAATGTCATACATACATATGTAATTAAGGTATTAGAGAGATAGATGGCTAAATAGAACGGACAAACGAACTGTGCCTGTGTAAAGGAACCTATTGTTCAACCAGCTGAAGGTTAATAGTCAAAGTCAAAGGTTATTCAGGTTTTATTTGTGTTAGAAGAGGAACAAGGACAGGTGCTGGTCAAGACTCAGTGGGTTGTAAACTGAGATAACTTTTCATCAGTCAGGAATAAGCAGACAACTACTAAAAGGCCTGAGGCATAGTGGTAGTCATGAACAAAAGACATGCATACACTTCTAAATTACATATTTTCTGTGAATGAGTTAAGAATTTTTGGCCAAAAAAGGAACACATTGCTATGTTAACCTTATTGGCTATTTTTATTATGTGGGGGAATTCAGTTGTCTTTGTATTCAGCTGTGACAAAATGGGCCACACGATGGCACTGTGTTTTGGCCTTGTTATCCAGGTCACCAAGTCACTGTGTTAAATACTAAGGCTTGAAGTGGTTAAATGACCATTTCAACGCTATACAGAATACAAAGTAATAACATGCCAACAGGTTTCACCTGGTAAAAAGTCATTCCTTAAAGGGTCTTGAACACATCACGCACATTGTGCTGGTGGTTTAATGACCATCCATTGGATCAGACAGTGAGACAGTGCCATCATCTGTTTAATTCAAATACTGCATATTGAAAACTGATTCTCACTGTACTTAAACACAAAAATATAACTTTTATATATATATCTCAGCATAACTGATACATTTAGTCTTTATTTTTAACAGTTAAGTTGTTCCTCTTTTCAAAGCCAGTATTTGTGTCACTAAACCCTATACATATTCAGTGTATATATATATATATATATATATATATATATATGTAAGAAAGATTTTCTTTTTACAATCTCTGTTATGAGTCAAGGAGTTGCATGTTCTTATTGTCCCGCATTAAAAAGCTTCTTTCTTCCCTCCATACCAGACATCGCCTCCACATTTTTACGCCAGTCAGTCACCTCTTCCCTCTGCAAAGTAATGATTCTGTTGGTTAAAATATGTATCTGGTCATTGTCAAGAGTACTTTAACGCTGTATGTACTTTTACCCTGTCTTCTTCTTTCTTCACAGTCTTGAGGTTGGCCTTGAAG
>JAFBJS010000326.1:0-11580 GCA_016785265.1 Paraplagusia blochii | reverse complement strand
GTGGGAGGCAGACAGGTCCTGATGTGCTTGCATATCAGTCTCTCAAAGCACTTCATGACTACAGGCGTAAGTGCAACAGGCCTGTAGTCATTTGTGCTGTCCGCCGCTGACTTTTTGGGGATGGGGATGATGGTGGAGGTTTTAAGGCAGGGTGGGACAACTGACAGTGATAGGGACAGGTTGAAGATCTCAGTGAAGACTCCACTCAGCTGGTCAGCACATGCTCTTAGTACCTTGCCTGGTACTCCGTCGGGGCCGGCCGCTTTCCTGGAGTTCACTGACCTTAATATACATTAAGGTCATAATACAACAGCTCACTATTTACAAACAAGGAGTCTGTGAGTTGGGGAGTTGGTTTTTCTTTTATCGACCACTCATTCTAGGGCCTTCATCTGAGTCAGAATTTTGTCCAGGGCCCTGTTCGTTTCACTTGGGGTGTGTGAACTGTGACATCAGCTGATTTGATTGGAGTTCACACAGATGATATTTACAGTGTTTCTTATTAAAAATCGAAGGTTTGGACATCATTTGTCATGGTTTGAAATTTGCGGTAGTCCGGTCACTGGAGGTGACTTAATTTCCCATTTGGCGAGTTAATCCAGTTACTAGGCAGCCCGGTTTGCTGGTTGAAAATATATTCTTAAAAACACGTTTTTATGTTGAAAATATAAACATAGCAATTGTTACCGCGTTAACCGAACTGCCATACAATACGTGTAAACAAATCATAAATGTGCCGTTGAATTTATTACCACTGCGCATGTTTATGACGCATCTTGTTGAGTCCTGCATACACTCACGTGATATGACAACCAGATTTCAATACTTGTGACCATATTATCGTCCATATAAACACGCGTTTTTATTTGTCTACACTTTTAACTGTCAAAACATCTTTGTAATGTGGAATTTTCTGAAAGGAGTTAAGCCGCCACCTGAGACAGGGAAAAAACGACCAAAGTCGGAAGAAGAGAAAAGGTTTGCTGACAAGGAATACGAGACAGAAAAATGCCAAAGGCTTTACAAGTCTGCATGGGAGCACGGCCGGCCCTGGCTTCATTACGATGCGACCGCCCAACTAATGTTTTGTACCCCCAGTTCTGCGTTTTACAAAAACCACAATTTGATGAAGAAATCCGCGTATGTAAACGGCAATGGAAATTTCAAATATGAAAGTGTCGTCGCACACGAGGGCAGTGAAAATCACGCAGTGGCTGCCGAGACTGCCCATACAGCTGTTATTGGTAGTAGCCCACCCGAAAAAATGATCCAAATAAATCAAATTATTCTTGAAATAGAATAAAATGCATATTAACTATGAACATTTGTGGTCTTTTGTGTCATTTTTACACAGTGTTGAACTTACTGAGATCGGACACATTTTGGCTAGTTGATTTTCTAATTGGCTAGTAACTTTGTAAGGTAACTAGAACAGCTGGCTGGCAAGAAAAAAAATATGAATTTCTAGGCCTGTTTGTTTTTGTTCAAGAAGGATGGGAAGATAGGTAAAGCAACGCAATATGACGACTCTATAGAGCAACTATTGAATACATTGGAGGTACAACAAACCTTAGCAGTCCCCGATGAGACGGCAGAATGGGACTGATGACTGATAACGGTTACGCTGACAGGGCAGGAATGGCCAGTAGTCAGAAGAGCAGACAGGATAAAATTCGCAAGGTTTTTCCAACCGTATTTTGTCAATAATTCAGCATGGTCCAAGGCAATAAGAGAATCTGTCTACTGGTAAACCTTTCTAAAACTGTAGGCATGTATTTGTCTGAAATAAGTAGAGTGTCACCTGATTCTGATATACTTGTTTATGTAGATAACATTCAAATATTCAATCAGTATAAATATCTTGGATTAATATCACATTTACAGCTCTCCTTATTTGTCAGTAAAGGCCATATTGACAAGTTATGTAAAAAAAAAATCAAGTTAAATATATATCTATATCTTCTATCTACTATATCTTCTTGCCAAAAAAAAAGGAGATTCACCAGATGAAGCCAAAAAAAATTTTTAATTGTATAAAAGTGTTTGCAAATTTATTTTTTATTGTATATTTATTGTGTGCTTCTTGCATTTTAACATCATGGCCAGGGGACAACAGATGATATTTTAGGCTTTGACTAATTCTTTTTTATTTAACCATGTTGTGAGGGCGGGGCAGTGGTTAGCGATCAGCTGCAGCCGAGAGAGCAGGTGAGTGGCGAGGCTGATGCTGCACTGTGCACAGGTGGTGACGGTTCCACTAATTGTTTCTCTCCTGTGATAAGTAGGAGCCGGGTTCACAGGAGGAGAGAGACGGAGAGACTGAGACGCCAAGCCCGCTGAACCAGACCGTGCTGTGTGTGTGTGTGTGTATGTATGTGTGTGTGTGTCCGACCGCCGGGCCACTATTGCATTGTTGCCAATAAACCTGTGTTTGGAACCTCTAATCTGAGTGATTGGTGTTCAGAGGACTCACAGACGACCACACATGTGTAATCATATGTTTATGAAAATCCATTTCCCCCTTTCAAATAAGCTACACTAAAACTAAAAAAGACTAACAACTGTATGGTGTAGTTAAAAGCGGAGTTGCAAATTTTTATTGAATAGAACTGAACCTAATGGGAATCGAACTGGGTCGATCGAATATTTTTTACAAATCGTTCCGAATTGGATCGTAGTCTGTGAATTGATATTTAACTTGGATTGTTAGGGGTGTAGCTGGGGTGTTTAAAGAGAATAGACAGACCTTGTTCATGAACCACCATATATATATATATATATATATATATATATATATACATATACATATACATACATATACATATATATGTGTGTATATATATATACATTCCTGGTCAAAAGTTCATTCATTCATCTTATTCTGCTTGTCCGTTGCCGGTCGCAGGGGCAGCTGGTGCCACCCAAATCACTTGCACCATATTGTGAGCCTTCCTATGGGTGGTGAGCCCACAAGAAGTTATGTGAGTTGGGATGGTGCTATGCTCAGAGCACCTCAGTGGCAACCTGGCAGCTGGTGCATTCGAACCGCGGACCTTGCGGACCCAAGTCCGCTTCCTTAACCACTAGGCCACCTCTGCCACCGCCTGTTAAATTCAACAAATGAAAATAATCACATTTCACTATATCCAAAGAGATCATATATATATATATATATTTTTACTTTTAATCACTCATATGCAGTATTCTGTGCTCTGTGCTCCATGTCACATACCCACTTTAAAGTTTAACAGATGCCTGGGCAAAAAGGGAAAATATAGTTTACATACTTCCCCCTTTTTGCCCAGGCATCTGTTTCTTTAGGTCTGAATCATGTTGAAAAAATCTCCCTTGGCATAGAGAACATATCTAGCGATATTCCTCCTCTGTTGACTGAAATAGAAGATTTTGAAATAATTTGTATAAAAATTGTGCCAACTATGATTCTCTTGGTTAATTACATAAGAATACTGAGGTTGACCTTTCTTGACACTATGCAGCTGGCCTGTGATTGGCGAATTATCACTGACACAGCCTGTGATTGGTCCAATACTATGGTGATAGCGTGTGGATTAATAATATCACTGACTTAGTCACTGATCGGTCAAAGATTACTGAGCTAGCCTGTGACTTGTCAATGATCACTGACCTAG
This sequence comes from Paraplagusia blochii, assembly GCA_016785265.1. Lineage (NCBI taxonomy): Eukaryota > Metazoa > Chordata > Actinopteri > Pleuronectiformes > Cynoglossidae > Paraplagusia > Paraplagusia blochii. The sequence continues at coordinate 7,930 of JAFBJS010000326.1, read as the reverse complement.
CCTGTGACTTGTCTAAGATCTCAATCCCAACACTGTGGACTGTCCACAGTTCACACAACAGCTCCTGTACTTCCTCCCTATGTCATCACAACACGTCACCAGAACATGTCAACTGTGAACTTCTTCAATGTTCGGACAATCCCAACTTTCACCACAACATCTTCAAAACAAGAGCAACTGAAAATCGCCTTGTTTATTACATTAAGATCCCTAAACAATAAAAGCCTCATCTTAAACAACTTCATTACAGACAACAAACTTGACCTGCTGTGCCTAAATGAAACATAACAAAAATCCCTGGACTATTTCTCACTAAATCAAACCACCACTACAGGTTATTTGGATTTGGTTATTTACTTGGACAGCCCATGCAGTGAAGGCCGGTGGGGTGGCATTGCTGCAATTTTCAATAAAATTCTCCAACCTCGTACACTTTCACTCCCCTCTGCCCCATCATTTGAACATTTGGCTTTTAAATTCCCTGTTATCATCCATTCTGGTTCCTCAAACCTGTGCTCCCTGTTCTCCTTCAATAACAATCTTCTCTGTGACTTTCTAAAAGCGTGTATCACTTTTAGAAAGTCATGTGACTGATTAGTGATGGGTCGGGCAACACTGATTGAATTATGGCGCAGCCCCCAGGAAAAACAAACGTTTCCGCCATTTTGATCTCATATCGGAAAATAAAATAACTTAAAGACGTAGGAGAAACTTCTTTTTATGAATAATAAAAAACAGTCCGCAAGCATCCTTATTCGCAACACATTAACTTTCATTTTCACGTTATGATATATGTTCACATGATGAATGATTGTATCTGAAAATATTAAGTATTAAATAAATAAGTATTCTAAATGTGAATGTCTGAATGTCAAAAAAGGACAAAATACATTATTGTATATACTAAGATGTCAAAGTAATGTCAGTTGAGTCTGTCAACAAGGTTGCCTGTAGGGATTTATAAGGTCCAGCAGGTGTCGGTATTCAGTGACACAGTTTTGCCACAGCATCGATACAGTTTTGCAATGTGTCGAAACATTTCACGAAGACTCATTGACCCATCACTACCTGGCCTCAACCCTGATGATCCCAATAACTACAGACCCATCTCCAACCTCCCATTCCTTTCAAAACGTCTGGAAAGAGCCGTTGCAACTCAACTTAAGACACACCTACTCTCAAGTGATCTATACAAAACATTACAATCTGGTTTTCGCAGGCACCATAGCACGGAAACGGCTCTCAAAATCGTTAACGATCTACTTCTTTCTGCTGACTCCTGCTCCCTCACCATTCTCCTCCTCCCCGTTCGCCTCCTCCTTTACCTCAGTGCTGCTTTTGACACAGTAAATCACTCCATACTTTGAAACTGTTTGGAATCCATTAGCATCACCAACACCATCCTCTCCTGGTTCAAATTCTACCTATCTGATTGATCCCACTATATCAGCATCAACCAACATTAATCTTATATCACCCCGGTTGCACATGGAGTTCCTCAAGGTTCAGTCCTGGGTCACATTCTCTTCATCCTGTACATGCTTCCACTTGGACACATCATCCCCCGCCATGGCCTTCAACTCCACTGCTATGCTGATGATACACAGCTTTAAATTGTCACCAAAACCATTTTTCCTGACGTCCTCTCCAAACTCACATGTATACTTCCCATCAAAAAACAAATACGCTTTAGGATCCTCCTCATAACTTACAAGGCCCTCCACAACCTTGCGCCCTCATATTTGTCTGAACTCCTCCACTGCCATGCCCCCACACGACGACTACGCTCTGACTACGCCAACCTCCTTGAATCCATCACTAAAACCAAATACAAATCAATTGGAAACAGAGTCTTTGCCCTCTGGAACTACCTGCCTCTGGCCAGCCGCAACTTGGACACGCTATCCTCCAAGAGCCGTCTAAAGAACCATTGATTTAAAACAGCATTTCACAACTGACTCCCGCCAACTCCCAATGTTTTTTGCGTGTCTGTATTTAAAGCGTCTTTGAGTAGCATGAAAAGCGCTATAGGAAAACTGATGTATTATTATTGTTATTATTTTATTGGTCAGAAACCAGTGACCTTCTCTCTGATGGATCAAGTACTTTATGATTCTGCTGTGATTAAACAAAGGTAATTTATCTGGCTAGACATTTCTTGTGTGCATCAAATGCTGCACAAATTATCATAGGATTGTTTCAGACAGAATGGTAAAAAATAAATGTCATTTTTTTTATAACTTATATTGTGTATTGTGTATATTGTGTGTGTTTATGTTGTACATGGTTATATATAGAATGCATTTAGTCTGTTATCACACTAATCCAGGGGAAGTTAGCTGCCTATATTGGTATTGGTTCATATCGGCATCGAAAATTAAGTGTTTGGGCAACATCGGTTAATATCGGTATCAGTAAATGTCATATCGGATATCCCTATCTTTGAGCAATCAAATGCAGATCAGTATTCTCAAAGCAATCACAGGCCAGCTTTATGAATGATTTTTCACTGATTTTTACAGCTCCATCATCGCTTATCATTCAAAGGGGGGATCAGGGATCTTTGGCTAAACAGAGGGTTAGTCCTTTACCAATCACAGGTGTTGGACAGAATAACTTTCCAAAAACATTGATTAACATTAACAACGAGGCTCATTCAGACCTCACAACAATAGGCAATATAAATGGGCACAGACAGAAACAGCTGCAGTATAAGTATGAGTAAAAAGCCCGCTTTAATGAGAGGCAAAGCATTTTAGCATCGTCACTAGGGCTGGGTATTGATTATTTTCTACAAATTTTCTACAAATTTTCTAAATCGATTCGATTCACAAGGGTTCGATTCGCTTCGGTTTTCGATTCAGTTTTTGTCATATCAATTATAGTTCGGTACCAGCGTTATTCTCAGAAGAATCAAAGCTAAAATTTAAACTTAATCCATTTGCTAATAAAAAATGTATTTTTTACATTTATTTCCATCACAAATTTACTCAACGCAGTCATATTAATCCATCATGCATTTTTTATTTAACATGACTTGACCCAAAATTACAAGGCAGACTAGGCATATAAAGTGCCAACATGTAAACTGTAAACTGACTGCCACTGACTATTTCACAAACAACTGTGAATAAATAATAGTAAACAAAAACAGAACCAAAAAATAAGATTATTCTTCAAAAAAAAAATCTGTTAAACTAACTGTATTTTGTAATATTGTGGAACTTGTAAACTGTTAGGCATAAAACTCTAAACCAACTATCATAGGAACTTTAATCCCAAAAATGAATGTTTACTTTTGTAGATTTTTTTGCAAGAAAAGCAGCTGATCTACATGTTTTGACCTGAGGCAGCTTCTCTTAGCTGCTGAAAACACTCTTTCAGATGGGACACTGGTACCAGGCACGCATAGGTAGCGCTTTGCCTGACAAGCCAAAAGGGGATAATCCACAGCATGCACCTTCCACCAGTCCAATGGATTTTCAGAAAGTGGAATAGGTATTTCGTCTCTGTATCTTTTCACTTCCTCCTGTGCCCTTTCAGTTTTAGTGAATGTCCTGGCCTCAATTGGCTTATAGGTTGAACCTAGCAGAAACTCCAGGGGAGAATTCTTCTGCCTCTTCTGTGGGCAAGCCTCCTCCTCTGCAGCCTCAAGGGAACTCCCTCTCTTATGCACAGGCACAGCTTCTGGCACATCAGTAGGCAACTTCTGATAGGAAAACAAAACAAAGACAAAGGAATTGATATAATTGTAAGTTAGGCTCCATGTGGCCATAATCATAATAAATCTGTCAGTACATTTTTTTAAATTAAGGAATCAGCTTGAAAGATGTATCACTATTTTATCCTGCTGTATTTCTCCTCAAACTTACATGAGATGCCTCTGCCTCCAGCTGCTCCCCACCAGCAGCTTCAGCCATCAGCCTGTTAAAGGTGTCATTTTGGGCCACAGTGGACAAGAAAGCCTTGAAGCGAGGATCTAACAGTGATGACGTATAAAGCTTTTCCCTCAAAGCTACATATCTAAAAGATATACATACAAACTTGAATTATTTTATATATCGACGGGACATAACTATGATAATTAATTATCATAGTTATGTTATGCTCCAGTAAACGGTGCAGCATCTCCAAGGAGCTGTTCCAGCGCGTTACAACGTCAATCACCAGCTTGTGGATAGGCATGCCCAGTGACTCTTGCTTCTCTTTAAGTTTGTGGCTTCCTATGGCGCTACGATGAAAAAATGATGCGATACGCCTCACCCGTATGAGCAAACGCGCCACAACAGGGACTTTGAGCGCAGCTTGGGAAGCCAAATTCAGTGTGTGTGCAAAACAGTCCACATGCAACAGGTCCATCATTTCCACTGCGCGAACAATATTTGCTGCATTGTCCGTCACGATGGCTGGCTCTTTTTCCATCAGCTCCCATTCTCCAAGTGCCTCACACAGTAAATCACGTAAATTACTTGCAGCGTGGCTGGTGTGAACCGCTCTTGTCTGCAATACATGCCACACTAGATTCCACTCGTTGTCGATGTAGTGAACAGTAACTGTCAAGTAGGATTCCGTTGCTCTAGATGTCCAACAGTCACATGTAATAGCGACTCTTTCTGTGGATGTAAGTGCCGTTACAATGTCTTGTTTGACACTTGCGTATATGTTCGGGATGGTTACTTCGCTGAATTGTTTACGCGGTGGTATAACGTAGCGGGGCTCCAGTGTTTTTATGAGGTTGCGAAAACCCACATTTTCAATAGCGAAGTATGGTTGTGTGTCTAGGCAAATATATTCGGCAATAGCCGGTGTAATTTTCTGAGCACGCGTGGAGTTAGCTGGCAACTGCACCTCAAATGCCGCCTCAAGCTGCATCTGCTGCGGGGCTGGACCGGGCTGCAGCGTCGGGTGATGTCTTGTCAAATGATTGCGAAGATTCGTTGTGTTTCCACAGTACCTGACTTCCACAGAGCAAATCTTGCATACCGCTGTCGTTCTGTCACTACTTCTTTCATCTTTTTTTAAATCAAAATACTTCCATACATCTGCCCTAAAAGTTGCAGGTGGTGATTTTAGTGCCATGTTGTTTTTACATTTGTTTTACGTGCTAGTGTGTTAACTCGCACGTAACCACGTAAATACGTAATCACCTGTGGTGCATGAGCTCATGTAAAGTTGTTGGGAAAAAAAGGAAAAAAAAAGATCGATTTTTGGATTTATGAATCGATTTCGTCCTATTAACAAAAAAATCGATTAAAATCGATTAATCAATTTTTTTAACCCAGCCCTAATCGTCACAATGTAAACAACTCTTCTCCTTGATGACATGAGAGACAACACCAAACGGCGTTTCACGGCAAATGTCCGAGAAATACTTATTTCCCGGACACGATTAGTCATGACATAGAATACGGCTGGTTCTCCAGGACGTTGAACTCTGTGAAGTTTGGATGATTTTCTTGCTCTTCTTTGTTTAAGTCTTTTGCTCTTGTCTGTTCTTTACCATATTTAACTTAGTCTTTGGGACAGAGAGAGAGACAGCTGCTGCTTTGTTGTTGTCGTTTCACTGAGTCCATTCCGTGTTGTTTTTCTTTACTTTCCTCCACTCTCACATGACCAGCTCCTTGCAGTCATTAAGAATTACAGTTTTCTATACACAAAAAACTCCAGACCATAGACATTTACTGTAGCATTGGTCATTGTAGCTGTCCCTCTCATTAGAAAGTCCAGCATATTGAGACCGCAGGTTTGCAGCATTAGATTAATAATATTGGTGGAAAAATCAACACTCATATAATCCGATACTGAAAATTATGCTCATATCGCCCAATATTTATCGCTGGACGATAAATATTGGGCGATTTATGAAACACGTTTTAACTTATTGGACAAAGATTACTGAATCGGCCTGTCACATTTCAACGTATCATGATCCCAACGGGGGGGGGGGGGGGATGCAAATCTACATTCAAATTGTATAGATCCATAAATTCAGTAACTATTGTGGTGGAGAATTGTGTGTTATGAACAGACAAAATGTTAGACGACATTCATGTGCAGGGTCACTGTAGAATTGCAGAAAGTTTAGTATCCACGGTATGTGAGACAACAGAGACTGGCAACTGGGTAACAGACACAAGGCACATTCCCAAGACCGATTAAGACACAACATAAACTGGGGCCTAGATAACAGTAACAAAATGTATCCAGGTCAATGTCAAAGCGTGTGATATGACTGTCTGAGAATGTCCAAAAAACTGTATAAGAAGAGCACGCCTGTATCAGTATTTGGGATTTGTTGGTGAGACTGCTGATGAGCTGATTCGTGTTGGACCTGCCATGGTCAGAAACCTTTTGATACAATAAATCCCCCGAGACGGAAAAGTGTGTCCTGGCCTGCTTATTTGTAGACAACGCTTTCTACAATACTAGTGCATGGCTAGATGAAAAAATTAATATAACCTGAAATCCTAAAAGCTATCCTGCACAAGTTTTAAATATTTCGATGCAAGTATATCTCTGGCGACGTTGATATTTACCTGAGCCATGATGAAAGCAAGCAAACAGTCCTCCGGCAAAAGAAAAGAAGGAGCTAATGCTATGGAGCCACAAGAAGCTAACATCTCCATGGCGGGGCAAAATACAATTCTGAAAGCTATTAACTCACTGCGCACTGAGCTTCAATCTACTAAAACTGAATTATGTCAGACCATTGACAGTCGAATTGTGGAGATGGCTTCTACTATTAGGGGAGAATTTTCTGCCTTCCAATCGGAGATTCAAGCTGATATTATATCCCTGCAATTTGGAGGGACAGGCCTGGGCAATTATTTTGACTCGCAGGCCATAGTTGGTACTAAAATTTGAGTTACGGGCCAGGTCAGGATCAGAAAGATTGAGTATTTGTAGGAACTAAGATAAATGATGAGTAAGGTATTGAATAAAGACAAAATGTTCAAATGCTTTTAGCGTTTTCGAGATGCTATTGGGGACAAAATATTAGGATCGTGGGATTGTAAGAAGGCTCTCAAAGAGGTATGGACATTGGAAAATTTGTGATCGGGCTCCTGAAAAACGCAATATCATTGGAAGACGACATGCTGGTGGACCGCACACACAGGGTTATAAGAATGAAGGAGACAGCAGGTGATTCAACCACCCCCTCGCAACTTAACTACTTTTGGGATGTAACAACGGTGCTTAAACGATCGGCGGAGGCAAAAGAGTTTTCCTTCAAAGGACAGCGCATCCGTATATTCCCTGACTTCACTCCCGAGGTGGAGAAGCGCAGAGCTGAATTTAACAGAGCCAGAGAACTTCTACGAGATCAACCTGGAATTCGATAAGGATTGCTATACCCGGCGAAGCTGAAAGTGACTTGTAATAATAATAATGGTACAGAGACTGTTTATACAGACACCAGCAAAGCCTGTGAGTTCGCAGAGCGCCACTTTGGAAGCACGACCACCGGACATCAACATGCTGATGACGAAAACCTGCGTGGTGGGAGAAAATAACTGTCCTTCTTACGGCTGGCGTTGATATCCTGAGGACATGGTGCCTACAAGTATATTTTTTTTGCTGCCTGATACTATGCTTGTGCACGCATATTGTTTAATTGGTTAGAAAATATATTTTTTTGTGGAGCTGTTTTACTTCTTAATTGAAGTGCTAGGTTAGGGAAGTGTTAGTAATGCTGTATTTGTTTCCGAAATTATTGTTTTTTGTTAATTTTGTTCTTTCATGGGGTCGGGCCTTACTATGAGGGTTCCCTTAGTATAGGCCAGACATTGACTTCATGCGGTGCGTGCGATAGGGTCTTCCTTGGAAAACAATTGGACACTCCACCTTGGTTTATGAGGCTAAACATATTTATGTAATTAATGTAGTTACTTGGAATGTTATAGGTCTGAATCAACCAGTAAAAAGGAGT
>JAFBJS010000321.1:137919-153072 GCA_016785265.1 Paraplagusia blochii | reverse complement strand
CCTGCTGACATTGGACTGTGTTTCAACTCACTGACACAGTCACTGACTGGTCACCGTACCAGTTTCTTGTGGACAATTTGATCCTTTCCAGTCAGTGGTTGAGGAAATCTGTCCAACATTAAGATGAAGATGTGACTCCATCTGTGGAAAGGACAAACTTCATCCTTGGATCTCCACATGGATCCAGAGCAGAGGGAGAACATCCACCAAGTAGAGGTGAATATTTGTTCCATTATTTCCGTCTCTGTCTCCCGTTGGACAACCTCCCCCAGCCTGTTATCAATCAAAGTCATGTAAACATATTGATTACCAATGTCCTCTGCGTGTCTTCTGCCTGATGGTTGATAGGTTTGGACTCTGACGCTGATGAAGGTCTGGTCTTCAGATGGATTCAAATGTTGTGAAATGAAAGTGAGAAATAATCTGTTCCACCAACAGAGCAGTGGATGATGATGATGATGATGCTGCTGCTGCTGCTGCTGCTCACAGCCCATAAACATGTCCTCCATGTTTTACTGCCACAGTCCATACATTGATCCAGGTGGACATGGACGGACGGTCTCATCATTTCATTTCATTTTCTCTCAGTAAATCAGCACAAAATAAAACGTCCAACGACAAAAGGATTCTGACTCCAGCCTCTCCTGTCACAGAAGTTCTGCTCCAGGACCACAAGGGAAGAGTCCATGGTCCAGATGGTTCTACTTCACCTGGTTGGACCCCATGGTTGAGTCTCTGATCCTTGATCCAGTTGGAGAACAAACATCTTTGAGACACTAGAGAGTGTTACATAAAGGGTGACAGGAATGAACCCCCCTGCATCACTAAAGTCTCGAAGACACCAGGTCCACCCACGTTTCTCTCTTTTGTCCTCCTCCACGGTCTCATGTACAGCCACGTCCCAACACGCTCTCTCCTCGCCACCGTCCACGTCCTGATTCAATCAGCTGATAGCGCTGCAATGTTTTGGTCTGATGGACAACGCGTCCTACCTTTTGTTCTGTGTTAAATATTTCCCCTGAGGACAGAATAAATATGATCTGTCCCCACACCAGGATCTGGAGTCTTCTGCCGCTCCATCTCCAACGAACCCCTGCAGCTGCGACCGCCGTCCATCTGAACCGTGTCATTTGGACCAACCATGGAGTCAGGCAGAGTCTTACACCAATAAAAGCAGCTGGATACTGATGATCAGACTGATGTCCCCAGAAGACACAGGCTGGAGGACAGACAGGAAGACAGATAAACACAGCTACTGATCACTAAACCTTTGATCTCTGCAATGTCCATGTTGTCCACTCTGATATGGACTCAATCCTGACTGACTCATTGATCAGTATGAACCACAGCAGCTCCGTTAGCAGAGCAAGATACTCAATACTTGATACTCAATACTTGATACTCAATACCAGAATCTAAACTAAAGACGGTGGATTATCTATTTGCCCATGTTGTTGACGTCACGAATACAGGCAAGGTGATATTTATCGATGTTTTTGTCTGAGATGATCATGATGAGCTGCAATGCTGCCATCTAGTGTCTGTCACTTTAACCTACAGCTTTTTATTCTAGTGTCATCATAAAGGCAGAACATTTCATGAAGAACAGACGTCGTGTTGTTGGGTTGTCTTCATGCAAGGAAAAACTGCTCTGTCAAAGATACATATGGTCCAGTACTATATACTGTACACATAGTACCATGGGCAGCAGTGTTGGACTTGGGTCCACCAGGCTTCAGGTTCAAATCCACTGAGCTGTTCCGATCGTAGAACCGTCCTGTCCCACAGACCTTCCAGTGGACTCTCCACCCACAGGAAGGCTGACAGGATGGAGCAGCGTGATTTGGGTGGCAGAGGTGGAGACTGCTGAGACCAGGTGAGAATGTGTAGATGGACAGTGTGGAGGTGCGTCCACTCTTCTCTAGTGAGTGAGTGGAATAAAGCAGGTTGTCCAATTGCTGTCTGGGACTTTTGTCTTTGGGATGAGACAGTTTTTGGTACGTGGTTTCTCCAAAACCACCTCCGATGTACAGAGGACAACATTCCCCTCTTGTTTCCACAATGACATCATAATACACATCATGTGACTTAACATCTTGATTCTTATTGGTCTCAGGTTTGATTCCAGCTTCGTCAGAAAGCCTGGACTCAGCATTGGAAATGTAAATGTTCCCAGTGGGGGTGGGGCCGCGGGTGGGGTTAGGGGGGCCGGGGGGCCGCAGATCAATAAGAGACGCAGATACACGGAGGAACTGCAGAGGTCAGTGTGCACATTTAGGAAGATGGAGCAGGAGTGGAGGAGATGGACGAGGAGATGTTGAGGGACGAGCGTGGGTTGGTCTCCACCCCCAGGAGAAATCCACTGTGTCTTTAGTCTCTGTCTCTGATTGATGGACGGCGCTGCAGGGATGTTCCGGAAACACATTAGACCTGATTAGATCACATGACCAGAGAGACAGACAGATCTGGTCCCACTCCATGTTCCAATATTAATCTAGTGTGTGTGTGAGGGGGGGTGGTAACCGTGGTAACGGTACAGCTATTGTAGACCCTGGGGGGCGCTAAAACACCATCCTGTCTCTGACGCTGTCCCCATCTTTATTCAGGCTCTGAAAGTGTCAACAGAGACTTAGCGATCTGTCTGTTCATGAAGCTGGCGACATCTGTCTGTGGAGATGAGTAATAACAGTCCCAGTTGGACGTCCTGTCCATCTTCCTGTCCAGTGTCGAGACTTTTCTTCTTCTACACAATCTGCCTGGTGTGAAGATATCTGTCTGCTGATGGAGATAGCGCCCCCTGTGGGCTGATGTTCTGGGCAGTTAAGTGAACACAAAAGCAATTAGAATATTTTAACAGCTCAGCGTTTGGTCCACTGCTGCCCCCAGTGGTCAGTTGGTGACACTGGGGTAAAAGTGATGGATGTTTTTTTGTTGTGGAAAAGTCACCAGATGTGGACGTTGGAGAAAGAACACACACAGGTGAGACCATGATCTCCACCTGACATGATCTCCATGATCTCTATGATCTGCTCCATCAGATGTAAAAACGATGTCCTCCCTCAGTCCTTCCCCTTTTCGCCTTCGCTCCAGTCTGAGGAAACATCTGTAAGGTGGACTGATCCCGGCTTCTGGCCTTTAGACCTCGATCAGCTCAAAGTCACATGACACAGCCTACTGGCAGAGAAGGGACACTACGGCCATATCTGAATAGAAACAGAAAATAAAAGGAAAAAGAAAGCAGTGGACATTAAGGACGAGTGGAGTTAGCTGTCCAGTTAGCTGAGGAGAGACATGAGAAGCAGAAGATTCATCTCTGAAACCAAACGATACCTTCAAACACAGAGCAGAGATGATGAAGAGGGAAACATCTGTGAACATCAGCAGCTGCTCCTGAGTCCCTGAAGTCCACGGACTGAGGGAACCTTCTAGAACCCAACGGATCTAGACCAGGATGGGATTAGACTCTTTGTCCCTCAGTCAGTGTCTCTGTCAGTGGTGTGAACTCCAGAGTTCTCCTCCTGCTCTAGATCGTATTGCAGTCAGGGAGGGAGGCGCCCTCTAGTGGACTGACAGCCTGGAGGATCCAGGAGGATCGTGTTCCTGGGTGGCAATTGTGGAGACTGATGACCATGTGACTTGGTGATGGTCGAGAATCGTTCTCAGTTTTTCCTCCGATAATGAAAACCCAATGTCTGGGTTCTGCCACATGGTGGAATTATAGTTTTGTAAAAACACCTTTATATGAAAGTCATAGCCACTAGATGGCAGCATAGCAGCTCATTTAGTTAATTTCACCCGCATACAGTGGTTTGTGTAGATATATATGTAAAACCAGGCCTGTATCAGCGTCAGTTGATGTCAGTTGATGTCAGTTGATGTCAGTCTCCCAGACAGAACTCTCCAGGGATTAACAAACTTCTGCCTAATCTAATCTAATCCCCTCTAATCTTAGCTGCTCCCCGCGTTTCGCTTTCTTCTTCTGGTATTCTGTGTTGACATTCAGAATGTAAAGGTCGCCACCTGCTGACGGTTGTCTCTTGACGGTGAAGCTGACGAGACGTGTTTAGAAGTGTTTACTGGTTCAACACGGTCCTGCTATTGTTTCCATGACGACCCCTCTGCCTCCCTTTGTCATGACTAAGCATCTGTGTGTGTGTGTGTGTGTGTGTTACTACCACAGAAAACAATAGCAAATACAACAAACTGAGAGGAGACTGGATCAGCCCACACACTCACCCACACACTCACACACACACACACACACACACGCACACACACACACACATACAAACACACACACACACACAGAGGCCAATTAAGAAGACTGATGTCGCCACAAATCCAATTATAGTTCAATGTAGAATTAACCAAGAGTAAATTAAAGGAGGAGAGGAGACAAATGAATGAATGAGCAGGAGGACGGAGAGGAGCAAGGAGACAAATCTGTCCGATAAAGACGTCCGAAAGACAGGGTTCAGCTACCAAATAAAAATACCAGCGTCAGTCGGACCGATGATTGGCCCGATGTTAGAATAGTACGTGATACGTTGAGATCGTTATCGGTTTCTCCTCCGATGACTCCACCCTGGGTTTTAGCAAATTTGCTGGAATCACAGAGACCTGATTCCTGAGACTTGAGACGTGGACCTGAAGTTTGGCGCCGATATCGTAAAATTAAATGTTCGGACAACGTTGGCGAAATCGTTGTTAATATTGGACATGGCTAGAAAACCACTGAACCACATTGTCACAGCAGAACTGAAGAGGAGCAGGTGGAGACAGGAGGAGGAGGAGAAGAAGGAGAAGGCCAATGAGGGAGGAGGAGACAGAGGAAGTGAGGGATGAGACAGATCTCAGATGAAAGGATGGATGAAGAGGAGGAAGAGGAGGTGTGAGGGTTGAAACAGACACAAGGAGTGAAGGAGGACAGAAAATGAAAGACGGGTGAGGAGTGGAGTCGAGAGAAGAAAGCATCCAACCAGCAGAGAAGATGAAGATGAAGAAAGTGAGAAAATGAAGGATTCAGTGGTGAAGACTGAAGAGAAAAGTCTGACGTCTCCTCGTCTCCTTCTCCAACACTATATTTAGATCATTACACAACGGAGATGAGATGACGTCATCATCGTCATGACCACGGAGGTTTGATCGGACAGATTCATGTTCTGGACCAAGGAGTGGACTGTGATTCAGACGAAGAGTCCAGGTCCAGGTCTGTAGATCAGTTTCCTGAGTTTGTCTTCTCCTCAACTTCCAGACCAAAGTCTTCAATGTTCTTCACCCAGAGTCAGGATGAGCCTCAGCCCCAGGACCTGAGGCAGCAGAAGACCAGCAGTCCCTGCAGGATCTCTGGGAACTTCAGCCACTGATTTTCTGCCTGGACTTTGGTGGAGGAGAGCGGGTGGATGACGGACAGCATTTATGACCCGTCTCTGCTCGTGTCCTTGTCCTTGTCTGGTCTCACTCGGCCGTCTGCAAACGCTAAGACAAGTCGCCACCTCATAAAAGTGGACTGAAAAAAAATATTCTCACTTTTGTCCCTGTCCATCCTTCATTTCCTGTCCACCTCCCTCCCACCTTCCCTCTACCAGCCTGCTGTAAACGCTGCATCCTCACCTCCTCCTTATCTCTCCTCCTCAGGAGCCCTCCTCTCTCTCCACAACCTCCTCCTTCTTTTCCCACCACTGCATTTTTCTGTTCTCTCTGCTGAACCACACTCATCAGAATTCTCAGCCCGCTCCTGTCCCGTCCCGTCCCGTCCCGTCCTTTCGCCGTCGTCTTGTTCCACTTCTGCACCACGGAGAAAAACGTCGCAGGTTCTAAGCAGTTGGAAGAGGAAGGAGGAGGAGGAGGAAGGAGGAAGGAGGAAGGAGGATGACTGACTGGAGGAAGTTTCCTCCAGTCAGTCAGTCAACCGGTCAACTGACCACTGGGTCTGTAAATTGCCTGACCCCTGACCCCTGAGTGAACGACTCTCTCTAATATACACCAGAGTCCATACTTATAGGCATGGAAAACCTATGGCCCGGGGGCCAGATGCTGCCCGTTTGGACCCCGTCCAACTGTAGGACCCACTGAGACAGGCTAGTCAGAGCGTTTGCCTGAACCTAGTTGTTTGTGGACCATGAACAGTCCACTCCCCTGGACTGAGTGACTCGTTATCAAATTTACCTTGTGGCCACAGGGGGCAGCAGTGGACCGACCTCTGCTGGTTCTCTGTGAGCAGTGTTTTTTATACGTCGACGGAGAAAAGGATTGTTTCAAACTATAGTTTCATCTTTTCATAGATTTCATCTGTCTGTCCATCCGTCCCTCTGACTCCAAGAATCCCCCTGGTTCTCCTCTCTGTATCTGCTCCTCTTCTGTTGTCTTGTGACAGGGACATCTGTAGATCTGGTAGAAAAGTCAGACTTTTTGGAGACAACAGTGAGTCTAACCTTCAGCCTCCGTCCTTACTCTGGACAGCACAGGTCCAATGTCCAACAGAATAATTAGTTCAATCCCTGTATGGACTTGTCTGTGGACTCTGACAGTGACTTCCAGAGCAGAGTCAGGAGGTTGTTGGTTCCATACCCGTACCAACAATGAGCTCAAAAATGTGTCCGAGCTTCAGCAGGAGCTGAACCTTCAACCCTGGAAGGTAGAAAAAAGGTGAAAGAGACAGGAGAGTGAAGTGAGAGGACGGATGCAGGTATAGACGGACGGAGCGGGTGGTGCTGCAGTGCTGCAACCACTGTGTGAAGCCGTCAGCACAAACGCAGCCCTTACTGTGCAGATCTTCACTACATCTGCATCCACTGCTGCAGGATTGATCTCAGCTCATCTGTGGGATTCAGGCGTCATCAGCGTAAAATGCAGCAGCGAGCAGATCTTTAATGTCGTGTGTAGTGAGTCACTGCTCTGAGATCAGCCGCAGACTCCGTCCACGGTCCCGTCTCCAACCTGATGCGGAGAAGCAGCAGGTTGGAGCTGCAGGATTTTCTCCCTCCCTCAGCATCACTTTGTTTTTCCTTCATCTCGACTAAACGAGTGTTTGTGTGCTGCCGAGTCAGCAGCTGTGTGTGTGTGCGAGGGAGTGTGTGTGAGTGTGTGTGTGTGTGAGAGTGTGTGTGTGTGTGTGTGTTTGAGCTGCCTCTGCATTCACAAAGGAAATCAACACAAGCCTCCCCTGGAAGAGGAGCTTACATCCAGCTGACATTTAGGGGTTTTTACTGCTGAACCAGCAACAGACCTGAGCAGGGTCTCCATGTGGCCATCACTGGTACTGCAGGGACAATTCTTTGGACCCAGGATACAGAACTACGTTCTTTTCCCCAATATTTCTCACCATTGAATACAGGCGTCCAAAAATACAAGTTACATCAACTGTGTTTGGACTAGGAAATGTCCTGTCAGTCCTGGTCAGTGCTGCCCCCTGCTGTTGACTGGTTTTCTCCTCTGTATCTCTCATGGTTTGATTTTCACACCATGATAATCACTGGTCCTAACCTGTGATGAACTACCAGGTGGTCACATGACCAGAGTGTTTGACCAGGTTTGGTCTGACTGTCCATGTCTGTGGTGGACAGGGATTCTTCTTCTCCTTTTAGATTTTCCCTTGTGTCCTTGTGTTGCCACAGCAAGTCAACAATTTCCATCTCCTCTTGTACTCTGTATCTTCTAATCTAACTCCAACTACCTCCATGTCCTCCCTCACTGCATCCATCAATCTCCTCTTTGTCTCCATGGAGACTCCTGTCTGACCTCATCTGTCAATCTGTCCATCACCAGAGCAAACCAGAAGGTTCTCAGGGCAGATCCTTGATGCAGTCCCACCTCCACCTTAAAGTCTTCTATCCCACCAACAGCTCCACCTCACCACTGTTGGGCTGTTCTCATACATATCCTGCACCAGTCTAACATACTTCTCTGCCACTCCTGACTTCCTCATACTAAACCACAGTTCCTCCCTTGTCTCCCTGTCAGAGGACTTTACTAAATCTACAAAAACACTCATCAACTTTATCCCTCTGTAATTGCTACAACTCCACACATCACGTGGCTCCGCCTTTTCTTTACGATGGTCTGAGATCTGGTTGGAGAAGAAGAGGATTCAACCCAACTTTTTCCTCCAGTCATCTGATGGTGTCTGCCTGGTTTCAGCATAGTTATAAAAATTATGAAGATTGTTATCATTCTTTTCTTTAATGATAAAAATCCACTAAGACGATATATATAACACAATGCTAGTTTTGACGAATCTCACATAGCGCTCCAAGACATTTTTAGTCAAATTTCTATAGATTTTGAGTAGACATTGGAAATTAAGGGTTTGGACAATAAGTTAAACTGGACGTCATCAGTTGAAGTGGCTTTAGTGCCCCCTAGTGGGACACTGACCTGTTATGTAAACACCATTGCGTTCTTCTAATCCAGAGTCACAGACAACGGCGTCAAAAGATTTTTGTTCAAGATCAGAAAAAAAATCCAAAAAACAAGAATCTTCCTTAAAGTGAAATAAAAATAAGCTCCTGATGTGATGAGTCAAGACTGCCCCTAGTGGCCGATCATTCAAGGTTATTCCAGCAGCAATGACCGACCAACGTTAGGGTCAGACTTAATCTGTCAGTCACTCAGAGTCTACAGACTGGGGTTCAACAGCATAGAAACAGATGACAGTCAGATGGTGGCGCTGGTGGAACAAACATTGTCTCCAACCGTCAGCAGTCGTTCATCTAAACATCTAGAAAAGTGATGATGATGATGATGATGAATAAAACCTTTTCTTTTTCCCTTCTCCAGGTTTTCCAGATGAATCCCATGACACAGCTCTACTACAAGAAGGTGAGTCTCACACACACCTTCACACACACGTACATTGTGGGGTCAATCCATCAAACATCATGACTGATGAGGTCACTGGTTGGTCACATGATGATATATGACCCTCACTTTCACCGGGTCCCTCAACAAACATGGCGTTTTTTATCAATCAGCCAACCCTTACTCTCTGGTTCTCAGTCCACCATCTGGACGACGAATAAACCATTAAAGACGTAAATTTTTCTCAAATTTCAATAAAAATTGTTCTAATTTCTTCCTGTGATTATGAGAACTATTTTACCAAATGATCTTGTCCTTAAAAATGTTTTGGGGATAAAAGGCTGTACATTATAGTTCAAGTCACTAGGTGGCAGCATTGCAGCTCATTAATTAGTTTCATGCTGATACAGTGGTTCATAGAGATTCATGAGTACAGGTGACCGGAACAGTAAAAGTTGATACTTGAATGGGAAATGAGAGTTCGGACAACGCCGGCCAGTTGTTCAATCCGACATCCTTGGTGAAAATCGTTTCCTGTTAGCAACAGTAGATCGTTGAAGAAGATAATTCCAACATTCCATCTTCCGGGAATGACAACAGAAACAACCAATGTTCAAACCATTCACTTCTCTGTTTGTTCGTTTGGTTCTAGGCGACGTATTCGCCGTATCGAGATCGAATCCCACTCCAGATCGTACGGGCCGAAGTGGAGCTATCGGCGGAGGAGAGGGCGTACCTTACCGCTGTAGAGAAAGGTAGAGAGCGGATAAGTTTGAATGGCACCACCGTCTGTCCTGGTGCTGCTAATGATTGTCCTCCATCGTCTCCATTTCAGGCGACTATGCGGGCGTCAAACATGCCCTGCGCGAGGCCGAGGTCTACTACAACATGGACGTCAACTGTCTGGACCCGCTGGGCCGCAGCGCGCTCCTCATCGCCATCGAGAATGAAAACTTGGAAATCATGGAGCTGCTGTTGGATCACGGCATCCACACCGGAGACGCTCTGCTCTACGCCATCAGGAAGGAGGTAGTGGGCGCTGTGGAGCTGCTGCTGTCACACCGACGACCCAGCGGAGAGAAACAGGTGAGGCTCTGAATGTGGACCTCACGCTGAGGTCGGACAGGATTCGTCCCACTGCTGTAGGCTACACTAGCCCAACCTCAAAAAGACAAAGAAGAACGCTTCTTACCTCAAAATTCTTCAAAATACATTGATTCGTGATTCGTCGTACGAGCATGAAGATCCTGCTTTTAATTTGTGAATCTACTCGCACACGAATTTGTACTTTTGAGACTCTTCTTACACGGACCAGATTTGTGTGCGTCATTTTGCTACGTCGGTCCATCACCAGCCAATCAGAAGTCTCGCTCGCTTGCAGCCAATCACACGGCAGTGACCCCATGGGGGTCCGTGTGTGACGTCACCACACTAGCGTATGTAGCAAAATTCCGTATGCGAATCTGGCCCACGTAAGAGTCTCAAAAATACACATTCGTGTGTGCACAGTTTTATAAATCAAAAGCACGATTCGCATGTGAGTACGACAATTCACAAACGTAGTTCGCTGGCGAAGCGTTGTTTTCGCTTACGCGGATCACGGGTCACGAGACAAATGTGGTTTCGATCCGAAAAAAGTTTCCCAAACGTCTGATAGTGTGTGTACGACTCAAAGGGGAACGTTTGGGTTTAAAAGGGTCGTCACATGTGGGGTCGATATGACAACTTCCTGTTCGGCCCAGTGTTGTCAAGGAAATGACATCATCAGCGACCAGAGCAGCAGAGCAACAGGTTAAACAACAGGATTCTGAAATGATAGAAAATGCTCAGATGGGTGAGAAGTTGTGGTGTCAGTGGAGAGTGAGACAGACAGAGAGAGAGACAGATAGACAGAGAGACAGAGAGACAGCTGAAGGGCGTTCAAAGTGAACAAGGAGATATGGATCAAATAAATAAATTATGGTTTCGATTTTTGGACCATGTCTCAGACTTACTGAAGTTAGATGCCCCGTTACCGTGGAAACCAGTCCTTGGCTGCAGCACAGCATTGTGGGAAGGAATGTTTTTTTGGTCCGTTCTCAGCTGGACGAGGATGAGAACAGATCTGTTCTTACTTTACTTCTGTCCACTTCACTGTGAAAGATAAAAACTATCAATTCTGGACTGAAATCAGACTGGACCAGGTGTGACCAAGCTGTGGCCCGGGGCCCAGGTGCAGACCATTTGATCTGTCAAAGCTGTCCAGATATCCATGTATGTCCTCAAGGCCATGGTCAAGGTTACAAGGTGGAAACACCTGAAGAAGAAGAAGACCAGAGGAGAAGGTCTGCTTCTTCTGCTTCTTCTTCAGGTGTTTCCACGGTGAGTCCTCCTGTTCTCTCCATCTTCTACTCTGACCCCAACCTGGTAGCTCCATCTCTAGGATCATTCTTCTACCAACGTGTATCCACTGTCCCTCCTCTGAACATGTCCAAACCATCTCAATCTGTCTTCTCTAGCTTTTTCTGTCTTCTATCACAGATCACTCCTGACTTTTTTCTCCACCTGCTCCATCCTGACTCCACTCTATTCCTTTTGTCACTTCCACAATGATTTTATTGCCAGAAAGTTGAAATCTTTCTTGGGTGCTGACTTGTCACCAGGGGGCGATGGTGGGTCAAGACTTCCAGACTGAATAGTGTGGGTTCTTGTTTGTCTCAGATGCCGTCACTGATGATGGACAGTCAGTTCTCAGAGTTCACCCCAGACATCACTCCCATCATGCTCGCTGCTCACACCAACAACTACGAGATCATCAAGCTGCTGGTCCAGAGGAAGGTGAACTGAACCCTGCATTTCTTCTTCTTCTTCTTCTTCTTCTTCTTCTTCTGTGTGTATTTTTGTCAGTATCTGTTGACTCCTCCCACCCAGACACTAGTCATTGGTTTCAGTAGTTAAGCTTCTGTACTAGTCTGATGTTTTACCAGCGTCAGCCGTCAGTTGTCCACTGATCACCTGACTGTGGTCCTCTGCAGGTCACCATCCCCAGACCACACCAGATCCGCTGTGACTGTGTGGAGTGTGTCTCCAGCTCAGAGGTGAGACCTTCACCACGTCACTCACACCGACACGCTGACGTGCTGAGATCTCAAACAATTACTCCCCGCTCCGCCCCCTGCAGGTCGACAGCCTTCGACACTCGCGCTCTCGACTCAACATCTACAAGGCTCTGGCCTCACCGTCCCTCATCGCTCTGTCCAGTGAAGATCCCATCCTCACCGCCTTCAGACTGGGCTGGGAACTCAAGGAACTCAGCAAGGTATTGGACGGTAACATGTGGGTCCTCGACCCAGGGGTTGGTTAATCAGTGGGCTGAGAGTGTTCCCTCCTACGTCATGGTTCTCCTTCACTGATCTCATGCAACTTTCCGTCTACATTCAGAGGTTCCAGAAATAAGAAACGTCCTTCAACCCAGATCGACTTGTTTTGTCTACAGTCACTCGTGTCTCTGTTGACCTGGACCAGATCGTCCACAGCAGACTATTGGCTGATCTTCACTGTCCTACTGTCTAACTGATCCAGTTCTTCTGTCTTCTTGGTCTAATGTGTATTCCATCGGTCTGTCCCATATATATATCTATATGGGGTCCAAGATGACAGGGAGACAGATCGGACTCCTTAACTTTTTCTGCACCACCCTGACTCTCGGCCTGTTCCCTCGTCAGGTGGAGAACGAGTTCCGTCAGGAGTACGAAGAACTCTCGCAGCAGTGCAAACGCTTCGCCAAAGACCTGCTGGATCAGGCCCGGAGTTCTCGAGAGTTGGAGACCATCCTGAACCACAGAGACAACGACCAGAGCGAGGAGCTGGACCTCAGGCAGTGTCACGACCTGGCCAAGCTCAAACTGGCCATCAAATATCACCAGAAGGAGGTAAGGAGGAGAGCACCCAGCAGGGGGCGTGAAGTCAAAACCATATTTGGACAAACTCAAAAACTGGGACAAAGTCTCGCACAAACGTAATATTTACTGAAAAACTGTTCCTTGTGCCATGACACCACCCATACACCACCAAGAAATAGCACAGGGCAAATATGATTAAAGTGTGGGCCAGATGAGGGCCCCGGGCCTGAGTTTGACTAGTCATCAGCTGCATGAATGAGCGGAGGTGGAGGAGAGGGCGGAGCTGTCCTGTTGCTGGCGCTGAGCGTGGTCCGCAGCTCCAGACCAGGGGTGGAGGACTTGAGACATAAACATGCAGATGGAGAAGCTTCAAAAAGACTAAAAACAGGAAGTGAATGTTGAGAACACAGGAAACAGAAATATATTTGTGTTTATTCAAAAAAAAATGAGGATAAACTTTTCAACTTCAGCTCAGAGTCGGTGTCGTTGGTCTGGACCTCCAGGGTTCACCCTGAGGAGAACCATGGGTTGATGATGGAACAGGAGACCATGAATCAGGGACCAATCACTGCTATTCTTCCACTGGTATCTAGGTAAAATGGCCACACCCCCCTTAAGGAGAGACAGTGAGCCAGTCTAGTCAGTGGGGGCGGGGTTTCAGCTCGGCAGTTGACTCGGCCAATCATCTGCCACAGAGTAATGGGTGGGATCGTATCACAACTGACCAACTGAAACCAGTGAGGACAGAAGGAAGAGAGGACGGAGACAGAACAGGAAGAAACACTTCCTTTTTGATCAAGTCTCTTCAAAATAAAAACACAATGTCCACAACAATCACAGCCTCTCCTCCTCTGAGAGCGCTCTGCCTGGTAAATACAAGCAACCAATGCACACTAGAGGTCGCTGCAGGTCGGTTGACATAAATGTTACACTTGGTCCTAGTCCAGGTTCAGGTCTATGGTCCAGGTCCATGGTTCAATACTGGATTTGGTTGCTGAGTCCTCAGAATTCATCAGCTGGTCAATGACGAGTGTCAGAGGGACAAAGGAGGTTCAGGGTTTTTAACCTGGTCGGTTGGTCAGTTGGTTGGTTGGTTAGTTAGTTGGTTGGTTGGTTGGTTGGTTGGACGGTTGGTGGTTTGGTTGGTTAGTTGGTCAGTCAGTCGATGGGTCGGTTGGGCAGTTGTTCCGTTGGTTAGTTGTTAGTTTAGTTGGATGGTAGGTGAGTTGGTCGGTCGGTTGGATGGATCCATCAGCTCTGTCCACTGCAGCTGTACATCCAGACCTTCTCCCCGTACTTGTCTCTCTCTGCTCCATCATCTGACGACTCTGTCTTCTCTCCTTGGCTCTGATTGGTCAATAGAGGATTTTAGAAAGGAGCAGTGATGTCATGGATGTCAGAGCGAACGGAGACGGTGACGTTGGAGTGAAGAGAAGATTAAAAGACAGAGGGAGAAGAAGAGCAGGAGTCGGTCGATGGTTGACTGGAGAAACGGGCTCATTACCATACTGTTGTCATGGCAACAAGACACAGGACTGGAGCTGAGAGAGAGAGAAGAAGAAGGGGAGACAGGGAGGGAGGGAGACAGGGAGAGAGGGAGACAGGGAGAGGGCAAGAAGGCTGGAGATGGTGGGATGATTGGATGGGTGGATGGATGGGTGGGTAGGTAAAGGAATGATTGGTAGATGGTTGGATAGAGGGTGGATGGATGGTAGATCGGTGGGTGGATGGATGATGGATGGATAAATGGATAGATGGGTGGATGGATCAGTGGGTGGATGGATGGATGGATGTGTGGATGGATGGATGGGTGGATGGATGGATGGGTGGATGGATGGGTGGATCGATTGATAGATGGGTGGATGGATGGATGGGTGGATGGATGGGTGGATGGATGGATGGGTGGGTGGATTTATAGATGGGTGGATGGATAGGTGGGTGGATGGATTGATAGATGGGTGGATGGATGGATGGATGGATGGATGGATGGATGGATGGGTGGATGGTAGTAGGTGGGTGAATGGATGGATGGGTGGGTGGGTGGATGGATGGATGGGTGGATGGTAGGTGGGTGAATGGATGGATGGGTGGGTGGATGGATGGATGGGTGGATGGATGGATGGATGGATGGGTGGATGGATGGGTGGGTGAATGGATGGATGGGTGGGTGGATGGGTGGGTGGATGGATGGATGTATAAGAGAATGGATGTGTGGATGGATGGGTGGGTGGGTGGATGGATGGGTGGGTGGGTGGATGGATGGGTGAATCGATTGATAGATGGGTGGATGGATGGATGGGTGGATGGATGGATTTATAGATGGGTGGGTGGATGGATGGATGGGTGGGTGGATTTATAGATGGGTGGATGGATAGGTGGGTGGATGGATTGATAGATGGGTGGATGGATGGATGGATGATGGATGGATGGATGGGTGGATGGTAGGTGGGTGAATGGATGGATGGGGGGGTGG
>JAFBJS010000321.1:127172-137870 GCA_016785265.1 Paraplagusia blochii | reverse complement strand
ATGGATGGATGGATGGGTGGATGGATGGGTGGGTGGATGGATGGATGGGTGGGTGGATGGGTGGGTGGATGGATGGATGGATGTGTGGATGGATGGGTGGGTGGGTGGATGGATGGGTGGGTGGGTGGATGGATGGGTGGATGGATGGGTGTACGGATGGGTGAATCGATTGATAGATGGGTGGATGGATGGATTTATAGATGGGTGGGTGGATGGATGGATGGGTGGGTGGATTTATAGATGGGTGGATGGATAGGTGGGTGGATGGATTGATAGATGGGTGGATGGATGGATGGATGATGGATGGATGGGTGGATGGTAGGTGGGTGAATGGATGGATGGGTGGGTGGGTGGATAGATGGATGGGTGGATGGATGGATGGGTGGATGGATGGGTGGGTGAATGGATGGATGGATGGATGGGTGGGTGGATAGATGGATGGGTGGATGGATGGATGGATGGATGGGTGGATGGTAGGTGGGTGAATGGATGGATGGATGGGTGGGTGTACGGATGGATGGATGGATGGATGGATGGATGGGTGGATGGATGGACAGATGGGTGGATGGGTGGATGGATTGATAAATGTCCTGTGTTTGAGTTTCAGATCAGAGAAGTTTGAAACTATGATGTAGACCAGGCCACATATATATGAGTCAGGGCCAAGTCAGGATCAGAAATATTGAGTATTACTGTGAACAAAGATAAGTAACGAGTAAAGTATCATATAAAGGCAACATGCTCTAAGCCTCTTTAGCACAACTATTGGCGAAATGGTGGTTTTGCTGGGAAAAGGTAGAAAGCTAACGATAATAACAATTAAAATCATAATTTGGACAAGTCTGGCTGGCCGGATTATAACTCCAAACATGCCGCATCTGGCCCCCGGGCCTTAGTTTGCCCAGGTCTGATCTAGATTCTCAACCCGTCAATTATTAATGTCTGAATCAACATTTCTCCTTCCTTCTTGATCCTCCTGCTCTTCTGCTCCTCTCATGCCCCCTCCTGCCTCCTGCTCCTCCTGCTCCTCCTGCTCCTCCTGCTCCTCCTGCTCCTCCTGCTCCTCCTTCTCCTCCTGCTCCTCCTGCTCCTCCTCAGTTCGTGGCCCAGCCCAACTGTCAGCAGCTCCTGGCCACCCTGTGGTACGACGGTTTCCCAGGTTGGAGGAGACGCCACTGGGCGGTGAAGCTGGTCACCTGCTTCATCATCGGACTCCTCTTCCCCGTCTTCTCTCTGGTGAGTGGACAGTCATTTTTGGTAATCTAATATGTCCTCTCCGCTAACGCTTGGTCCTATGGTTCAGTAGCTCCAACCTGCCGACTGTCTCTGTGGACAACTGCGATTTTCTGTCCAAGTTTAGTTGTGGCAGAGACGACCTTGTCTGTCTCTCTCCAGGCTTTGAACCTTCTGTCTTTTGTGATCCTGTCTCTTTGAACCAATGTTGTGATTCCCAGTCCAACTGTTTGTGTCGGTGATGAATCTGATGAAGATGAAGATGAAGACTGTCTTCTTCCTGTCTCAGATCTACCTGCTGGCTCCAAAGAGCGTCCTGGGCTGCTTCATCAAGAAGCCCTTCATCAAGTTCATCTGCCACACGGCCTCGTACCTCACCTTCCTCTTCCTGCTGCTCTTGGCCTCGCAGCACATCGCCCGCACCAACCTCCACATGCAGGGACCTCCACCCACCATCGTGGAGTGGATGATCCTGCCCTGGGTCCTGGGTGAGGAAACTTCTGCTTAATGTTGGCGCTGCATGAGAGCAGCAGTGAAGGGTGAAGGGTGGAGATCTGGGTGAGAGAACTGTGACGGAGCAGTCCACTGGTCCCTGACCGTTGACCATTGGACCTGGTAACAGATAAGAGAAGGGAGATGGATGAGTGGACGGATGGTTTATAGCTGTGCCTGTCTCTCTGTCTGTCTTTCTAACTGTCTCACTCTGACTGTCTCTTTGATTGTCTCTCTCTGCCTGTCTCTCTGACTGTCACTCCCTGGCTGTCTCTCACTGCCTGTCTCCCTGTCTGTCTGTTTCTCTGACTTTTTATCTGTCTTTCTGGATCTTATCTGTCTTTCAGACAGAGAGACTGTCTCTTTCTGTCTGTCTCTGTGCCTGTCTCTCTGCCTTTCCCCCTGCCTGTCTCTTTGTCTGTCTTTCACTGCCTGTCTCTCTGTCTGTTTTTCTGTCTGTCTCTCTGACTTTATTTCTGTCTGTCTCTTTGACTGTCTCTCTGACTGTCTCTCCCTCTGTGTCTGTCTCTCACTGCCTGTCTCTGTGTCTGTCTCCCTGATTGTCTCTCTCTGTCTGCCCTTTCTGTCTGTCTCTCTAACTGTCTCTCAGTGCTTGTTTCTCTGACCGTCTTTCTGCCTGTCTCTCTCTCTGTCTCTCTGATTGTCTCTATCTGTCTGTCTCTCTAACTGTCTCTCAGTGCTTGTTTCTCTGACCGTCTTTCTGCCTGTCTCTCTCTCTGTCTCTCTGATTGTCTCTATCTGTCTGTCTCTCTGACTGTCTCTCCGTCGGTCTCTGTCCCTGTCAGGCTTCATCTGGGCAGAGATCAAGGAGATGTGGGACGGAGGTTTCACAGAGTACATCCACGACTGGTGGAACCTGATGGACTTTGCCATGAACTCCCTGTACCTGGCAACCATCTCGCTGAAGATCGTGGCCTACGTGAAGGTCTGCTCTGCTGCCCCTGGGGGCGCTGTTCTGACCAACGTTTTTCTGTTTGTTCTTGAGGACCATGAATCGAAGACAGAGCAGCCAATCAGATTGTAGTCCTGTGTAAACAGAGTTGGTAGAAGTTTAAAGAGTCAAGGTGTCGGGTTCAATTCTGCTGCAGGTTCAGCAGCTCCACCTACATCCACTCACTCACACCAGACGGCAGGGCCATCTGCAGCAGCTGTGAGTCACTGACGGTGGCGACTGCTCCACCCACGCAGGCCCTACACACACACACACACACACAGGTTTACCCTCAGGATTCTGCATTTGCTTTGATTAATAAACAGAGACACCAGAGGACAGAATCTGTGATCAAGAGCTGCAGGTGCAACGCTGCCTCCAGTGGTCAATGTGAATTTCTTATGCAAACCCATAAAATAGGAAATTCAGTGCGAGTCAGTGATAAAAGCTGATGGACATGGACGTCATTGCTATTCTGTCTCCCTGAGTTAAAATCCCTGATTTTCATTGTCTTTTTATGTCTCTTTTTGTGTCTGTCCTCCATCATGGTCCCCCGTGAACCTCCGTCACCTGCAGTACAACTCCTCTCGGCCCAGGGAAGAGTGGGAGATGTGGCACCCCACCTTGATCGCCGAGGCGCTGTTCGCCATCGCCAACATCTTCAGCTCGCTGCGACTCATCTCGCTCTTCACGGCCAACTCTCACCTGGGTCCACTGCAGATCTCTCTGGGCCGGATGCTGCTGGACATCCTCAAGTTCCTCTTCATCTACTGCCTGGTCAGCACTTCTTCAATGAGGGATGGAGCCTTAGACTAGAATACAGTGGCGCCCCCTAGATACTGGGCAGCATGAGAAAACAATTCATACTATTGTTATAAAATGGGTCGAAGTGTTGGGTGGAGAAAAGATGGAAGATGTTTTACTTGCATGTTGAGGAGCTTGTATCTCTGACTCTTTACTGGCTCTGGCTCTTCTTCTCCACTTTCTTCTCCACTTTCTTCTCCACTTTCTTCTCCACTTTCTTCTCCAGCTCTACTCTTTGCTCCACCCACACCTTCACTTCTCCCCTTTTTCCTCCAAACTCTTCCATTTTTTTCCACCTGTTCCTTCACCTGTAATTCATCTCATAGCTGAGACCAACCAGATATGGACGTGGTGACTGGTGTGACTTATCTGGTCCTTGGTCCAGTTCTAACCTGGTTCTTGGTTCTGTTGTCCAGGTCTTGTTGGCCTTTGCCAACGGTCTCAACCAGCTCTACTTCTACTACGAGACCACGGCCTCTGAGGAACCAAACAACTGTAAAGGAATCCGCTGTGAGCGGCAGAACAACGCCTTCTCCACGTGAGTCACTCCTGGACTTCAACCACCCTCAGAGTCAAACGCTCATCCACACTGGGTGGAGTCCTGTCAGTCCACAGGGTTTCTGGACTGGGTGGAAGCTCAAGGTCCACGTACAATTATGTCCTGGCCAAGATTTGGCCCCCAGGCCCGAGTTTGACCCTTGTCTTGTATGTGTGTGTGATTGAGCTGAGCTACGTTTCCACGGCAGGATCTACAGATGATCTCCTCGGACGTGAACATGGGAGTTGAAACACTCAGTGTTTACAGGGCTTCATGTCATGTCACGTCTTCAGAGGAGAAACATTCAGACCATCAGAGACCACCGTAGCAGGAGTTCAGGTGTCCCCACTCACTCCCCTCACTCCTCTCACTCCTCACACTCCTCTCACTCCTCTCACTCCTATAGCTGCTCATTCCTTTCACTCTTCTCTCACTCCTCTCACTCCCCTCACTCCCCTCACTCCCCTCACTCCCCTCACTCCTCTCACTCCTCTCACTCCCCTCACTTCCCTCACTCCTTTCACTCCTCTCACTCCTCACACTCCTTTCACTCCTCTCACCTCCCTCACTCCCCTCACTCCTCTCACTCCCCTCACCCCTCTCACTCCTATAGCTGCTCATTCCTTTCACTCTTCTCTCACTCCTTTGACTCCTTAATACTCCCTCCCCTCCCTCTTTAACTTCTCACCCCTCTGACTCCTCAGTCCTCTCACTCCTCGCTCATCTCACACTTTGCTCCTCTAACACCTTACTCTACTCTATTGTTCACCCCTGTCTCTCCTACCTCCTCTCCCTCCTCATTCCTCTGACTCTCCTCACTCCTCGCTCCTCTCATTCCTCTAACTTCTCTTACTCCTCTCACTCCTCACTACCCTGACTTCTTACTCCTCTCACTCCTTGCTCTCACTTACCGCTTCTCTCATTCTTCGCTCCTCTAACTCCTCAATCCCCCCACTTATTTCTCTCTCTCCTTGCTCTTCTTACTCCTCACTCCTCTCTCTCTTCCCCACTGTCCCTCTTGTCCCTTCTCCCCCTCCTCTCCCTCCACTCTCTCCACTCCCTCCTCTTCTTCCTCGTACTCTTTTCGCTTCCCTGCTCCTTCTCCCTCCTACCTCGTTCCTCGTCCCTCCTCCCTTGTCCCTTCCTCCCTCTCCCTCCTGTCTCTTGCTCCACTCCCACCTCTCCCTACTCTCCCTTCTCTTTCTCCTCCTTCCTCCCTCCTCTCCCTCCTCACCCCTTCTCTCCCTCCTCTATCTCCTCCTTCCTCCGTCCTCTCCCCTCCTCTCCTCTTCTCCTCTCCTCTTTCCTCTCCCCTCCTCTTCTCTCCTCTCCTTTGCTCTGCTCTGCTCTCCTCTCCTCTTTTCTCCTCTCTCTCCTCTTTCTCCTCCTTCCTCCCTCCTCTCCTCTTCTCTTCTCTCCCCTCCTCTTTTCTCTTTTCTCCTCTCCTCTCCCTCCTCTCCCTCCTCTCGCTCCTCTCGCTCCTCTCGCTCCTCTCGCTCCTCTCTTCATCACCCTCTTATCAGTGTTAATGTGTTGCATCATTTAACACCCTCCTGGATGTGTTTGTGAGTGTGAGCGCCCTGGTTTACCTACCCTTGTGGGGACCTGTTTTCTTCTTCTTTAAGGCAATGAAGTGAAATAAAAACCAGTGAATCTTCTACATCTTCTGTCTGGAGACCTGAAGTTCACAGCACCTGCTGCTCCACTCAAATACTTATGAGGCCTTGAAGTCGTCAGAACTGTGTCATGATATCGTGGTTCATTGTCGTTCGTGCTCTTGTGTTTGGTGAAAGTTCACTCTTATTTAACCCCTTGCGTTGCCAACCGATCACAAAAGGTACTTGACTTGTTTTTGCTCGACTAACGATTAGCTCTCTGCCTCCCTCTGCCAGGTTGTTTGAGACGCTGCAGTCTCTCTTCTGGTCCATATTCGGCCTGATGAACCTGTACGTCACAAACGTTAAGGCGCGTCACGAGTTCACGGAGTTCGTGGGAGCCACCATGTTCGGGACGTACAACATCATCTCCCTGGTGGTTCTCCTCAACATGCTCATCGCCATGATGAACAACTCCTACCAGCTCATCGCCGTAAGACGCCGTCCTCAGTCAGACGTCTGTGTTGAACTGTGTTACAGTCTCCCTGACTCCGTGGTCCCCGACTGTTTGACGGTGTTGGTGGACCTGCGGTGATCTTTGTGTCCCTCTTGTACTTGGACCAAAGAAAATCACCCATCTCAGACCATGAGTCTTGGTTGTGTCACAGCACCTACTTCTTCTCTGTGAACCTGCCGTTCCTTCTACCGTCTCAGAGAACTACAGAAGTCCTAGGGACTTCTAGGGAG
This sequence comes from Paraplagusia blochii, assembly GCA_016785265.1. Taxonomy (NCBI): domain Eukaryota; kingdom Metazoa; phylum Chordata; class Actinopteri; order Pleuronectiformes; family Cynoglossidae; genus Paraplagusia; species Paraplagusia blochii. Next base: position 131,509 of record JAFBJS010000321.1, on the reverse strand, counting down.
AGTCAGAGGGGACAGAAAACCTTTTGACTTCTCGGTGCTCTTTTTCCAGAGCAGATTCACCAACGCCCCTCTCTCCTCCAGGATCACGCCGACATCGAGTGGAAGTTTGCTCGCACCAAGCTGTGGATGAGCTACTTCGACGAGGGTGGAACTCTGCCCACGCCCTTCAACATCATTCCCAGTCCCAAGTCCGTCTGGTATCTGATGACGTGGCTGCACAGGAAGCTGTGTAGGCGGGGCCTGCCACCAGGGGAGGAGCCACATAAATGTGAAAATCTGCGAGAGTTCACGGTGAGTTGCAGACTTGAGTGTTTGCCATCCGTCAGAAGTGTCCACACAAGGGGGCGCTGCGTCATCAGGTTGTGAAGTTCAACCTGGTTTTTGCAACACGTTCAGAACACTGTGGACGCAAAGAGAGAGAGACGACGTGAAGTCGACACGAAGGACACCGGGAAACAGACAACTGTCCCAGAGCCCCACAGGCCAGAAATGGTACTGCACTGATACCCACGTTCACCCCAGCTGGGTTAGTTATGTAAGACAGGCAGCCTACATACAGGTCCACAGTCTGAGTGAGTGTGTGTTCTTCTGATTCCTACTCGTCCAGGTCTGTTCTCCAGATCACTTCACTCGTATCAACCGGACTTCTTCTTCTTCCTGGAGTTGAAAGAGCTTCAACATCTCCACCATGGAACTCCATCAGCTCCTGGTTGACGTCAGAGGAAAACCTCTGACATCAACCAGGAACTGGTGAACCAGGAACCCGAGGTCTTTCATCTCCAAGGAGAAGTCCAGTTGTGGGAAGTAAATGATAAAAAGTCAAACACTAGGTGGCACCACATCGTTGGCTCTTTGCCATTAGGTGTACAAAAATATTGAGTCCCTTAATGATGATTGGCTGCTTGGAGATGCTGGGACGGTGGGGCAGTGGGATCAGGGTGGAGGTGGTGGAGCTCCAGTCAAATATCAGTCAAGTTCAACACATCCACCACTAAGAGAATGAAATGATGTGACTCCGTCTTCTTCTCTTTGCAGGAGCGTCACGCAGACAGTCTGATCCAGAACCAGCACTATCAGGTCTGTGTGAGTCCTCCACCTTCACCTCCACTCGGTGACGTAGTCAGAGAACTTCTCAGATTTGATACTGGCCTCAGGTGTAGACTCACAGATGGGTGTTGGTGTGGTTGGAGATGAAATCTTCTTCCTCTCTCTCATAAATCACTGCACCTTTTTTTTAAGATGGAGCAATGTCTCCATCTTCAGCTCCGGCGTCGAGCGCTGGCTGACGCCTCAGCTCTGATCTTCAACCTTATATTTGTGAAGATTTGTCCGTCATGTTAACGGACGGAGCGGTGGCGCGTTGGCAGCCTCGCTGACTGACAGCAGCGTTTGGCAGCGGCAGGTGTGGAGTCGTGGGTGGAGACGTGTTTGGGTGGAAAAAAAATGAAAAACAACTGCTGCTGATTTTGTGTAGATCGTCAAGGATCTCCACCTGATTGGTCCGTTCTGTGATGACACATGATATCATTAAAATTCATCGGTGCAGTCAGTCATCACACCAGCAAATGTGTCAAAACTGCCTGTCTCCACCTCATGTCCCCTCTAGTCCAAAAAAACAATGAGAACGAAGACAGAAATAAACAGAGACGGTGGTGAAAACCAACGTTGACCTCTGACCACAACTATCGCTCCAAAGACTTAAGCTCATTACTGAAAGGAGTTGCTCGTCCACTGCTGCCCCCGCTGGTCAGAATGTTGTGTGTATGTTCAATATTAACGTTTTTTCAGAATTATTTTCAAGTACGATATCGACTGGAGACGATGTATTGAAGCAGTGGTGGACGTTGATCGTTCACTGAGGCGTTGTTCGTGTCTTGACAGTTTGGTTTAATGACGTGTCAGTAGTGACATCGGCCGGTGTTTTCAGCCCAATATTAGCATATTGGCTAATGTCCCTAAGAATTTTTATTGTTCTTTTCCTCCAATAATGAAAACCCAATGATTCCACACCATGAAAAAATTTTGGAAGTAAACAGCGGTATATAAAAGTGAAAGTCACTAGATGGCGACATTAAAGCCCCATGGATTAATCTCCGATAAATTATTGAATATTACAAGGACTATATAGGAATTGGTTTATATCAAAATCCGAAATGAAATATTTGAACAATAACGGCAAAAAGTCAATGTCGGACATCCCATCTTGTTAAGGCAAGTCAAATATTTTCTGCCCCCTACGGGACATAATTAAGTTGCCATTGAGCTTTTGACCACTATAGATGAATAAAATAAGCTGCAATGCTGCCATCTAGTGACTAGTGTCTTTTTTATCGTTGACAATGAGTTATCGGGTTTTTACTATCAGAGGACAAACTGATTCTTAAGAAAATAAGCATCGTTCCAATTATGTCAACATCCCTAGTATAAGGAAGCTGAAATCACCAAACTTATCGGTGGTTTTAAAACTTTACGTTTATTTGTTTCTCATGTTTTATTTTCTCCGACTCTTTGACAGGAAGTGATCTGTAACCTGGTGAAACGTTACGTAGCAGCCATGATTCGCAGCGCAAAGACGGACGAGGGACTGACGGAGGAGAACTTTAAGGTAAAGTTTCCAACGTGGACTCTGACCAATTCAGAGAGAATGTGTGTCTATGGCTGTTGGACAGGTGTGTGTGTGTGTGTGTGTGTGGGAGGAGCATCAGGTGCAGTTGTGTGAAAAGTGAGTGTGTTTGAGTGAAGCCTGTTCTGCAGCAGCTGCGTTCAAGGACCTCAGGAGAAACGTTCACGTTAGTTCAGTGTCAGGGGACAAACGTGATTAAATAAAGACAACACAGTCCAGTCTGGTCCGGTCCACAGCAGCTCTCCTCGCTCTCCTCCATCTGCTCCAACCTCCATCACATCCTCCAGATTAAAAGGAACTAAAAACAATTCATTCATAATTAACGCTTCAGCCTCAGAATGAAACTTTCAATGAATTCAATTCTTCACTGGTGAATTATTAATCCTCACTGAGAATTTCCCGCCGTCTGAAACATTGACGTCAACAAAGACATTGACAATGTCAGGCCTGGACTTTGACCCCATGAGGAAGTCCAGTCCGCAGCTTCGAAGCATCGGATCTTGAATATCGGTGGAAAAAAACGATACCGACTCATTCCGATATTATCCATTTTGCTGAAGTCGGGCCGATAGTTAGGAACGTTAATTTATAATTAAGAATCTTATATCAGTCCAACAGAGTTGATGACATGATATTGTTCCTTATTCTTTCCTGAGGGAAACTTGACGTTTGTCCAAGACCTGGGTCACCATCAGAACCTGAGCTCTGATGAATCTGAGGACACGTCTGAGGGTCCTCCTCTGAAAACGCTCCTTCATTCAGTCTCAGCAGCAGAGGAGGGTGAAGAGAGTGAGACAGAGGGCAGAGAGAGTGAGACAGAGGACGGAGAGAGTGAGACAAAGGACGCAGAGGGTGAGACATAGGACATCGAGAGTGAGACAGAGGATGGAGAGAGTGAGACAGAGAATGGAGAGAGTGAGACATAGGACATTGAGAGTGAGACAGAGGATAGAGAGAGTGAGACAGAGGATGGAGAGTGAGACAAAGATGGAGAGAGTGAGACAGAGGATGGAGAGAGTGAGACAGAGGGCAGAGAGAGTGAGACAGATGATGGAGAGAGTGAGATAGAGGGCAGAGAGAGTGAGACAGAGGATGGAGAGAGTGAGACATAGGACATAGAGAGTGAGACAGAGGACGGAGAGAGTGAGACAAAGGATGGAGAGAGTGAGACAGAGGACCGAGAGAGTGAGACAGAGGATGGAGAGAGTGAGACAGAGGATGGAGAGCGAGACAGAGGATGGAGAGAGTGAGACAGAGGACGGAGAGAGTGAGGCATAGGACGTAGAGAGTGAGACAGAGGACGGAGAGAGTGCGACAGAGGATGTGGGAGTGAAACAGGACAGAGAGAGTGAGACAGAGGGTGGAGAGAGGGAAACAGAACAGAGGATGGAGAGTGAGACGGAGGATGGAGAGAGTGAGAAGACAGGGAGAGTGTGAGACAGAGGACGGAGAGAGTGAGTCAGGACAGAGAGTGAGACAGAGGATGAGAGACTGAGACAGGGAGAGTGAGACAGAGGAAACAGAATGAGAGGACAGGGAAAGTGAGACAGAGGACAGAAAGCGTGAGACAGAGGACAGGGAATATGAGACAGAAGACACAGAGGACAGAGAGAGTGAGACAGAGGACAGAGAGAGTGAGACTGGTTCCTCTGTCCTTCATCATAGCTTAGTTCCTTGCTCGTATGTTGAATTAATGGTTGGTCCTGGTCCTGGT
>JAFBJS010000321.1:60032-126484 GCA_016785265.1 Paraplagusia blochii | reverse complement strand
GGGGGGCAGAGGGGGCGGGGTGATAGGCGGGTGGGTTGGTCCGTGTGATGATGTCATGGAGGACAGCTGCGAGATCATAGAGGACTCGGTCACCACGCAGCTATAGGACATCGAGAGACAAAAACTCTTTTTCTTTTGTTTTCATCCTTTGGACAAACTGATCAAAAGGGAATGAGCAGGAGAGAGAGGACGGAGCAGATCCCAGGATCCAAGGGTGGAATTCTCCAACTCCAACGTTGTCTGAGATGTTCATGGAGACTTGTGTTGTCTGCTATTGGCTGGTTTCTGGCGTTTCAGTGCGAAGCTTGAGTCAAACCAGCTGAGATTCCCGTAACGCCAACGAAGCAGCGAAGCCGACGAACAGCTACGAGCAAAAGCCATAACATCTGAGCCACAAAACAAAGTCCAACAAACTCTGGATCTTCAGCTGTGGAGCCAACGTTGTAGCCACCGTAGTAGCAGCCCAGCAAGGACGCTCGTACGGAGCCATCAGCCACCCAAACACAAAAGGACAACACCACATGAGTCCAGCAACGCAGCAACCTGGTCTGATCAACATTATCAACCTGTCGAAAAGTAAAAAACATGATATTTCAGCTCCATCAGCTCCATCAGCTCCATCAGCTCCATCATCGGCTCCTCAACTCACAACTAACCGCCCTACCACCGCCCAGCTCCCTTACTACACCCCGCAAAATAGTCCCATGTTTAGGCCAGGACTTCTAAAGTGGTGGGGTGTGTCCCTCCTGGGGGCATGAGGGTCTCCCAATGGAATGAAAGCCTCCAGCCACTAGGGGGCAGCAGTAGTTCATACCGAAGAATATACACCTGATCAGGTTTTTAATGCGATGGAGAGGGTTGGGATGAAAACCTTTCTGTCCACTAGGGGGGTGACAGTAAATCATTACTGCTTAGGGTCAATGTGTTGACTTAGGAGCCAGTCTAGCTGTTGACAGAGCAGCGCCACAGTCTGGTAGAAGCTGGTATTGTTCCACTGGTTCCACAGAAGAATCTCAGTCCGAGGCCAGGTTTTATCTGCTCAGGGTTTTAGAACCATTTGATGAAACACCGTCTTCATGAACTGATCATTTTACTGGTGGTTCAGGAAACGGAATCATGGCGTCAGCTGAGCCCAGACTGGATCAGAACCACGGAGTTAGAAGATCCAGAAGTTACCAGGACCACAGTCTTCTGTTGTCCTTCGGCCAGGCTCGTCTTTCAGGGTTTTTGTTGACCTGGACTTGGTAGGAGCTGGAATAACCTGGAGTTGCCGGGACCAGACAATGGCAGGTCCAGAACGTCCCATTTAGACCGGGGAAGTTGTTGGCACACTAGTCTGGGAAAGGTTTCCAGAAGATAATTTACCAACTCCAGGACTCCGGGAATCTTCAGGAAATGGAACACTGTGTCATTTAACTCTGGAATTCCACCAGTTCATCCCTGGGAATGAACATCCTCTCTCTCTGCATCCACAAAGGGCCAAGGAACATTGTTTTTCCTCCGTAACAGAGTAATAATATTCATAATAACAGTAATAATGCTGATGATAATAATAATAATCTTATTAATACTGTTTTTGCTTCACTTTGAGTTGCCTACAATCGTTCTCGTTCTTCCTGAAACAAATTCTTTAAAGACAAATCAGAGGCAGGAGGAAACTGTCGGGACGGACAGGTGGACAGATGGACAGGCGGTGGTGTCTGACGGAGTGTCCCTTATTTCCTCCTCTATTTTCTGCCCTTGTTTTTTAGTTCCTTCTTCTCCTGAAATGGTTTCAGTGACTTTAGGAAACCCACGCATGAGCAGAGGCTGTGGTTTTTTTGTTTTCTTGTTTTTTTTTTATATTATTCTGGTTAATATGCGACCGTCGGTGACGGAGAAGAGAAACATTTATGCATGTCTGATCCCACACACACTCCCCGACCGACCGACCGACCGACCGACCGACCCACTGCATCGTTCAGGTCGCCCTCAGAGGTTTTTCACAGATTTTGAGCTTTAGGAACTCGACCAACGCCGGGTTCTTCTTCCCTTCTGGTTCCTTTTCTCCAGGTTCCCAATGAATGAATGTACGACTGTGTTATTTTTCTAGCAGCTAGAGCACGTTGTCCACTCTTTAATAAAGGCATCCTTAAAAAAAAAGCTCTGCTGCCGCTGTCTTCTCTAGACCACAGCTGTCAAACATCCTCACTATGTTTGATGGGACCATTTATCATCATTCTTCTCACTCAGCACCTGGTGGATTCTTTTAAATTCCAGTCTCACAAACCTTTAAGGTTTAAATCATTTCCCCTTTTTTTTTGGTGGAAAAAAAAACTTAAAATGTTGACTTGGAAAAAAAAGCACACACAGAGAAGAAGCTAAAAGACGTTGGTGGTTGGAGATTTTCAGTCCTCCAGGTCTGGGTGGAGGTCAAAGAGTTTCCTGAGACGACTGGACAGAAGGAGGTTTTTATGAAACCCTTAAAAAGAATCTTTGGTTGTCACAGTGTTCACGCAGTACCAGAGGTGGCGCTCCGTCCCGGTGTCAGTGTCTCTGTAGAGTACAGTACAGTACAGTACAATTTGATTTAGTGGAATAGTTCAGTTCAGTACAGTACGGTACGGTTCAATAAATTACTGTTTGGTTTAATGGATTATACAGTACAGTTCAGTACGGTACAGTTCAATATAGTAGGGAAACAGCTCAGCACAGTACAGTTCGGTTTAGTACAATACAGCTCAGTAGAGTAGAGTACAGCTCAGTACAGTTCAGTACAATTGAGTTCAATACAATACAGGTCCGCACAGTACAGTTCGGTTTAGTACAATGCAGCTCAGTACTGTACAGCTCAGTACAGTACAGTACTGTTTGGTTTAGTACAATACTGTGCAGTTCGGTTAAGTACAGTACATCTCAGTACAGCTCAGTACAGAACAGCTCAGTACAGTACAGTACCGTTTGGTTTAGTACAATACTGTACAGTTTGGTTAAGTACTGTACAGCTCAGTACAGCACAGCTCAGTACAGTTCAGTACAGCACAGCTCAGTACAGCATAGCTCAGTACAATACAGCTCAGTTCAGTATGGCTCAGTATAGTACAGTACAGTACAGCTCAGTACAGTACAGCTCAGTTCAGTTCAGCCCAGTACATATAGTGAGATGGCGTGGTCTCCATGATTTTCTGGGACAGAAGCTGTTTTGTTCCGACTGCTCCATCATCATGTGAGTGGAGACGTGGAGCAGCAGACGTGGAGCCGAGAGAAAAGAGAAGAAGAATGAGAGTTTCTTTTTTTTCTCCTGCTGTGTGGGCTGCAGCGCTGAATAGAATCCAGCTTTCATCTCCTCTCCTTTCTCTCCATCATCCTCTCCACCAACTCAGTGTCAACTTCCGCTATGATATCTCTCTCTCTCACACACACACACACACACACACACACACACACACTCCACGGTGCATACGTGTGTGTGTTGAGAGTATTTTTACTCCTGTTGTGAAGACCAGCTCCTCTCACTCTCATCTGCCCAGGAACATCAGCACAGGAGATCAGGGACTGCAGCTCGGCCGTGGGAAACCTATGGACGTGCTCCCTGTTATTAACTCAAGGGTCATTCCAGAATTGGACGACAACTTAGATCCAACTCATAAGTCTCAAAAGTCCTCATCCTGAGGACAATTCTTAAAATCTAAGAGCAAAGAAAAATTGAAAACCCTTAAAGATACCTTGTCTTCCTGGAGCGCCCCCTAAATGTCTCTGTATCTGTAATAATATACACTTTTCTGGAGTCCTTTGTCTCCGCAGACTGTGGGGACATTTGTTGAATAAACTTCATATTTCATATAATAATTAGAATTCAACAACCCTGTCACCAAGACATGTCCTCAGTTTTTGATACCTACAATAATAGCTTCACCTGGTGGAAGGTTGATGAGGGACGGGGACAGTGGAACAGAGGGATCTGGGTGGAGGTGCTGGAGACAGCTGCCCCTGGGACCTGGTGGGAGAGGAGAGGATGGAGATGATTGGATGGATGGATTATATTGTCAGTTTACTTCTGCCTTTTCCCTGCATTGCCTTCTGCCTTTTGTCCATTAGATGGCGTAGACAACTATTTCATCATCATTATCGAAGTTCTCTGACTCAAACCTCTGGTCAAACAGTTGGGTTAGAACCGAATTAGGTGATGATGACGACATCCAGTAGGAAGGGCTGTGGCTCACTACTGCCTCCTGCGGTGAGTTTGCATAAATATAAGCAAACAATCAAGTCAGAGAACCTCAGAACGTCATGACGTAGACAGCAGCGACGAACGGACTCTGCGAGTGAAGTGACGTCAGTAGATTGATCCCAGATGGATGTGGAGACAGAAAAAAAAGAAACTGTCGAAGCCGATGCCTTATAATAGTTGTGTATATGTTTCCCTCTGCTGGACAAAACTGAACATTGCAGTATCCTCACCTGAGTTAATGAACGAAACACGGGGTTTGTTTCTCCTGAATTATTATCATTCGACGGTGAAATTCTATGACTGTCTTTGACTCAGATGTTCCTGGTCCTTAACTTTTCACGAACCTTTTGACTTTATCCGACTACAAAATGAAAAACAATGTTTTTTATCTCATTTTTGCGGTGGGTTGGAATAAAAACGCACTCACAGTGACGCGGCCTCTGATTGGTCCGTCCGCTGCCACTTTTTGCGATCTGTTTGGTTGACTGCGCTCAACTTCCGGCTTCGTCAGGCGGAAGTTGATGCACGCACCGGAAGCAGCAGCAGCAGCTGTGAGATGTAAAACAGACGAGAGACATGAAATGAACCCAAATACGAGGTTTAACAGGGTTTAACAGCGCGGAGTCAAATAAATACAAAACCATGACTTTGTTCCAGTGTGCGGCGGCTTTGGCTTTTATTTACACGGTTACAGCCGCAGGAGGAGGAGGAGGAGCAGCAGGAGGAGGCGACGACGAGTGGGTTCATCTGCCCAACAAATGCGAAGGTAACGGTCCGTTCGCTGATGTTGTCAGAGGAAGGTTGACGCATCTACAGCCAACCCTGGACATCTGTCCTTAAAGTCCTCATGAAATAATCTGGACAGTGACGTCAGAGTGCTAATCTGAAGATTGTTCTTCTTTGTCCTGTCAGTCTGTAAATTCGTCAGCATCGAGATGAAGTCTGCGTTCGAGGAGACGGGGAAGACCAAGGAGGTGATCGACAGGAACTATCACTTCATTGACAGCAAGGGGGCGCCACCGCTCAGCTATGTCAAATCGTAAGCTGGATTGATTGATTATTGGTCATTGTTACTGAACGTGAACAACACTTGTGTCAGGAAACAGGAAGTTGTTTGGCTTCACTTCCTCTTGAGGAGGTGTTTATAGAAGAGAAAGTCTGCAGTGGTGTGAGACAGGGACAGTTGGACCTCTACTGGTTCAGGCCAACCATCCAGAGTTTTATTGTCTGTCCATCTTACTGTCTGTCTCTCTGTCTGTCCACAGGGACCTGAGGTTCATCGAGGTGGTGGAGAACGTTTGTCAGAGACTGCTGGAATACAACCTGCACAAGGAGCGGAGCGGCAGCAACCGCTTTGCTAAGGTGTGTGTGTGTGTGTGTGTGTTTGTGTGTGTGTGTGTGTGTGTGTGTGTGAAGGACTCAGTCTCCTCCTCTGGTCTTCAGGGTATGTCAGAGACCTTCTCCACCCTCCATGGTTTGGTGAACAAAGGTGTGAACGTGGTGATGGACATTCCCTACGAGCTGTGGAACGAGACGTCAGCCGAGGTGGCCGACCTGAAGAAACAGGTGAGTCCACTGTCGTCTTCTTCTTCTTCTTCTTCTTCTCTCCCTGATGACGTTGGTGACGGAGTGTTTTCTGTGCCCGTCAGTGCGACACGTTAGTGGAGCAGTACGAGGAGGTGATCGAGGACTGGTACAGAGGAAGTCAAGAAGAAGACCTGACCACCTATCTGTGTGAGAAACATGTTCTCAAAGGACAGGAAGCAGGTAACTGTCTCTGCAGTCTATCTGATGATGTCATCATCACTTGTCCAATCACTTGGTTTCCAAGTCTGACATCAACCATTGTCAACACAGTAGGGCAGTGGTTGAGGCCCAGCGCCCGACATGAACTGCTACCATGCTAACAGTGACATTGGTCCAATAATTAAAGTCCAATAAGACAATGTCCAATCTGCTTGAATCACACAGTTGTTCCTGAAACGTAGATATTGCTAGTTTGTTGATCCACGGATATCTGCAAAACGCCAATATCGGAAGTGTCTTCACTCTTTTCTGCCACCTAGAGGACAGAATTATAATACATTAAATAGAGCCTGGGGAAATGTATCGACCTTTCAGACAAACCACAGTAACTAGCATTGTGATTATCAATATACACCAGATTAATTAAATAAGATACAATGCTGCCATCTAGTGGCCATGGTGTGATAGGAGGGAAATGTTACTTAGGGCTTGCTGATCCTTTCTTTGTGCTTCTCAGCACGAAATCCAAAAAGTCTGATTTGAAAACGAGCCTTCGCTCTGGAGTTAACGGAGAGAACGTCTGTTTCAGAGTGTCTAAAAGAAAACTGGTCCACAAAGAAGAAAGGTGACCATACGGCCATCGCTGAGGACAAGAAAAAGAAGAAGAAGAAAGGAGGAAAGAAAAGGAAGAGCGGAGGAGAAGAAGAAAGCTCTGAGGGTGAGAAGGTGGCCAAGAAGAAGAAGGAGAAAACGGTGAAGAAGAAGAAAAAGAGCAAAGCTTCATTGGAGACGGACGGAAAAGCACACTCTGAGGATGACGTCCAACCACAGGTTCCTCTGTCTGAACAGAAGGTGGAGCTCTAACATTTCATCTGTGGCTGCTGTGAACTTTGTCTCCAGGATCAGATCATCTGAACTCCTGAAGCGTGCGAGAACCTGGTACTTGGATCAGTTCAGCTGAGACCATGATTTTCTCACTCTGTGCTTCTGGAGATGTTCTTCTAAAAACTACCTTCAGGATTAGGTTTGCTCAATCTGAGTTTCTGGATTAGGTCATCTGGACTTGATTGTGAGTGACGGCACGTTTGTTACATGACATTTTAGAAATGTGAAGTCTAAACTCACTTCTAAGATTCTGGAGAAAAAACACCTAAATACAATAATAAACTTTTAAAGGTTAAATATATTTCCAGAAACAGTTGTTTGTCATGGTTTTGTAATAGTTTGAGCATAAATCAGTATCATCTCAGCTTCAGGTCGGGGTCTGGACGGTGTCCTTGGACCTGACGATAACTCTGTGAAATCAATGATTCAGTGTTTTGGTGTTTGTGTCCTGGCTGATGGAACCACTGTGTGACTGTGTCCATATCAGTTCCTTTGTTCCTTTGTTTCTGCTCTCGTTCCTTTGTTGTTCTGTTGTTTTTGTGCTCTTCAATTTTGTGATAAGTTTAAAATCTGGACAAAAGACGTGGATTAAATGAAGACATTTTGAAGAAAACAACAGCTTCTCTGTCTCTGCTTTTTTATGTCAATCACCATGTTGTTGTGTTTAAATCTACAACAATAAAACAGCGCCAAGTCTACGCTTTAGCGCCTCCTACTTCTTTAGTTCAAAACCACCTTGTAGTTCATACTTTGGACCACCAGAGGGAAGCAGAGATACTTTTACATTTTTATTTAATTGTCCAGGTATAACTTGATTATGTACGGGCAGTTCACTCGCGTCAACAACTTAAATCTCATGCCATATTCTGTTGAGAGTCCGTTCCCTTCCGCTCCTCCCGGAAGTTGCTCCTGACAAAAAATAAATGTCTAAAAGTGTCACGTCTAAAATCTTTACACACTCACATATATGTTTTACATATTATAACGAGTCACATATTTAAACTATGAAAGCAGTTCAAGCTGTGCAAAACCAATTAACCGACGACACATTACATTTTAATAAATACGAGAAAAGCCGAGGGCCGTTTGTCCGGAAGTGACGTTTTGTCACGAGGCTGTGAGTCATTTCAATCAGGCAGGATTCCGGTTGCGCGCGTCAGTTCAACAAAACAAATGTTTAATATCAGAGAAACGGTTCTCCCACAGACTACGACAACTTTTAATTTGTCTTTTAAACCGTTCCGCCATCTTAGGGGAGACGTCTTTGTCCACTCAGGTGAGGTCGTTTCCCAGTCGTCGTTGTTGCGCTGATAATTTAAGGTGAATCTATTGATGGAGAAGGAAATTAAATTAAAACATGTTTGTTGGATTGATGGAAACCACGTCTCCTTGTCTGTTTGGAATGAATCATCTGTGGAAGAGAAATGTGTTTGCGAATTACTTTGCATCTAAAGTAACAACTACTGTAAAGACAGAGGCTGTGTAAACAGCACACTAATTACTAATGAACACTTAGTACCTTAAAAACTAACTACTAATGATCGGGATAACTCTTAAGGACGACTGGGTGACACGGTTCACTACCGACTTCTCTGGGTCTCCTTAAAGCTCGTCTTTTCCGGTAGTACCCCATTTGAACTGTAGATGTCGCCCTTTACTGTGTTCAAACTGTCCAACAAGAAGAGCTCAAATCGTTAATTGTCGTGTGCGCGCGCGCGTGCGTGTGTGAACACTGGACAAATATTGTCACATCATTAGCGTCCCTAAATAACTGCCCAAAACCATGTGAGAAACTCTGTTATTTCTGGTTCTCAGGATCGATGTTGGTGCGACCGACCGACTGACGCATGACAACATGTATGTCAACTTCTGCTGTTGGCCCATTTTGGATTCACATTTCAGTAGGGGCGGGGCAGGGGGCGTGGCCTGAAATCCTGAATAGGGAGAAAGATGCATTGATTATCGTTGAGAATTGAATTGTTGTTCAGTGATGTGCCATCAGGGTCAAGCCTTGGAACGGCAACTGACCAAGGCCAAGTGTCAACGTTTCAACAGCGGGTGGCGAGCCCACTGAGAGGAATGTTAGAGCTCCACCGGAGATCCATCCATTTTTTAAAATTATTATATTATCAATTGTTTATATTAGTAGAAGAAGAAGAAAGTCGATTATTTCTGGAGGACTGGATCAAATACATTTATTAGATATATTTGTGTCTTTCAATGGGGAAAATTCTGGTGTCTGGAAAGTTAAAATCTTTGGATGGTTGATGAAGTTTCCAACCCTGCTGCCAGTCTGATACTCCTCCTGCTGCTCCTGCTGCTCCTGTGTCTCCTGTTCCTCCTGCTGCTGTGTTTCTGCTGCTGATGTATTTTGGTCCAGAGCAGTGTGTGTCCCAGTTGCGGTGCAGCAGGTGAAGGGTGTCTCCTGACAAAATGCCTGCTGTGTAGCCTATTTTCCGGGTTTTGACCTTCTCTGAACACAGCGCCGCAGCTCAACGAAGATGAATTGTTGCCGCGAGTCGGTCGTCCCAGAAGAAGAGGAAGAAGCGGGAGTGTTTGTCTGCCTTTCTTTCCCCCCGTCTGTCGGGTGTTGGAGGTCAGATCCAGGCCTTTTCAGCAGAACTGGCCTGGTCTCTTATTTAACCTGTGCCACGAGGAAGGAGCTAAAGGAAAATAGATGATATTAGAAGGTGTGGAGCTCCCAGTGAGGGACCAGGGGATGATCTGGGTTGATTACCTCAAACACCTCATTCCTCTTCATTTCTTCACTCTATTTTATTGACTGTTGCGAGGAGAAAAAACACTGAGAACAAAGTTAAAATCTCACGTTAGTTTGTCAGAATGAATGTTCCATTCTGCGTAAAGAAGTGTCTGGAATTCTCTCGTTCTACTTTCCCGATCTGAGGGTCTGTAGAGAAGATGCTGCTGCTGTGATGTTGACATTTGGAGCAGAAAGGTGTTACATCAGACACCGTCACACTTCCTGTCTATCTGACTGTCTGACTGTGTGCACACACTCACTCCCTCACCCTCTGGCCCTGCTGTTAAAACAGCTGACATTTTCATGTAAAGACTTTGTAATCACCACAGTGAATATTCATTCTTCTTTCCTCCTGTAACTTTTTCCTGGCTCTGCCTCAGGAGTTGCTTTCATTTGTTTCTTATTTGCATTTTGACTGAACCTGATTGAACTCCTCCGTCTCCACTTTCTCACACATTGAACGCGCTCTGCAGTAGCCGACCTCCTCAGTCCCATCACCAAGTACGGAACAATCTGGGACCGGGCCTGCGCCTTTGCAGCCTTAGCTATCGCAGCCTTAGCTATCGCAGCCTTCGTGCTTTTCAAGCATGGCCACGGGGCCACCTGGCTGTTCGTAACTCCAAAAAGTCTACTTTTCTTCCAGAACCATCTGTTCACCACTACTTATGACACTTGTCACCTAGTTACACTAGTCAGCTCCCCACAGGTCCCCTTATTAATCTAGTGTGTGTCGGTGTGTGTGTGTGTGTGCTCTGATTTTCCTGTGAAGCTTCCTTGAGTATCATGAAAATTGCTAAAACAAAACACAAGTACTGTTATTATTAAAGACTTTTACATCAACAACTACTGATGTTAACGTCTGTAAAAGTCGACATTGGCATTGAACAACGACGCCACCAACAGTTCGTGCGGCGCAGCTAATAACTTCTCTGTCTGTGATTGGCTGTGTCCTCTTCATCACCCGCCCATGACAGAGTTTCCTGCTTCTTGGTTAAATGCTCACATTTGGCGTCTCCTACCGTCCAGAACGGCGGTCGTGAGGATGCGACACGACACTCGGTGCATACCCGTCAAATTGAATGTCTCTAAAACAACACGCCAAAACAAAAACAGGTTATGGTGACAAAAATAAAAAGCGTTGCAGGCTCATCTGAAACGTGTCTGTGGTGACGACATATTTCAGTATCTCTGAAAAAGTCGGACGGACAGTCAGTTTGTTCGAGTGTTTCTGTTTCCAGGTCTGGTTCCTCTCGGCTGTTTGTGTGCAGGTGTTATGACACATAGCGCTAGATCCCGACTCTATTAAAAAATGATTCCCAAACTACTAGAATGACCACAGGCGGTCTTTCTGACCGCTACAGTCTAAAGAAAAAATATATATCATGAAATCTTCCCAAATGAAAAAAGCTCAGGAATTTTGTTTTTTATTTTTTATTTGTTTATTTCAAGATTTATGTTATTGTAAGGTTCAGTTCTGCTGAGAGGCTGAGAACGGGCCTGGGAGTCAGAGCCGCTCTCATTCCAATATCTAAAACTAAAAGGGTTCCTACCAACGACAATAACAATCCCCTTGTTGTCAACCAAGGACAACTGTGGTTAACAGTCACTGGTTTTCACCTCACATCATGTGACCCACTACCAATAATCAATGATAAGAGAAACTTAATATTACACCAAGATGACCCTTTCACCAGAGAAAACTACTTTGTTTAAACTTGTTTATATTTGATAAATGTTCAACCCTTTCTTGTCTAAACAACGTCTTCTGCTGTTGAACCTTTCAATCAGGTTTCATTCAGTGTCAAATCATTGACCAACTCTTCCTGCAGATGTTGTCAATAGCTCATCAAGAGCTCCAGCCCTTTTCGACTGTTCCCTTCACATACAAGGGACGGCACAGAGTCTGTGATCAGCAGGTGTCAGTGTGAAGCCCACACGTGGCTTCAGATCCAGATCTTCCACGGAGATACCAGGCTCTGGTGTAAAACGGAAGCGCTGCAGTAAGGTGGTGAAGAAGAGGAAGAGCTCCATCCTGGCCAGAGCTTCCCCTGGACAAGCCCTGCGACCTGAGGAGAAGTGTCACATCAGGAGTCTCCCTTGGCGAGGAACAAATAACCTGGTGTTGACCAAGCAAGGGCGCACCAACCTGCTGAGAACGGCATGAAGGCATCTCGCTTGAGGAACTTTCCACTCTGGTCTAGGAAGTGGCCAGGATAGAAGGAGTGAGGCTTCTCCCACACGCTCTCATCGTAGAGGGCGGAGTGCAGCAGAGGAATCACCGGAGTTCCCTGGGAGCCAAAGAAGATGAGTTTAAGGCATTTATCGTCATGTTAACTGTCAAGAAATCAGGTTTTCCCGCACTATTCTCTCCACTCTGAACGCCTCAAATGATAAAATAAGACTCAGCTGAGAAAGAAAAGATAAGAACAAAACAAAATATTTACGGTGTGACTCGCTTAATTGCACAGCCGTGAATATTCAGAGGTAAAAGGTTGTTGCAAATGTTCCTTCCTGTCAGGTGGTAAGGAGTCTGATGGCGAGGGGGCGGGAGAGGACTCATTTGGAGGTACAGCTGTCTTCACCAGTTGTGTGGTGTTCAGTGACCAGGTGAGGTCCTCACTGATGTGGACTCCCAGATGTTTGAAACTGCTCACCCTCTCCACTGCCTGGCCTCGGATACGCAGTAGCCGGTGAGGATGACATCTTGAGACTGTTGTCCTGCTTCATCACCTCTGGTGATGTGTCCTATCCACTACACTATCCCTACACTGTATCATCTGCAAACTTCAGGATGATGTTGTCTTCATGGGCACTGAGGACTGAGGACACACCCCTGAGGTGTGTAGATGTTGGTGGAGATACTGGCTGAGGTCCTGCTTCCTATCCTGACAGACTAAGGCCTGCCGGTCAGAAAGTCCAGGAGCCACTTTCACAGGGCAGGGTGGGGAAGACAGTTTGTGGGTGAGGGGACACAGTATTGAATGTAGTCCATGATGGAATGGTGTGGGATCCTGCTCCTCTCTCAGTCTCCTCTCTTTGGCAGCGTTGTACTCATTGGTCTCATATGGAGATAGATGTTTAGGAAGAGGCTAGAGAAAGAAGGATGTTCTGACCTTCTTGATGAAGTAGCCCTGGAAGGTGATGTCTCGACTGGTTTTGTGGGGCAGCGCCGTGGGGGCAATGCTGGCCACTCTTTGAGTCTCATGGATGACGGCGTCAACAAACGGGAGATCCTTCCTGTCTTCAATCCGAATCTGACGACTTCCCACAACTGAGTTCAGCTCCTCCCGGACCTGGTCTGGAAGAGAAACATAGAATTTGGACCATTTGTCCTGGTTTACCTGACTCTCCAGACTGTGAGACACACCTTGTATTTTTGGATATCTAGCCATTAGCAGCAGCGCCCACACCAGAGTGGAGGCTGTGGTATTAGTGCCGGCACCGAAGAGGTTGATGGTCGATATCACAAGGTTTAGGTCGTGGAACTGACCGTTGGTCCCCTTGGAATTCTGCAGAGACAGAAGAACAGGAAGTCTGGTGGATTTGATCCTGAAGCCTTGTGGACCCAAGTCTGCTTCCTCACCCACTAGGCCACCGCTGCCGCCCTCAATGTGTCTTATATACAGTTTTTTTATTAAGTGAACAATGAACACGGTGTAGAACGATGAACGAACCTCCAGTTGTTGTTGTCGGAGCAGGAAGCTGTCGATGTAGCCTCGGCGCATGTGCGGGACCAGGCTCTGCTTCAGATCAGCCACCATGTTGAAGTTATACGTCTCGTTCTCCTTTATCATTTTCTTCATATCTCTCACGTCTTTGAAAAATCGCCCGATCCACGGGAACAGGTTGTAAACCTTGACAAAAACACCAACGTAACAAACCTTGTTAGACTGAGTCTCCCTGGGTCTCGCCTCTCCAATCCCGTCTGGTACAAACCTGAACTGCAGGAAAACCGATCAGCTGGATGATGCGGTTGGTGCGCTCCACCAGCGAGGTGAATTCCTCATCATCGTAGTCGAACCTGCTGCCGTACACCAAGGAGCAGACGATGTTGGAGACGGCACAGTTCAGATGTTTGTCGGTGGAGAAGGGTTCACCTGAAGACAAAGGTCTTTATTTCCCGTCCACAGCTGAGACGTTTTGTTTTTCTCCTCCTACCTTTGAACTTGTTCATCAACTCCACGAGGTTGAGACATTCGTCGATGATTTTGTCCTCGCATGCCCTTTTCCCCATCCCATAATCCTTCAAGTTGGTCAAAGCAAAACGTCTCATCTCCCTCCAACATTCTCCATCGGACCAGACGATGCCTGGAAAGATAGGAATCAGATCAACAAAGTCAACGGCTGAGGCAAAGTCAATTTGAGACAAGACTGAAAACAAAAAATGACCACCCCTCCACCCATCTATCCACTAACCCATTCATCCATCAATCCACCCAACCATCCAACTATCAATCCAACTATTTATCTCTCCATGCATCCACCTATCCATTCAACTATCCATTTATTCACTCGTCTATCCACCCATCCATCCACCCAAGCATCCAACTATCCATTTATTCACCTGTCCACCCATCTACCCATCCATCCATCTAACTATCCATTTGTTCATCCCTCCACCCACCCACCCATTCATCCATCCACCCACCCATCCAACTATCCAATTATTCACCCGTCTACCCATCCATCCATCTATCCACCCGCCCATCCACCACGCTCATCTGAGAATGTATACCCAGAAGTCCCCACTCCTGGGGTACAGAGTGCTGCCACCTTGTGGAGAAAACTCTTTTGACAGGTTGTACACCGGCATTGTGTTCTTTGAGTCATCGTAAACAATTATGACTTCAGGGACATGGGATATTTATTAACCAAACAAGAAAGGTTAATATTTACCAAAATAACAACCCAATGATCACACAGTAACATCGGTCAACAAACAGTTCTGTACTGTTTGTACGGCTCCCCCTGGATCCTTGGTGGATCCTGCAGATCTTGTCCTAATAAAACTAGACTTTGTTGAAACTTGAAACAGCTTCCAGTGTCGACTGGTTGGCTGACGATTCTACTAATGTTGTCAAGTTGTTGGTCAACGGAAATCTGATTCTACTCTACTGGTTCTGGTTCTGGTTCTGGTTCTTACCACATCCGTGACTCATCTCTTTCACGATCCTCATTGGGGCTCTCTCTTCAAAAACCTCAGCATGGTCAACCAGTGCCTCCCTCACCGTCTTGGCCCCGGCCAGAACCACCACCTTCTGAGATCCCATGTAGTAGGCAAACACTGGGCCGTAAGTCTTGGAGAGCTGGGGCAGCAGGAAATTTTAGGGTTACAATCAGAAAGTCATCCACAGATGTTCACCCATCCATCCACCCACCCATCCAACCATCCACCCATCCATCCATCCAGTTCACACTATTTATTGTTTGTCTTTCTTTGTCTTTGTTCTTCTTCTTTGTTTTCTTGAAATATATTTGTCTTTTTTTTTTCTTTTCTGTTTCTGTCATTTCAGTGTAAACACTTTCTTCTTATGTATATTTGTTTTTTTTTTACATATTTTCCTACTTTGTTTATAACTATTCTATTGGCTTATATATATATGTATATATATATATATGTATTCTTACTCTACTCATTTCTAATGTGGTTCTTTGTCCTTTCTCTCCGTTTTGCTTTTTTTTGGAGCTACTGTAAAAAGTGTGTGTTTCCAACCTTTGATCTATTCTATTCTATGTTTAATTTCAGACCAGTGATAGAAGACAATCAGCTGAGGTGGAGGGAAAGGTCTATGGGACGGTGGTGAGACCAGCCATGATGGACGGATTAGAGACACTAGGAATAGACAGGAGACAGAGCTGGAGGTGGAGGAGTTAAAGATGCTAAGGTTCTCTTTAGGAGAGACAAGGACAGACAGGATCAGGAATGAGGTGATTAGAGGGACAACACAGACAGGAAGGTTTGGCGAAAAAGAAGCAAGAGAAGACAGATTAATATGGTTTGGACATGTCCAGAAGAGGGACAGTGGAGACAAGTTGGTAGAAGAATGATCAATGGATCAATCTTCCACTTGTGTCAACTCTCTGCGTCTTCAAGAAGAAACTGGAGAAACTGGTTAGGAGAATCTTTAAGAAGTGGTAACTTGGCAGCTGGTGGACTCACATTGGGAACCTTCCTCAACCACCACCTCAGCCACCACCTCCACCACTGGCCCCAGGCCAGGGAGAAACTCACCTCCATCAAGGTTTGGTAGGGTTGCCTGAGGTCAATCTGCAGTAGGTTTCCAAGCAGGGGCAGAGGTCTGGGTCCTGGAGGATCCTTCCCAGTCACTGGAGACTTGAAGACAGACTGACACAGCAGGTAAACCAGCAGCGGGAGCAGGAGGGCAGCGGGCCATGGGACACAGCTGCAGCTCTGCAGGAACAGCTCAAAGATCTCCATGGTTCTGTCAAAGAGTTTTGTCGTAATCGGCTGGACTTCTTTCCGGAGCTTGAAAGATGTGTGGTTCCTGTGTGGAAACTCATCAGTCCCTGGTTGATCTCAGAGGGAACACTGGTAGTTCTACTCCTCTAGACCACTCCCCTCTCCAGGAGAATGGTTTTGGTCCCACCTCCCAAGAATCAGACGACTGCTCCTGATGGTGATGAGCTGGTAGCATGTCACATGTCCCGACATGAAGGGAGTGGTTGTGGGACTGCCGTGGTACTGTTGAGCAGCGAAGCCTCCTGGGGTGGGATCTGAAAACACCACCATCTGAAGCAGACAGTCGATGATGCAGACCATCTGTTCAGAGCTGATGGTTCCACGCGGACAACGTTCAATCCTCTCAATAATCCCATACACCGTATCCACTTCTGTGCCCTTCCAAGAGCGCCCCCTGTCTTTAAGATGCACTATGTGGACTTCTGAGATGCATTGGTAGAAAAATGTTAGAGATGGAGCTACCAGTGAGGGAGGACATGGAGGTAGTTGGGAGTTGGAGTAGAAGATGGAGAGAACAGGGGGAGAAAAAAAAAACCCTGAAGAAGAAGAAGAAGGGACGAGACCAGAGGTGGAGGAGAAGAAGTAGAAGATGTACTTCTGAGGTCAATTCTGATGGGGGCGCCCTCCTGTGCTGGGTCATGCATTTGTCTTCCCAACGTATAGATCTGGGCACCCTCATGTAATCTGATGGAACATCCAGTGCTGACAGAACAACCTTCAGTTGACCTTGCTTCTTCCTTCTGAGTCATGGAGATCTCTGTTCCTCCACAACTTCACCCATGTCTCCCTGTCTACTCCCCTTCTGCTCTCCAGCTCCTGCTCCTGGTTTACCTGCCCTTCTACACTGCCTTCAGGTCTTGGGTAACCAGGAAGGACCCTCCAGGACCCAGACCATCTGCCCTTCATCAGCCACCTGCTGCAGAAGGTTCTTGTAGAGTGACAGCCCCTTGCCGTGCGAAGGTTGAACCAGTAAGTTTAAATAAGAGAACTAAAATAAACACTACAGTACTTCAATTACTGCCATTGTATAATGAGTGGTGCTCAAACTCCCACTAGTGGTAGATTAGGTAATGTGCATTTTAAACTGCTTAAGGCATAGGAGGGGACGTGATGTGTTTGTCTTTCTGCTGGGATGAATTGTGGCTTTGGAAATAAAGATTGTAACAATGTAATGTAACTAATAATGTAATGTAACTAAATGTGTAATGTTCTGATTCTTTTTGTCATGACTTTCCATATGTTTTAATATATTTATAATTCACATCAACACAGTGGACCAATATTTGGACCTGAGCAATTTTGTATTGGACCGAGTATGAGTTTAGTAAAATGAGCTGCAACGCTGCCATCTTGTGACTTTGTCTTTTACATACAGCTGTTTGATTCCAAAACTATTCTTGTTGCCAACGCAACTAAGGGGGTGAAATGATCGTGTTCATCACAGATACATAGACAGGCAGACAGACAGACAGACGGGTGGATAGACAGGCAGACAGACAGATGTTGCTTCAGGGTCAGCTGAAGATCAGTCCCGATGTCTCTCATCTGTGTGGGATTTGAACCATCAACCTTTGGGTCCAGACCTCTTGTTCCTGCTCTTCAATTTCTCTGTGATGGAGATGAAGTGGTGTTTACACTGGAGGAGTGTGTGTGTGTGTGTGTGTGTGCGTGTGTGTGCGTGTGTGTGTGCGTGCGTGTGTGTGTGTGTGTGTGCAGGGCAGGTGTTGTTCGTCACCACCCTCCATCCATCAAGTCCAATGAGCAAATGACAGGAGGAACAAAAACTAATCCCCTGCAGCAACAGCAGCCGCAGGAGGAGGAAGTGGACTTGGAGTGTTTACTCCAAGTCCACAGTGTGTGTGTGTGTGTGTGTGTGTGTGTGTGTGTGTTTGATAAACACGCACACACACACACACACACCAGGAGGGTTGTTCAGACTCATTGGTTGTTTTCACTGGTTTTGACAGAAAGTTCTTCTTTTGTTGATCTCACTTTGGTTAATGGTTGTGTGGGACAGTTGGTGGTTGAGGAAGTGGACTTGGGTCGAATCCCCTACCGCCAAGTTTCCACTGAGGTCCACTGAGCATGGCACCGTCCCCACTCACAGCTCCAGGGCGCTCAGTGGAGTGGATCACAACCTCACAATGACAAGGAGTTTGATTTCCTTTCCTTTCCTTCACTGACTCTGCTGCTCTGGTTCTGTCCCTCAGATATGTCCACTACTGCTTTGACTCTGGTTCTGTCTCTATAGAATATGTCCACTACTGCTCTGACTCTGGTTCTGTCTCTCAGATATGTCCCCTACTGCTCTGACCCTGGTTCTGTCTCTCAGATATGTCCCTACTGCTTTGACTCTGGTTCTGTCTCTCAGATATGTCCCTACTGCTCTGACTCTGGTTCTGTCTCTATAGAATATGTCCACTACTGCTCTGACTCTGGTTCTGTCTCTATAGAATATGTCCACTACTGCTCTGACTCTGGTTCTGTCTCTATAGAATATGTCCCCTGCTGCTCTGACTCTGGTTCTGTCTCTATAGAATATGTCCCCTACTGCTCTGACTCTGGTTCTGTCTCTCAGATATGTCCCTACTGCTCTGACTCTGGTTCTGTCTCTATAGAATATGTCCCCTACTGCTCTGACTCTGGTTCTGTCTCTATAGAATATGTCCCCTACTGCTCTGACTCTGGTTCTGTCTCTATAGAATATGTCCACTACTGCTCTGACTCTGGTTCTGTCTCTCAGATATGTCCCTACTGCTCTGACTCTGGTTCTGGACCTGAAAGTTTCTGGGTCATAGGTTCAACTCCAGCAGATCCTAGCAGACTGACTGTGGGACCTGAAAGACCAGTGAGGACATTGCTCTGTGACCATGTTTGGACTCAACTCCATCCACAGAAGAGCTGAGAACAGAAGGTCAGACGTCACCACCTGTGTTGTCCCTCTAATCACCTCATTCCTGATTCTGTCCATCCTTGTCTCTCCTAAAGAGAATCTCAGCAGCATCTTTAACTCCTCCACCTCCAGCTCTGTCTCCTGTCTCCTGTCTATTCCGAGTGTCTCTAATCCATTCAACATGGCTGGTCTCTCCACCGTTCCTCCACCTTCTATCTCTTCTATCTTAGATCACTGTCAATCCGTCCATCACTAAAGCAAAGCTTTCCACTGACAGAGACACTGACTGCGGGACAGACGTCCACTGACATGAGACACTGCTCATGTTGATGTTTGGACTGAAACCCTGGCAGTTACTGAAGGAGACTTTTATTGTGAAAAGGCGTAGGATGTGACACAGTGACATCAGTTTTAATCAGACAAATATTTTCTATCCTCCTCCGTCCCCTCATTCCATTACCCATCAGCCTCTGCTCCCTCTGTCTTCTTTAAAGGCCCATCATTTCATCACGTTACATTTCTTTGACTTGTCCGTCCATCTTCATCACCATCCGTCCCTTCATCGTCCTCTTTATCCCCCTCCGTCTCCTCTCACATCCTTCAGTCTCTCCGGTCCTGCTCCGTCACCTTTTCATCCGTCCTTTTCACTTCCTGTCCATTCTTCTTCATCTCCTCCTCCCCCTCTTTCACCTCCTCCGTCCATCGCTCTGTGTTTCCGTCTCCATTAAGAGGAAATGGAAAAAGTGACATCAGCTATTTGGTAAACGGAGAGAGATGAAGAGTGAGAGGAAGGGAGGATGGATGAGGGGGAGGTGGGGGCAGAAATGAAAAGTCCTGATCAAGGACTGAAACCAAGAAGGAGAACCAGGGAGGACGGGGAGGAGGAGCAGGAGGAGGAAGAGGAGTATAAGGAGGAGGACCATTAACCTGGTAACACAGAGTAAATTCACTGGACTGACTGAATGGAAAATTGACACAGTGTGTGTGTGTGTGTGTGTGTGTGTGGGTGTGTATGTGTGAGATCATCATGTGAAGAACCAACCACTGTGTGTGTGTTTGTAGATTTGTGTGGTTGATCGACGGTGAAGACCAGATCTCACTGTTTTTCTTCTCCGTCTCCAGATCCTCTGTTTCTGTGGAGTGGTGTCACATGATGAAGTCACATGATCTAAATCACACAGGAAGTTTTAACTGTGGAGATGAACAAACATGACAAACCTATTTGAGCTGTAATCAAAAGTGGACAAAAGTCCTGACCTGAGGACAACATGTCATTTTCCTTGTTTCTTCTTCTTTAACCTGAGTGCAGTGACAGTCCCAGTCAAGTTGTGTGCAGATGGCTGCGTCCTCGTCCGTCCAGAGGAGGTAAACATCTCCACAGGGTCAACTACAGGATCTGAAGATGATAAAAAAGAACCAGAACTCAAAAAACCCAGTCCATTCCTGATGGACAGTCGTTTCACCCAGAACCTCCTCCTTCAGGGACTGATCTCATCCCACAGGAACCACAGCCTCCAACAACGGATGTAAATACAGTCGAGAAGAAGGGACGAACCACGATGTCCATCAACCCCATGGTTGCATCACCGTGTAGTCCGTAGTCTGGGACAGAAGAGACCGTTGGTATGGACCAAACGTCTTTATCTTCCAGTGCTGGTTGATCAAGTGTCCAATCACCAGAAGACAGTGTCTGTATTTTCACCCATTGATCAGTTCTGATCAGTTCTGATCGAACTGATTGATCCTTCACTACTGTTGTCCTCAGCTCACACTCTGTCAACACTCGTGTCCAACTACCAGGCTTCAGATCCTCTGTATTTAAACAGGAGTGTCTTCTGTCCTCTTTAGGTTAGAACCACAGGTGTGTGTGTGTGTGTGTGTGTGTGTGTGTGTGGCAGGGAGAAAACACACACACAGCAGGTTGTCGTTGATATAATACTGTATTTTTGCAGCTCAAACCCAGAGAACAGTGAGAGACTGATCAGAAAAAAAACCCAATAATAATAAAAAACAAACAAGTGTAAAACACCCCTCTATCTACATGGCCCCGCCGGCCCCCGCCCCCCATGTTGAAAATCAACAACTAAAGGAAGGAAAACACACAGTGGAACAAACTGCAACACGACAGGCAGACTCAACGCCGCACACTTCAGTTTCAGGTTGTGGTTTCCAGCTGAGGAGCGTTTGTTTTATTCACCTCCGGTGGTTTCCTCACAAGTTCTACCTTCATTAAATGGACTTTGTGCTGATGAGTGCAGTCAGATGATCACCGACAGCGGAACACTCCAAAAAAACCGAGGTTATCTTTCTGAACCAGTGCAGGATTAAACCATCTAAGCCACAAGGGGGCAGCAACGTGCACAAGTTTGAAGTGGTTGACCAATGAGAGGAGAGAACTGAACCATGTTGAGGACAAACGTGTAATGAAGTGACTTTAAAACCTGTTTCAGGAACAAACTTCACCCTGGGAAGAGAAGATATAAAAGATTTCTACAAGGAACCTCAGGAAGTGGGCGGGGAAGTAGACAGGAAGTAGATTTATAGAAAAGGGAAGTAGAAATGAGCAGTGATTGTTTTCTCATGCATGTTACTGACAGAAAAACACGTGGATTGGAACCAACGACTGTGCTGATCAGGACTGACTGACAGGTCCGAGTCAGAGCTGATCACAACGTTCTTGTCCAAGGTGAGAAGATCAGTGGTCGTGTCTTCACTTCTTATTGGCCAATGTTGGTCACATGATGCTGCTCTACTGGGAAAAACAACATGAAAAAAAAACTCCACGAACCACTTGGACCATTAAAGGTGTAAGAAGCAGACTGACTGAACCAACTGGACCCGACTTGGACCAACTGGACCAGCTGGACCCAGTCCCTGGACTCCAGTGAAGAGAAGGTCCATGAACTTTAAGAGGAACTTTACAGAATTATGAAAAACTGAACCCTTTGGTTCAAAGCAGTTTTTATTCTGTGAGTCAAATCTTCAGACATTTGTGGAAACGTCTTCTTCAGGAGTGAGACACTTTCCTGTCTTTGTCCTGATGTGTGTGTGTCCTCCTGACGATTCTCTGAGCTTCATTCCTGGAAGAGTAGATCCACCACGAGGCGAAAGAGTCAAGTTTGTCTAAAAAGAAGAAGAAAGTGGAGAAAGACAAATGTTTCATGCGGTCCCTGAAGTGTTTTCAGAAAGTGGGGACACGTCTCCTCGTAGTCTCATGGTTCCTCCGCCAAGTCCTCAGAAAAAAAACAGAGGTAGGTGACGTTCTCCTCCTCTGATGACGTTCTCCTCCTCCGCAGCAGGTGGCGCCGTGTCTAAAACATCATGGGAGTTTTCAGGAATGACCGAGAGTCTGGGGAACGAGAAGAAATATTTCATTTGACAAATGTCCTCTGGTGGGAGTAGGTCTGAGACTCTGGACTATGGACTTTAGTCCGGAGTGGTTTCTACTACATCTACATCAGGTTAGACCTTCACACCAAGGTCCATGGAAGAACATGGACGACTCAGGTCACATGGGTTATTTTTGCGACGTTGTTGAGATTTATCTCAGTGACGTGAACCGACCACCAGAGGCAGTGTTGGACCTGCTGTGGGTCTGAGGATGGAACGAAAGTCGTCAACATGTTTGGCGGGGGGGGGCATTGGCTGTTTCTGCCAGCAGGGGGCGCTCACTCACAGAGCAGTTGTGCTAATGAAATCAGGATATAGTTGAACTCCGTTTGGCTCAGTTCATGACTGAAGTCTCTCCTCTCTCCTCCACCTCCTCCCTCCTCCCTATGGTGCCATTGCTGCATCCACCCACGCAGGTGCACGTGCACGTGCACACACACACACGTGCACACCTTCCCCTCCCTGTGGTGTCATTGTTTTCTGCGGACGTTGCAAAGTGTTTACATTTCTGCATAACAGCAGCCATAAAGCTGCTCTTCCTCCTCCCTCCTGCTCCTCCTCCACCTCCTCCTGCTCCTCCTCATCACTCACTCATCTTCTCCTCCACAGATGAACCAGGTTTTAGTTGATTTGAACTTTATATTTCCTCGTCCTCTCTACGTCCACATGGTCCTGTCACTTCTTCTCCTCTTCATCTTTCCATATGTATCTTCTGTGTTGAACATTGATGACTGATCCACAGCTTTGGTCCAATCACAGTGAAGATTGGACCACTGTCCTCATGAGGACCATGATGACGGAGTCCGCTGTGATGATGATGGAGACGTCCTCTATCTTTGAAGACTTCTTTCGATTCAGATAACCACAATCCTAACCTTCAGGGGTCGGTGGTGAAGGAAATGGACTTGGGTCCAGAAGGTAACATAGGACCGTCCAGACCTACGTCTCCTCCACTGGACGTCTCGTCCACCCACAGGTAGGATGACAGGATGGAGCAGTGGAAGAGGAAGATGGATGGATGAGTTTGTGGAGGTGGTTCTCCAGTCTGGTTCCTCCTCCTCCTCCTCACAGTGAGTCCTTCAGTGAATGTGTCTGCAGTGAGACAGACCCGAGGAGGGAGAACCTGTCTCACTGCTCTGACCTGTTTTCCACTAACCCACACATTAGTTCTGCTGCGTGTTACAGATGGACCTGACCTTCTTCATTAAGACTCAGATCAGCTGTTGTTGGAAATGTCACCAGGTCCTGGAACAAGGTCACATTTTTCATCTTCTCCTCCCTCTCCTCCTCCTCCTCCTCCTCCTCCTGTCCTCCTTTACCTTCTCCCCCCGTTTATGTTTCTACATATGTCTTCCTTTTCTCCGTCCCCTTCATTTTTTTTCTTCACTTTCTTCATCTTTCTTGGTCTTTCTCACCATCATCATCATCATCACTTGGTCCAACACAGGTCAACAGAGTCCACCACCAGTCCAACACCTGGTCCAAGACAGTTCAACACCTAGTCCAACACTAGTCCAAAATAGGTGCAACACCAGTCAAAATCAGGTCCAACATCTGGTCCAACACAGTCCAACACCTAGTCCAACACAGGTCAACACCAGTCCAATACAGGTCCAACACCAGTCAAAATCAGGTCCAACACCTAGTCCAACACACAGGTCAACAACAGTCCAACACTTAGTCCAACACCTGGTCCAACACCTAGTCCAACACTAGTGCAAAATAGGTCCAACACCTGGTCCAACACAGTCCAACACCTAGTCGAACACAGGTCAAAACCAGTCCAATACAGGTCCAATACCTGGTCCAACACCAGTCCAACACAGTCTAACACTAGTCTGAAATAGGTCCAATTCAGTCCAACACGGTCCAACACAGTCCAACACCTAGTCCAACAATAGTCCAAATTAGGTCCAACACAGCCCAACACCAGTCAAAATCAGGTCCAACAACTGGTCTAACACCTAGTCTAACACAGGTCAACACCAGTCCAATACAGGTCCAATACCTAGTCCAACACCAGTCCAGTACAGGTCCAACACCAGTCAAACACAGGTCCAACAACTGCCCCACTCAGTCCAACACCAGTTCAACACAGGTCAACACCTGGTCCAACACCTGGTCCAACACCAGTCCAACTCCAGTCCAGCTCAGTCCAACACTAGTGCAACACAGCACAACTGTCCTCCAGAATGAAAAACCAAGTTCTCAGTGGTTTGTCAACATCTAGAAACCATCAACTGATGAAGTCACAGCCGACACTGACGGTCCGTGGATCAGTGGAGTCACAGAGTCACCACCCTAACACGCCATCTACTGGAGGGGGAGTTTATTTCAGCTTAGAATGAAGACGTTACTAAACACAGAGATGAAAAAACATGAATCGATTTAGAATTTTTTTTCTTGGTCCACCTCTGTTTCTCACTGGATTCTTCATCGTTTCATTCTTCTCTCCCTCTTCCTCAGACCAATTAGTCCCTGAGCTTCATCAAAGTCTCTCTGTCCTCCTCTTCCTCCCTGTCCTCCTCCTCCTCCTCTTCCTCCTGGTTTTCCCTTGTTCTGATTGTAATGTGATCTTTGTGCTCAGCACTTTTTCAGCTTCACTCCTTAATTAAGTGTGTGTGTGTGTGTGTGTGTGTAAAATGCTTTTATAGCAAGAAGAATGAGTGTGTGTTAGTGAAGGTCCTGCTGGGCCAATCAACATTAATGAAATCAGATGTGTGTGTGTGTGTGTGTGTCCGTGTTCAAAGAGGAGAGAGAGATAATTGGTGTCCAGTCTCGCTCTCTCTCTCTCTCTCTCACACACACACACACACACACACACACACACACACACACACTCTCTCTCTCTCTCTGAGGTTGAATCCTGGTTGGAATGTTTCAACCTCAGACTGGACAGAACAGCTGCTCCACTGTCTCTGTCTGTCCCTCTCACTGTCCCTGTGTCTGTCTGTTTGTCCCTCTTTCTATCTGTCTGTCTGTCTGTCTGTCTGTCTATCTGTCCGTCACACTGGTCCACAGCTGTAGACTCTACTGTGCAGTGGTTTTTATCGTGGACCAAACCCAACGGTCCATTTTCCGTCTTCGTCTGTTGAAGTCACTGGTCCTTCTGCTGTCACTGACTGAGAGGTGAAGTAAGTGACAGGTGGAGCCAACACTAGTGTCAATCAAGGTGAAGACAGAGGTCTTCCAATCAGGTCCAACCTTCACCAAACCCATGAGACAAACTGCTCAGCGATAATAGAGCAGAGAGAGGAGGGTGGAGGAGGTGGTGAGATGGACCGCTCTTGGCCCGCGGCCCAGGGATTGGGGACCATGGGTGAGGACAACTCAGTCCGCCACAGCAAAGTCCATGGAGAAAGTCTGGGATTTTAACAGTTGATCCAGTGCTGCCTCCGATGGTCAGGTTATGTCACTGACGTAAGACATTTGCACCCAGTGATGGACAGGTGAGGTGGTCAACAACAGGACCAGAGGTGGAACTGACGGAGTCGGAGAAACTAGAACTGTGGTCACTTCTAGTTTCTCTGACCTCAATGTTCTCACAGGTTCTGTCTGTCTCCAGTCTCTACCGTCCTCCTGTGGACGCCCGTGTCTGTGTCTGTGTGTCTGTCTACCTTTCACACTGCTGCTGCTGTTTTCTTGCTGGTTTCCGTTGACCTCTGGTTTGTCTTCAGTCCCAGCAGCATCTGCTCAGAAACACAGAAGACAAGTTCAACGTCTTCAAAGTCACACAGACATGGACATGAGCAGTGGACTCAGTCACAGAGAGATCATGGACGTGGACAACACCAGGTCTGGGTTTGTCCAACAGGTGCATGGATCGCAGTTTGAGACAAACGGCTGCAGAGATCAGTGTCTGTTGAGACATGTCGGGACAGAAAAACTTTGATGTTGCACATCAGACCCACATGTGGGTCTGTCTCTTATACACATCTAGGGCCCAGACGTGGGACATTAAGGTTGGTTGTCCAGTCCTCCAAACCTCTCCAAATTGTCCATCGTTTCTTTACAGAT
Source organism: Paraplagusia blochii (assembly GCA_016785265.1). Lineage (NCBI taxonomy): Eukaryota > Metazoa > Chordata > Actinopteri > Pleuronectiformes > Cynoglossidae > Paraplagusia > Paraplagusia blochii. The sequence goes on along the minus strand of JAFBJS010000321.1, from coordinate 100,101 downwards.
GACGTAGAGAAAGTCTTTTAGTCTTTATGCCTAATCTGTCATATCATTCATCTTAGTTGACACAAAGAATGTCTCTTTGCTCCAGGCCTGGACCACGTGTCCAATTTCAGGACTAATTAAAGCCCACGGGTCCAACAGTTCTGGTTTAGAACCAGAGAGAGGACGAGGAACATCAGCAAAAGTTCAGAGACTCTTCAACGACTGACAGACCAACCAGGTTTGACACTGAACTGACGTCTCCCTAAACTCTAACTCACCCAACACTGACCCAACCCTCCCCCACTCTCCTCCTCCCTCACTCGACCTCCTCTGTCCTCTCTTTGTTCTCCTCCCTCACCCCTCTTTTCTCTCTCCTCCCTCACTCCCCTCTTCTCTCCTCCCTCACTCTTCTTTTCTCCCTCTCCTGCATCACCCTTCCTCTGTCTCATCTCTCTTTCTTCTCCTCCCTCACTCCCCTCTTCTCTCCTCCCTCACTCTTCTTTTTTCTCCCTCTCCTCCATCACCTGTCCTCTGTCTCCTCTCTGTGTCTTCTCCTCCCTCACACCCTTCTTCACCTCCTCTTTTCTCCTCTCCGTCTCCCAACGGTAAACATGCGTCCTCACCCAGACTGTTGCCGTTGTCGTGAGCGTGCAGTGGTTCAGGGGAAGAGGAGGAGGAGGAATGTTTCAGGACGTCCTCCACTCTCTCTCTCCTCTTGGACTCAAAGTCTAGCGCCTCCTGCAGCTTCCTCTTTGCCTTTTTCTCCTTCTTCAGACGTTTCTGGATGGAGGCTGTGAGGAGACAGAAGAGTTCTTAGACTACGAGTCAGAGCAGAAGACGGCGTTCCCGTTGTCCTGATGATGGTGGTTGGGTGGAGACCTCTGTTCTGGAGCTCTGAGCTCAGCTGTCTCTCCAGACTCTCCCTCATCTCCCTCTCTCTGAACAGCTCCATCTTCAGTTCTCTCTTCTCCGCCTGGATCTGCTTGTCCTGAGCTCGAGCGTTTTCTACTGCCACCTTCAGGAGACCCTGAGGACAGAAAGACAGTCTTAACTGAACTGTCCATATGGACCAGACTTTTCATACTCAACGATCATTTAGCATGAGATTAATTCAATGAGCTGCGATGCTGCCCCCTAGTGAATATCACTTAAGTGACACAGTCAATTTGGTGAAACCTCGACATGTTGTTGGGTTTTAACTGTTGGAGGAAAAACTTTCATTCATGAAGATAAAAGGTTAACTTTTTATGTTGGAAGACCCATGTCCACCTGTCTGTCTCCAGTCCAATGCTAGCACAGACGGTAAGAGAACTTGGCGGCTACAGTCGCACCTCAGTACCAGGGGACCACATACCTGTATGTTAGTGAGCAACGTCTCCACCGACGACAGACCGTCAGCAAATAAGAACGGAGCAGGAAAACCAGGAGGAAGAGCCTGAGTCAGTGACGTGTCCTCTGTCAACAGACAGACAACAGACAGTTAGGACCAGTCACTCTGTTGGACAGGTGTCATCTTTGAGAGCAAACTCCAGGAGGAGGACGTGGACAGAAGAGTCGTCTCTGCTGACTGGTCCAGACCAGAGTGTCTTCATCAGAGTTAATTTCACAGCAGACTTAACTCCACGTGTCCACACTCTGTGACTCACAGAGACATTTAATCCCTGCCAATTAGCAGCAAACACTCTGGGCTGAATACAAACCACCTCAGTGCACGTGAGCGTGAACCCACCCAGCACCCGACTCTGATGTAGTCATTAGCGCCCCCTGATGAAGTGATGCAAGTTCAGAGAAACCAGCAAACATCACTGTAGAGGAGCGGTGCCCAACCCCTGGCCCGTGGACCCACATGTGGGTTAATAGGTGCCGGGCCTCACAGACAGAAAACTGAATGATCTGGTTCTTAACAACGTTTGCTTTTGGACAATGATTCGATTCTTTGTCAAGATCCTTGACTCAGTAGGTCTTCTACCAGAGTCTGTCCCGGCACCAAACTGGAGTCTCCAAGGACTGAGGAGACGGAGGAGAAACCTAGAAGTTTGGAAAGTGTCTGAGTTTGTCAGGGTCCAAGATCCAGAGGGGAGACAGCTGAGTCTTCAGGGAAGAGGAACAGTCAGCAAGACAAGTCCACAACAGACTTCAACAGTCAAGGACAGTGTCAGTGTCCAATCACAGTAGAGGACAGTGTCAGTGTCCAATCATAGTCGAGGGCAGTGTCAGTGTCCAATGTCAGACGAGGACAGCGTCAGTGTCCAATCACCGTCTAATGCAGTGTCAGTGTCCATTCAAAATCGAGGACAGTGTCAGTGTCCAATCACAGTCGAGGACAGTGTCAGTGTCCAATCACAGTGGAGGACAGTGTCAGTGTCCAATCACAATCAAGGACAGTGTCAGTGTCCAATGACAGTAGGGGACAATGTCAGTGTCCACTCACAGTCGAGGACATTGTCAGTGTCCAATCACAGTGGAGGACAGTGTCAGTGTCCAATCACAGTTGAGGACAGTCTCAGTGTTGAGTCACCCTTGATCATCCTGACAGATTCCTGAGCTTCGTTCCAGGTCAGTAAACACGTCCAGAATCCACATTTGACCAGAACCAGATTAGAAGGTCTGCTGAGTCAGGGTTTTTACATGAGCCTTATTTCCAGAGAATATGGTTAGTTCTGAGTTATCAGTCAGACGGTTCAGGTTTGGTTCTGGTTCTGGACCATTTGTCCATGTCTGTTCTATGGATCAGCCCTGAAACCACTCTCACTCTCCTCATTGATTTTCTGAAGTCATGACACGGAGTGAAGGAAACAGATGATGAAGAGGGGAGGGGCCTGGGCGGCTTTTAGCCTCTGACCCCGCCCCCTCCCCTCCCCGTGGCTAAGACCTTCTCTAATCCCTCAGATTGATGTGGTCTGGACAGGTGATCAATAGAAGCAGCAGAACATCCGACGCTGCTCTTCTCCTCTCAGCCTGTCCTGCTAAGTGAGGAGCATTCGTCATCTGTCAGAGAAGAATGGACCAGGGTTTGGATGAAGGTGGACAATGGAATGTCCTCAGTGTGAGGTCCAACCTTTGTCCTTGGTTACTTTCTTGTTGGCCGCAGCAGAGTTGCTCCCTGGAACCTCAGGATCAGCTGACATCAGTCCTGAGGAGAGACCACAGCAGAGAGCGGTCAGTCCTGTGACCACTGAGACACTGTGGTCCTTGGTCCTCAGTCCTAACCCGGGAAAGGACTGACTTTGGTCCATGGACTTTGATCATAATCTGGTCTTCTGATCTTTGCCGTATTTCAATATATTAACACTGATTTTTTGCTTTTCTATTTTTTCCAATATTGGTGGCAGCGGTGGCCTAGCGGTTGAAGAAGCCGTCTTAGGTCGTCAAGGTTTCAGGTTCGAATCCACCAGCTGCCAGGTTCCCACTGAGCTGCTCTGACCACAGCACGTACTGTGGTCTCTCCAAGATTCATCTTCCTCCTCCTGAAAACCCAAGTCTTCTTCTTTAACCACAGGCCACCACAGCTGCCCAGAAGAAGAGCACCTCCTACTGCTGGAGCCAGAAGTTCTAACCCGACCCTGCTCATCTTCTGAGATCTTCTAATCCCTCGGTGTGTGTGTGTGTGTGTGTGTGTGTGTGTGTGTGTGTGTGTGTTTTCCTACCCAGTCTCTCAGGTGAGCTGGAGGCGGAGCTGCTGGCCTGTGATTGGACGGGAGTGTTGTTCTCGTCCACCGATGGAGACAGAGACGGGCTGTCACACACTCTCTCCTGTCAAAACAGTTTCAACAACTCAACAACTGGACACTGAACCAGCAGGTGGCGCCCTGGTCCGTCCCCCGGTCTCACCTTGATGACGGGCGCGCGGTGGACGTGGGTGTGTATCTGCTGCGCGGCGGCGGCCATGTTGGCGATGGTGCTGAGGTGGTTCATCTGTGACATCGCCATGGCGACGGAGGCGGGGGGGAGGCCCATGGGCAGCAGTGGGTGGGGCATCATCATGAAGGGCAGGTCCAGCCCTGGGGAAGAAGGTCAGAGGTTTGATTCCCAAAGTCACCACCACCTGCAGTCTGGTTCTGAGTGGTTCTGGGGCCACAGCAGGGACACCGTGGGATGAGTACGGGGTCCACGTTACATTGACGACTTGACGGGTGAAGTCAAAGAACAACAGTGTTTGTCGCCCCCTGCTGTCAGTGTGCTTTAATACGGCTTTTCCAGAAAAGAGTTTGACTGAAGTGTGTGTTTGTGTGAGTGTATTTGTGTGTATTTTGCTTTCAGTGTGTCACCTGCGTGTGTGTGTGACACACACTTGCATGGGGTGTTTGCTGATTGATCCACTAGGTGGCAGCAGATTAAAAAAAGCCTGTAGTGTGTGTTTTAACACTCACTGTTGGAAAGTATCTGCTGCTGCTGCTGCAGCTGATTCACTGCTCCAATAGGTGGCGCCCTCCCGTTCCCTCCGCCTGTGGCTGTTGTGAGTGGCGCAGCACCTCCTGCTGGTGGCGCTGGTGTTCCCGTTCCTCCGTGAACGGACGCTGGAGGACTGGTCAGTCGCTCCTTGTCCCAGGAGCACTCGCTGCCTCCTGTCCAGGAACAGACGGTCAGTGACATGGTCCACCGCTGCCTCCGGTGGCCAGTGTGTGTAGTGACAACCTCAACTGTGAGCAGAAACCAGTGGTTTTCTCTCAGTGAGCTTTGGTGAAGGAGAGAGTTCTCCTTCGTCTCCTCTCATCCATCATCATCTTCCTCCATTAGTGTGAATTAGTAAATGTCTCTCTCTATTACTGTCCACTGAACTGAGTGTGTGTGAGAGTGTGAGACAGAGGGGGAGAGGGAGACAGAGACAGAGGGGGAGACAGCTGGTTGTCATCCTCTCCTTTACACCAGGGAAGAAAAAAAAGATCTGAACAGATGTTCCCTCTCCTTCTACCTCCTCTGTTTCCTTTCTTCTATTCTTCTCTCTTTTGCTCCTGTTAGATTTCAGTGGTTTTTCACTTTTGGGACTGTAGGTTTTCACAATTGTTTACCTCACATTTGGCCATACATATACATTTCAAAGACCCTCTCTCCTTCCTTTCTTTGCTAACCCCTCAGACAACCCCTGGTGTTTTCCAACAACACCTTTGGCCTTTGTCATTTCCATACACCCAAGTTGACTTCCTTCCTGGTGTTTTCTATGTAGACAATATCAATGTGATTGGCCACCAGGGACCCAACCCCTCTATTCCCATTGGGGATATTGACACCCACAAAGTTGAGAAACCACTCCCCCCATACAGGTATAAAATTGTCAGTCTGAATTACAAATTCAGAGAAGAAGAGAAGAGAAGAGAAGAGAGGAGATGAGAGTAGCTTTTACAGAGAGTAGCTTTTACCAAAGAAAGTTAATAACCAAGCGTTGTTAAGTTCTTTAGTTTTGCTTTCTCCAGTCGCTCTCTGTACTCTGTTGTTTGGACCAAACTTTTGTGTTTTGGGGTGCTTTTTGTTATTAAACAAATCGACCATCCAACGGCTTCATTCACTTCTTCGCCTGGACCATATTCTTCAATTTTGGTGCTGTGACCGTGGATCGGAAGAAACCTTGCACTAAGACCTGGTTTCTCCAACTGGTGCCGTGATCCACCCCGAAATCTTTCACTCCCTAGCCCCTCATCTCCTCCTCTCCTCCTCCTCTTCATCTCCTCCTCTCCTCCTCTTCATCTCCTCCTCTCCTCCTTCCTTATTTCATGTTCATGCTCCTCTTTCACTCCCTGTGTCTTCTCCTTATCTTCCTCCTCAAGAACTTTTCCCTTTTCGTCTTCTCACACTTCCGGCCTTCATCCTCCCTAGTTTCTCTGGTCGACAGACAGACAGACGGACTGACAGACAGACAGTCAGACAGTCAGACAGTCAGACAGACAGACAGACAGACAGACAGGCAGACAGTCAGACAGTCAGACAGTCAGACAGACAGACAGACATGCAGTCAAACAGACAGACAGACAGATAGTGTGACAGTCAGACAGACAGACAGGCAGGCAGTCAAACAGACAGACAGAGAGACTTACAAACAGTCAGATAGACACACAGACACACACACACACAGACAGACAGTCAAACAGACAGACAGACAAATATTCTTGAACAAAAAACTTGGATGATCAACATTTGAGCATCAGGAAAACTTTTTCTTTCCTTCCCTTCTTCCCTCCTTCCCTTATTTTCTCCTTGCTTTCCTCCCTTCCTCCCTCCTTGCCTTCCTCCCTCCTTGCCTTCCTCCCTTCCTCCCTGCGTCCTGAACACGACTCTCTTTATTTCCTCTTCTTTCTCGCTCTCGTCTTTTGTTTGCCGCACTTTCCCAGAGAAAACAAGGTCAAAAACAAAAAAGTCACTCCAGGAGTGATATAAAAAAAGGAAAATAAATAATGAAGGAGCATCAGAGCGGAGGAGAAGAGAGAGAAACTCTATCAGCTCTGTTTCCAGGTCAGGGGAAAACAATGCTCTCTCTATGTCTCTCACCCTCTCTCTCACCTCTTTCTTTTTCTTTTTGTTTTCTGTCCTTTGAATAATTCACACAGACAAACAGCAGAGATGGACCGTTCACCAGCGCACGCACGTGCACGCTCCCCGGGTTTTGACGCCAAAGGTGGAAACAAGGGTCCATCAAGGTTCCTGCCTGGTGTGCTAATGGTTTGTGGATTTATTTTTAATAAAGTCCAGTGAAAACAGCTGAAGGAGACGTTTCTCCAGTCAACGTCAGGACATCATGGAAGATCAACCTGCCAAACTCTTCTCCACCGGGGGGCGACATCATTGATGGTGGGGTTGAAAGACTTTATAAACGGAACTGCTACATACGATCAACGCGTAACAAAGGTCCGAAAAATCAACGTTTTTTTGCTGATTATCGTATTTTGACGACGTCCAATCGGAGGCCTCGGACAGCAGTGGGCGGGGACTGAACCACTGAACCTGATGTCATTGGACACCCCTGAGTCCAAGAATGATTGAATGGAGCCTCTGATTACACTGTCACATCTTGACCACAGGAGGCAGTAGTGGACCAGGTGTGACCCTGATCTTCCGTGTGTGTGTGTGCTGTCTCTTATACACATCTAGATGTGTATAAGAGACAGGTGTGAGACAGAGGGGGAGAGGGAGACAGAGACAGAGGGGGAGACAGCTGGTTGTCATTCTCTCCTTTACACCAGGGAAGAAAAAAAAGATCTGAACAGATGTTCCCTCTCCTTCTACCTCCTCTGTTTCCTTTCTTCTATTCTTCTCTCTAGAGTGTCTCATGCTGTTTTTCATATGGACCACAGTTGAAACTCTTCTTCTGATCAGCGGTCTTCGACCTGGGACTGTTCTGGACAGTCTGCTCCGTCAGTCCTACCACACTGCCCCCTGTTGTTGTGTTCTCAGCTGTGCAGGTTGAGGTGAATCTTCAACAGTGAAACCACGACTTAAGACCTGAGGTTGGTCACATGACTTGACTGAAGAAGAATGGCAGTGAAGGAGCGTCTCTGGGAGGTTGTCTCCTTCAGTGGTCATGTGACCCAGTCCACCAACTTGACATCACAGTATCCTGTCATTTTTCAAAATAAAACATCGATCACAATGGGAAATAATGTCCTGAGTTCTTTGAGACCCAGTGTCGATTGACTGTTGGACCAGAGATTGTCCTCGGCCCAGGGACGTCAGGACAGGATGAGTTTGTTCTTCTTCTTATTTACCACGTTATTCACACTTGAAAACAACGAATTTGTTTAAACAGTCAATGAAATTAAAACTGAGAGACTGAAGATTTCAGTCTCCGTCCAAGACAAAGACACAGCAACAGGGACAGTCTGTCAGTCCCACCCTCATCTCTCTGGTCCTGTGGTCACCATCAACCACGGACAGACATCGATCTGAGCGCACGCCTGTGTGTTAGTCATGATGGAGAGACGAGCCGTGACGCTGACCTCACTATTGATTGTCCTCTGGTTTCACCCCAGAGTGTGTGTGTGTGTGTGTGTGTGTGTGTGTGTGTGTGAGATAATCAATGTAAGAAACCCATCTGTGACCTCACGGCCTGTTGTGGAGGCTCCGTCCTCCTCCCGCTCCGTCCTTGGGTTCATGAGCCCGTCTCTCCTCCATTCATTTCCAAGTGTTGTTGAAAAAAGTTTCATTTCTACCACCAGGTTGCGCTATGACAGTGTCGGAGTTGCTGCCACCTGGTGGCTGGAGGCTAGTCTTCATTCCATTTCGCCCACCTGCAGGGGCCCGCCCCGGTGTTTGAGAACTGCAGTAATGAAGGTGAAGATGAAGACCTTCACACACTCACGGAGCGACTGCATCAGTTTACTGACTTCAAGCACAGACGGCAGGGCCGTGGGAGGAGCAGGAGGAGCAGGAGGAGCAGGAGGAGCAGCATCTTCTCTGAGGAGGAACCAGGAGGTTCTCCTCCTGTCAGAACTCTGGTGGTTCCAGACTCAGGATCTGATCCTGATGTTCTCATTGTTCATCGGTCCAAACCACTCTCTGCTGCCATCTAGTGACTCTCACTTTAACATGCAGCTGTTTTTCCCCCAAACCTTGTTTAGGAAACACATGATCTGATGATGTGGGTGGGACGGTCGCTCTGAACCACAGTTTGTTTGATTGGCTGACTGAGGCCCCCCGCCACTCGTCCTCCTCCTCCTCCTCCTCCTCCTCCTCCTCTGCAGGTGCACATGAGAGTCCTCAGACCAGTGGATTCATTTTAACACAAGATTGAAAGCTCTTCATCTGTGTGTGTGTGTGTGTGTGTGTGTGTGTGTGAGGACAAGGCGAATCATTGAGCTGTTTGAAGTGAATTAACAAGTCAAATGAGCTACACACACACACACACACACACACACACACACACACACACACACTCACACACACACATCATCACAGCGTCTTTGTTCAGGAAGATGAGGCCAATTAAAGTGATATCACTCTTGTTGTCATTCCCTCCTCCTCCTCTTCCTCCTCCTCCTTCTCCTCCTCCTCCTCCTCCTCCATCTTCTGTGTCTCATTTACTTCTTATGAACTCCTTCATCTTTATCCTCTCCTCCTCTTCCTCCATCTGTCATGGACACAGGTCACAGGTCTGTGGTCTGATGGTTCGACTGGATCACAGCTCCTTCACCCACCACCTCCTCCAGAGGTCTGCTCCACCCACTGACACATCAGATTAGAGATGGACTGAAACCTCCAAGTTAGGAGACTGAGGAGAAACCAAGGAGTTTGGGAAGTTTCTCAGGAGCTTCTCAGGGTCCAAGATCCAGAGAAGATCCTACGTCTTCAGAGAAAAAGAAAGTTGACTCTAACAGACAACAGACAGACACAGTCTGTACTTCAAAACTGCTGCACCACTTGTTGTATTTTTCTGCCACACCTTAAAGGCCTGTCCCTGAGAAGATTGACAGAGAGGAGACAGAAGAAGATCCTACGTCTTCAGAGAAGAAGATACAAAAGACAGACAGAGTCTGCCAAGCCACAATGAAAGAGATGAAGCCTCCAAAACTGCGCCACCACCTGGAGACCAGGAGTACTGCTATAAAGACCAGACCATGTGACCAGGAAGTTGGTCCACAGTGGATTAACTTGGATTATTAGATTAAAACGGACCAGTTTGGATGACGGTCACATCAGTTCATTCAGTTTTTATTTCATCTCCACTGACTCAGGCTACGGAGGGACTTAGGGTCTCTGAGGGATGCTGCCCCCTACTGTACGGTAGTGTCATACTCAGTTTTTACGATTAATTTTTATTGAAATCATTGCTCGTTTCTATCGAGTGTCCATCAGTTTCACGACCCATGGTTTCATCCCTACTCTCTCTCACGTCTCCTCCACGTTTTCCTCCACCCTCCTCCTCCACCCTCCCCCTCCTCTCTGTTTTCACACTGTGCATGTGTGATAAATGTGTGTCTGTGATTGGTTCATGCCCCCCCATCGTCATGGCGCCCGCAAGGTCGTAAACAACAGCTCGTCTCCCCCGGCAACGCAGCGTCTCCATGGACGCGAGAGCAGTGACTCTGCATGAGTGTGACGACCAAGGACTGCCAAGAGAGACAGACAGACAGACAGGAAGAGAGACAGACAGAGACAGAGAGACGCGGCTAATGGGGGATCATAAGTGAGCAAATGTTTTCTCTGGGTTCCACTAATGTTCGACAAACACACACCTGACTGATGTGTGTGTGTGTGTGTGTGTGTGTGTGTGTGTGTGTGTGTGTGATTAGTATGCCACAGTGAGCTGAGTCCATATGTCACTGAACACATGCTCACTTTATTTATTTATCCTACAGTGAAACCCGCTCACTGAGAAGGAAGGAGGAGACGGTGAAGAAGACAACCTGGAGAAGACGGATGGAGGGACACTGACAGGGAGACAGGCAGTGTAGGGTGAAAGAGGACAGACAGGTGATAGGTATGAAAAGAAGGAGAGAAGGACAGAAACGCGGAGAGAAGGAAGGAAGGAAGGAAGGAGTGGAGACTCTGCATGGAGCTGTGATGAATGACACGTCTCTGGGGTTTCACTCCTCCATCTGTCCACTCTGCCTCCCTTCCTCCTCCTTTTTTACTCTCCTCTCCTTCTCTCTCGATTCTTCCTTCCTCCCTCCTTGGCTCTGATTTGTAGGTTCCTCCGTCTCCTCCGGTCACGTCCTCTCTCTTCCTTCAAAGTGTCTTCACTGAAGAAGGAAGATGAGGAGTAGAACTGACCCCAGGAGGAGAGTGAAGGAGATCAGGAGGAGCAGGGGATGACAGAGGTCTGATTGTTTCCTTCCCTGGTGGTAGGAGTGGGTACTGCAGCTTAACAACATGAACAAAACTGATTTAAAGTCTGTCTGTGAAGATGATTCCACCTTGAGGTTGGGCCAGGAGACAACCTGTGCTGTCCTCTACTGGACACTGTAGCATCTCTGCTCTCAGTGGACCTCTCTCCTTCAGTGGACTGTCCACCTGGAGTAAGGTTGATGACGGGCCGGGACGGTGGAGCAGGGAGAAGCTCTCATATGTACTACTACAAGCTCAGGAGTGTCCTGTCCTGGTCTACAGACTCTGGTCAGACCAGTGTCTGTGATTCTGTGGACTTACCCGTGTGGGACAGTAGGTTTGGAGACAGCAGGGCCGGCAGACCCGGGTGCAGCAGCCTGGGGCTTTCCTGGATCCCCGCTCCAGAACAACGCTTGGGAGGACGACCGGGTCGAGAGCTGCGGACAGAAGACAGAGAATCACAGATGTCAGGACCAGAACCAGGACCAGGTAGAGAAGAAGAAGAAAGAAGCAGGAGACGAGCAGACGGAAGTGTTGGACCTCAGGTCTCTGTGGAACACCTTCACCTGTCCTTCAGTTACCATCAGAGGAAAAACCACAACAATCTCAGCAACATGACATGACTGAGCTGACAGATGATTGGCTCACTGACATCACCAGGTCCAGTACCATCACTGATGACCGACCAATACCAGGAACCTGTACCATGAACTGGTAACTGGCAACAAGAACCGACGTAAATCAACCTGAACCTGAGGTGTTTGTGTCATCGATGAAGACCAGCTGGAACACACACACACACACACTCACACTCACACTCACACACACACACACTCACACTCACTGACACACACACACTCACTGACACACACTGTCCATCCAGGCCAAGTCTCTACAGGGAGCCTTGGTAACAGATGGTCGTCCAAAGTCATTTACAGGAAACAAAAAAGGAATCAAATAAAAACAAGAATCTGCAGCAGAGAAGGAAGCAGGACTGGAGGAAAGGAGGAGAGGAGAGGAGAGGAGAGAAGGAGTCTTAGTCTCTCCTCTCACCTCTTTGTCTCCCACCTCCTCCCTCCTCTCCATCTCCCTCTTCTTTCCTCCAGACGTTTGTTTCAGCTCGTCCTTCTTAGATCTTGGATTTGTCTCCTACTGTGGATGTCCAGAAACATCCGTCAGCTCATATTCACATCAGAAGGTCAGTCATGGGTCAGTCTTCTCCTCCTGACAATGGTCCATGTTGGACCTTCACCATGGTCTTCACCTTCACCTCAGGCTCAAACAGCTGCAGATGTGAGTGTTGAGGGTGACGGTGTTTGGACAAAGATGGGAAAACCTGATACCAGACCCTGCAGTCCCCGCTGCCTGACTGTCCTGGACCTTCTCTCCTCCTCCTCCTCCTCCACCTACTCCTCATGCTCCTGCTCCTCCTGCTCCTGCTCCTCCTTTCCTAACCCCTCTTTGTTCTCCTGTGGAAACGTCTGACCACAGAGTCAGGGCTGCATTAAGAAATGAAAACATGAACCTTCACCTCCCACTGAACTCTGTCTGACCTGTCTCTCTCTCTGTCTCTCTGTCTCTCTCTCTGTCTCTCTGTCTGTCTGTCCGTCTCTCTCTCACAGACAGACAGACAGGTGTTTGTCTTCAGTGTTTCCATCAACAAACTCTGTTCCCTTTGATCTGCTGCTCACACACACACACACAGATACTGGTGTGTGTTTGTGTGTGTGTGTTCAGTCATACATGTCCAACACACAGGTGTGTGTGTGTGTGTGTGTGTGTGTGTGTACAGGACACATGATCTCACCTTCTCATTAACTGTTCCCTCCTTTGTTCAGAGTAATGACTGCAGTGTGTGTGTGTGTGTGTGTGTGTGTGTCCCGTAGCTTTGCCATATGTTGGACATTAATCCTCGTCAGTGGTCACTGTCGGTACTGCAGTGAGAACAGGAGACAAAGAGCAGCTCACACACACACACACGCTGACCTACATTCCCATGTTCACCTCCAGACTGCTTCAGTTCCTACAACACAACGTCTCCGCTGTGACATCACTTCCTGTTTGACTCACAGCCTCGGACCAAAGTCCATGGAGAAAGTCAGTGATTTCACCTGCTGGTCAGTGTTTGTCCAACACAGCTGCGGTCACTGGTCTTGTCCATGGAGTTTGACGGAGACACAACTTCCTGTGCAGATGTTCCTGAGACTGTGATGTGGAAATGGAAGACACACACACACACACACACACACACACACACACACAGATGGTGTGCTCCCAAAGGGCCGTTTCCATGGCGACCAAGCCTTGATCAATACTCCGTCATTGGCTCTGATGGCCGGTCAGGGTCACAGACACACAAACACAGACATGGTGGTGAATAAGGACAGAGACACACAGTTGACAGATTGATTGAGCTCTCACACACACACACACACACACACACACACACACACACACACACACACACACACACACAGGTGCAGTTTATCTGCGGTCGATACCAGGGTCAGATCTGGGCTCAAAGCTTCTCCGACTAAAACCTTTCATCTTCATCTTCCTCACTCTCGTCTCTTCCCTCATTGTCATCATGTCTCTTCTGTCTTTGTGTCTTCATCCTTCCATCATCTTCACCTCTCCTCCTCCTCCTCCTCCTCCTCCTCCTCCTTTTTTCCATATCGTTTATCAGACGCAGCACTTTCAGAGGAGGAGCCTCAGACGTCTCCTGCTCTGATCCATCAGGTTCTAAAAATCTTGGACAAATGTCCCCGCGGATGTGACGTTCTGACTCTCAGACTGTCCCCTACTGACACTGAAGATCAAGGACAGGTGATAGATGGCGCTGTAGAGATCAGCCAAACAATAATATCTTTGTCTTTTGTCTAAAACATCAAACATCTTCAGACATACGACAGAGACACTCAGGTCTGATAAAAAGCAGGACAGGACAGACGTGTATTGTCCTCTTTGACGAATGTTTTGCTGATATAATTTCTTCGTTATATTTGGTCAAAAACCCAAGGATTTCGATCACGGATAACGATCTTAGTGACACGACATGAATTACTGAAGCTCAGAGGAACAGAGACCATCTCCGTCCCCGTGTCCACAGTTTTGCCTTTTTGCTGGTTGTTTATTAAAGCCAAGAACAATAATATCTTTGTCTTTTGTCTAAAACATCAAACATCTTCAGACATACGACAGAGACACTCAGGTCTGATAAAAAGCAGGACAGGACAGACGTGTATTGTCCTCTTTGACGAATGTTTTGCTGATATAATTTCTTCGTTATATTTGGTCAAAAACCCAAGGATTTCGATCACGGATAACGATCTTAGTGACACGACATGAATTACTGAGGAACAGAGACCATCTCCGTCCCCGTGTTCACAGTTTTGCCTTTTTGCTGGTTGTTTATTAAACCCAAGAATGCGTTGCTGTCAGAGGAGGACGACGTCTCCTCCATCTCTGTTTTCTGTCTCTGTCTCCGTGCCGTCATCAATCCTCTCCCTCCGTGAGTCTCTCCACTCTCTGTCCATGGCAGGGCCATCCATTCTTTTTAGAGAGACACCAGAGAAATAGGATCTCTGTCTGTCCCCTCACACGTCTACATCTCCCTGCACAAACACACACGTGCACCAGGGTCATCATCGGGGACGCTCATCATTTAACAGAGTGGACAAGTGAGAGAGAGATGGACGGACGCGCCTCCTCTGTGCCTCCGTCCCTTTGATTGGACAGATGAATTACTTCATTGTGAGTGTGTTTGTGGGTCTCTCCCACTGTCTCTCTGTCTGTCTCTCTGTCTGTCTGTCTGTCTGTCTCTCAGAGTGATAGAGCCATCAGGGACTGGACTGAACCATTGAAGAAGAACCACTGAGAGGAAACTGACCTGAAAGGTTGTCCAAGTTTCCCAGCGTCTGTAAAAGTCCACAATCCTAACATTCAGGTGTGTTTTCAGTCCTCCAACTGTCCAAACATCTTCTTCTCAGTCTGCTGGACCATTAACCAGTGGCTGTTACTCCACAACACACCTGTCAACCTCTGGCTCGGGGTCCAAACATGTTCCACCTATATCTGGTCCCAGAGATCAGATCAAATGTGTCCTAGAGTGGAGTCCAGTCCAGAGACCTTGGACAATGAGCTCAGTGAAAGGACAGAGATTTTTTTTGTTTGTTTATCGTTGAGAGGTTGATGGTCCTGGTCCAGTATTTGTCAGCAGGTGGCAGTAATGAGGTGTGACTTCAAACTAATGTGTCAAACAACAGTGTCGTTTCTCAGGTTTTCAAGTTCTACCAACACAGACGTCACTGTTTGTCCCTCAGTTTCGGTCCATCCGCCCACCTGAGGGTGGCGCTATCATCAACAGAGTCCTTTCCATCCACCCCTGCTCTCCTCCTTCCTCCTCCTCCTCCTCCTCCTCCTCCTCTCTCTCCAGAGGAACAGGTGTTCACTGGGACCAGAGACAAAAACACTGCTGCATTTTTAACCAGAGACCATTAAATATTAAACACCCTGTGCACACACACACACACACACACACACACACACACACACACACACACACACAATCGCTGACGCGGCGAGTTACACAGGTCGATGGACTAACGTGTGTGTGTGTGTGTGTGTGTGTGTCACATGTTTGTATTTAGAACAGGAAACTATCACACACACACACACACTCTCTGTCCCTCCCGCCCCTCCCCCCTCCCATAGAAGACAGTGGTCATCTCTGCTGGGACCAACAACTCCATTCATCTACAGAAGATTCCTGACTTTGGAACGTTTGAAGACGGGAACGACAGCTGACTGACGTCCACGATGTCCCTCTAAGGACAGACTGTGTTTGACAGTGGACCGTGGACCTGGACCTACGGGCCCTGGTCCTAGACCGTGGTGAAGAGTGAACCCTGTGAATCGGAGGCGGAGTCTCTTCCTGAAACCCAGTTTACTGATTGGACCAGAGATGGAGAAGATCTGAGGTGCTCTCCTTCATCCTCACCTTCATCCTCACCTTCATCCTCACCTTCATCCTCACCCTCTCTCCCTCTCCACAGTTGAGTGTGATGTAAATGATGTTCCATCGATCGCCCTGACAGAGCAAGGACGCTCGGCTCTCCTCCTCCTCCTCCTCCTCCACCTCCTCCTCCTCCTCTTGGTCTGTCATCTCTTCCTCTGTCTCCTCAGCTTCTTGCTCCTCCATGTTTAGTGTGTGTCCTCCCATGAACATCTCATGATGGGAACCTAAACATCAGTGGTGCCAGAGAGGCAGGGAGAAGAGCAGTTCTGTTTCAGCTGGTACTGGTCTCTGGTGGACGTTTTCTGGACCGTGGACAGCTGCACTGAGGAGATTCTTCTTCTTCATTTGTCAACTAAGTTCTGTTGTTAAATCTCAAACATCTCTGAACATCTTCTCCCTCTTTTCATCCACATCTCTATCCGTCTCACACCTCCTCCTCCTCCTCCTGCTGTCCTCCTTCCCTTCATCTTGGAGTCCGTGTCTCTCTCTGGACTGTCCATCTTCATCCTCTCAAACTCTCCTCTGGGTAAACTCTCTGATTTCAACCAACAACACGTCAACGACACACCACATGCGGTGAGACACTCATTTCCACTCATGAAGCTGTTGGTCCACTGCTGCCTCTTGTGGTCAACATGTGTCACTTCTGTGAAGCCGATAAAAAGAGATGTAAAAAAAAAACGGGGACATCGTCTGATCTTGACTTGTAGCTGACATCGATATCAACATTTATCTGCATGAGGTTCATAAATGAGCTGCCGGTGCTGCCACCTAGTGACTTTTACTCTAATGTACAGCTGTTTATCGGACTTATATTGCGATAAACAAGCTCCGGTCCACTTTTCAGGAGTTGAGGACAGACTGTGGTTATTATCATTCTGATCATGTTCTGCTGTTACGAGACTGTAAAAAAGAAAATTAAAATTTTACACCAACAGACGCAACTGTTAATCAGGGCTGTTGTCCCTGCTGAACACACACATTTTTAACTGTCGTCCTCTTTGTCCCACAGCCGTACAGTCGTACGGTTCCTGAACGCATCATCACAGCAGCAGCAGCAGCTGTTCAGTCACACTTTACTCAAATCTCAGTCCTTGTCCTCATTCTTCTTCCCTCCTCCTCCTCCTCCTCGGCCACACAGAGGACAGGGACGGTCCAATCAACAGCTGGAGAGTGTGTGTGTGTGTGTGTGTGTGTGTGTGTTTGTGTCAGTAAAGCAGAGTCAGCAGAAACCAGGATGACACCCTGAGCGTCAGACAGGAATGTCACAGAGAAAAAAGACAGAATAAAAAAAGCAGTGAAGAAATAAAGCGTGTGTGTGTGTGTCTGTGTGTGTGTGTGTGTGTGTGTCTGTGTGTGAGAGAGAGAGAGAGAGAGAGATGAACTGAGGGAGAGACACACAGATGGGTGAGAGCGAGTGAGGAAGGGCACGAGGAGGAGGAAGAAGAAGAAAACTCCAGGGACTGAGAATGACACATGCAGTATTACTCACCGTCCCCATACATCACACACACTCACACACTCACACACACACACACACACACACACACACACACACACACACACACACTGAGCTCCAGACACAAACAAGGACACAGGAGTCAAACCTGACGGTTCTTTCCTCCGACCTCACTGGAAATTTGCCCTAAATATGGAGCTCAACAATGTCCACAAACACAGGATCTCCTGGTCCTCTACTGCCCCCAGTGGCCACTTCACCTCAGTCTGCTTATGTGAACAAAGGATGTCAAAGCGGGAAAGACTGATATTAGATTTTACGGTTGTTGTCCAACCTGCTGATTCTGTCTTTGTCAACAGACGCCGCGGTCTGCAGATGTTTGTCCACAAACTGCGGCCAACGTCCCCCCACTGACCTAATGCATTAGTCTGGGTGTCCCTGCCCTCCCCCGCCCCACACAAGATGGACAGATGGACAGAGCAGTGGATCAACAACTGCTGAGTCACTAGTTCCCAAAGACTGAGTCGCGACCCTCAGGTGAGTCGTCTCTCATCGTGTTTCCTATAAATTCCCTGACAGAGACGATGAGTAGGACGGAGACAATGAGGAGGACGGAGATCATTTAACCTGACTCCTTCTCCTCCTCTTTTTCTCCTGTTCAGAGCTTCTTTAACCACCTCATTGTTGGTTTGTCTTCTCAAAATATCTTCTCCCGAACTTCTTACACTACCTTGGGATAGACTGCAGGGGGCGCCGGTGCTCGATGCTGTGGTCCTGTGGAGGCCAGGCTGAGGCTGGAACTCACAGTGGTGAGACACTGAGGTGTTTGACCAACTGATGATGAAGATCACAGAATGTCCAGGTAGGGGACACTAGAGGAGGACGACTTCACTGACACTGGATCAAAACTGGTCTGAACCAGTTGTGTTTTTTCACTCTGTCTGTCTGTCTATCTGTCTGTCTGTCTATCTGTCTGTCTGTCTCCCACCCTAATCCTGGAGACTAGAATAAGTCCAGTTTTATGACTGGTGTATTAGACCAACAGCTGAATCAATATTAGTTTACACTGGGTCACAGAGAACACACACGCACACAGACAGACAGACAGACAGACAGACAGACAGACAGACAGACAGACAGACAGACAGACCAATGTTATAAAAGCTCACAGACACAGGTGGTTTTTCTACAGAAGAATAAACGTTGTTCAAGTCCATCTCCACCCATCCGGCCATGGCGTCTCTTTTACCTGTCTCTCTCTCTCTCCTATCTGTCTCTCTTCTACCTGTCTCTCTCTCTTCCCAGCTGATACACCAGACCTCTGAATCCTGATGCTGATGGAGTGGGTTTGGATTGAAGTCCTGATCTGAGACCATGTGTGAGCAGATGATTGACAGGTGTGAGGACAGAGAGGCATGGACGATTGGTCCAGAGCCGTGGAGGAGGTGATGATGGAGATGTTCCAGTCAGAGCAGGAACCTTCTGCTCCAGCACCCAGGCCTGAGTCTAACAGGGGCTGACAGGGTCTGAGTGGACCAGGGTCCTGAGCTGATCTGAGACCAGCACAGCTGTCCACCCAGATTAGAGTCACACACACTGACATGGGTGTGTGTGTGTGTGTGTGTGTGTGTGATGTTCTGAGCCCAGATCTTAACCTTCAACATCACAACGTTCACTGAACTGTTTCCACCACAGGAACCTCTGACCACTGGTACCGATGATTGGACACCACAGGAGCTGGTTCTGGTACCGACAACAAGTGACAGGATTGGACACGGGGAGAAGGGACAGAGCTGTTCATCACATCTGACCTGGGATCATTCAGTACCAGCCTGACTCAGCGTCCAGTAACAGTGATGTCATCAAGTCGTCACAGTGATGTCATCAGGTCGTGGACTCTGCTCTTCCTGTGACTGACAGGAGTTTTCTGCTGAGTCAGCCCTGGATTTTAATGACTCAGCGTTATTTTTTCTGTTAATTCCAGCGTTTGCTGAAGTCATCGAAGCCGTGGAGATCACATGACAGTGTGGACCAGACGACCTTCACCACAGACACACTGTGAGGCTTGGTGGGTGGGTCCAACGTTGTCAATCAATCCATATTTCAGTACAGACCTCTGTCTGTTGTCCTTCTTCTCATGGACCGAACTTTAAGGTGTGGCAGAAAAACACATCAAGCGGTGAAGCAGTTTGTTCTTCTGTCTCCACTCTGGATCAGAAGAATCCAGAGTCCTGAGCAGACTGTTGAAGGAGGAGGTGGGTGAAGGTCAGAGTATCTGGACCTGGACCAGTCGGAGTCACGGACAGATGGACAATCTTCAGAATAAAACATCAACATCAACATCAACGCCAGAATCAGATAAGAAATCACAAGCAGATCATCTCAGTTATGGGTTCCTTCAGTGCGGCCGTGGACCGCTGCAGGTCCGCGGCCCAGGGGTTGGGTCTTTATGAACTTTAGCTTTAGCTATGTTGTTCTAGCACAACAACAACAACAACCTTTAACCCTTTAAAAATCCTTCAAATATTTCAGACAATTCACTAAACCCTGACAACAGTTTGACCACCGTGTGGCGCTAACACTCAGAACTTCATCATGTTCCAATAAACATAACAGAGTCAAAGGAGGAGGAGAAGGAGGAGGTCAACACACACACACACACTTTCGTCCTCCAAGACAGGAAATGCTGCGGGACATTATCTGAGAAAACAAACTGCTGTGCTGTGAAAATAAGAACTACAAACATGGCCGACATTGGAGGAATCCAACCATCAACACAGATCAACCTTCAAACATGGGGTAAAAGGAGCAGGAGAAAAAAGAGCACAAGGAGGAGGAGAAGGAGGAGAAGGAGGAGAAGGAGAGCAGGGGGAGGAGCAGACGACAGAGGAAAACAAAGTTCTGACTGAAGATCTGGAAAAAAACATGACGTTGGACAAGATGGAGACGTGGATCAACCTATGACCCGCGGGCCACATCTGTGATGTTTAGCACTGTAGCATAGGTGCTTAAGTGCACCATCTATTGGAGACACAAGGTGTTGCGAGGTCAAGGCGGAGGTATGATGAGCATGTGGCCCAGACTCCATTTGGGCCGCGGGCCTTAGTTTGACCAGGTCTGGTCGGCACAGACTGTAGCAGCAGCCAAACATTTATCTTCTGTTGTTGGACAGAGACATTTGAGCAGATGAAAGGATGGGAGGAGATGAGGTGGATGATGAAGACGAGACAGATGTTTGACAGGGGAGAGAAATGAGGTGAAGGAGGAGGAGCAGGAGGAGAGTGATTAATGAAGGAGGAGAAGAAGACACTGTGTCTGTCCCAGAGAAAGAAAGAGAATTCCACTCTCATCCCTCCATAAATCTTCTGGAGGAGTGGAGTCAGGAGGACATGAGTGTCCATCTGTGTCCAATATCACACTGAGTCTTCATCAGGAAAGATCTTCCTCCTCCCCATTTCCTGTCCTCTCTCCTGGAGCAGGGACAGGATTTTGGACAAAAACATCTTTTCCTTTGGGAAGTTTCCTGATTAGAAACGTGAACGTCTGGAGACGTTGTTTGTGTTGGTGACATTTAAGGAGAAGGAGGAAGAACAACATCAGGGTCCAGGGACAGAGTTGGACGAATTGAATCAACAGTTTCTTCAGACACAGAGTCTAAAACGGGAATTTATTTTCACTCCTCAATATATAAATATATAAATATGCAGCAGATATATGTTGTTGTTGTTTCTATTGCGTCTCCGTGGGAGCAGCAGAAAATAGACGTCAGCTGCAGATGTTCTGGGACCACACATCCAGAGAGAAGACTTTCCCGTCCTGGGAGAGGACAAATAAAACTCTGACCTCCAACGGAGAATCAAACTGACATGATGGACATTTTGAAATAGAATTGAAGAAGACGAGAGACTGAGAAGGAGACAAATAAGTTCAGAGGAGGAAAGACTGAGACCAGAGACGATCGCGTCCAATAGTCTGATCTTCAGTCATGGATCTGAGGATGAGAGTTTTAGGGCTGAACTTTGAACATCTCTGTGTCCAACCACCCCCAAGATGGACATGAAATGAAAGACACCATCTCTGAAAGAATGGAGCACAGATGGAGAGACAGACAGACATGTAAAATTCTCCCGTCCTCTGGGACTTCCTCTTCATGTGTCAGGATTATTCTGGTTCCTCTGAAACCTTCCCATCATTCCCTGCCATAAATACATTTACTGACTCGCAGAAACATCAGAACGCATCACTTCCTGTTTGTGTGAGGTTGACGGACAGGTGAGGATCTGGACAGGACAGCAGCTGTGGTCCCGTGGCTCCGGTCCAGTCCGGTCCTGGGACCAAAATAAGGACTCCACATTTACTCACTGGCCGACTATTCCTGATTAGTCCCAACTTCCTGCTCCACGTTCCCAGAGAACTCCCACTCTCCAACCAAGGCTGGTCGCACACTCAGACTTTGAGATGTTTGGTGATGTCAGTCGTGAGACCATCTGATGATCGGACCTACGATTGACTCAACCACCACCAGTGATGATCACCTCACCTCCACCTCCACCTCCACCTGCCACACTGACCATGATGATGTCAACAGCAGGGGGCAGCACTGACTGGACATTTCCTGGTCCGTGACCTTCAGCCTGAGGACGAAGAAGAGTCCATGTGTCCACTGTAGAGGACGATATTGATGGACCGTTGCTCCTTCATTGGTCCAGAACCATCACCTGTTGAACCACCCAACCACAAACTGACCACAGGGGGCAGCAGAGGCCCAGCAGCTCCCGTGTCTTTCTCTGTTGATCTTTTTTATATCCGTTGCTGAAGCAGGGGGCGCTAGAGGCAGAAGGAGTGAACACAAGGAGGAGTCAAAGGAATAAAAAGTTAAACCAATGCACGGGAACGAAGAGGAAATAAAATAAAAGACCAGGTTCACACACACACACACACACACACACACACACACTGGCTGCTTACACAGACCTTCTCTCTGTGTCCTGTAAACGACCATAAACACACACACTCACACACACACGCGCCGTAAATCTCAACATAATATGCCCTTTGAGTGTGTGTGTGTGTGTGTGTGTGTGTGTGTGTGTGTGTGTGTGTGTTTTATAGGTGTTGTAAATTTGCTGCTGCCGTTGTTTTTATCAGCATATTCTCAAGCTGTTTAGCCAACGGTGCAGATGTCACTGTTACACACACACACACACACACACACACACACACACACACACTCACACACACACACACACAACGGGTGTTTAACTCTGTTTATACAGTGTCTGTACGTGTGTATAATCACGTCTAAATTTACCTCCGTGTGTGTAGGTCAGCGGCGCACACACACACACACACACACACACACACACACACACACACACACACAGGTCGGAGCTGATCTTCTCCTCTCCTCGTCTTCCTCTATTTTTCACGTCTTTTAAACATATGCACATCCAGAGTGTGTGAAGGTCAGTAGGAGTGTGTGTGTGTGTGTGTGTGTGTGTGTGTGTGATTTGATTAATGCTGAGAACCGTGCAGTGCTTAGAAAGAGGTCATGACCTTTCAGCTTCCATTCAATCAGACACCAGGAGAGAGAGAGAGAGAGAGAGAGAGAGAGAGACCAACCTCACTCTCTCCTGAGAGTCTGATCGGCCTGAGTCAACACACACACACACACACACACACACACACACACACACACACACACACACACACACACACTCTCTCTCTCTCTAATGAACCCAGCTTTATTTACCTCAGGTGCAGCAGTGACCACACACTTTATGAGCTAAAGTTTCTGGACCTTCTTTCTTTCACAGCCAGAGTCTGGAACCATCAGCTCCTCACTGACCTCCACCCTCAGCTCCACCCTCAACTCCTCCCCCAGCTCCACCCTCAGCTTCTCACTGAGCTCCACCATCAGCTCCTCACTGAGCTCCACCCTCAGCTCCACCATCAGCTCCACCCTCAGCTCCACCATCAGCTCCTCACTGAGCTCCACCCTCAGCTCCACCCTCAGCTCCACCATCAGCTCCTCACTGAGCTCCACCCTCAGCTCCACCATCAGCTCCTCACTGAGCTCCACCCTCAGCTCCACCCTCAGCTCATCACTGAGCTCCACCATCAGCTCCTCACTGAGCTCCACCCTCAGCTTCTCACTGAGCTAGCTCCACCATCAGCTCCACCATCAGCTCCTCACTGAGCTCCACTCTCAGCTTCTCACTGAGCTCCACCCTCAGCTCCACCTTCAGCTCCTCACTGAGCTCCACCATCAGCTCCACCATCAGCTTCTCACTGAGCTCCACCCTCAGCTCCACCATCAGCTCCTCACTGAGCTCCACCCTCAGCTCCACCATCAGCTCCTCACTGAGCTCCACCCTCAGCTCCTCACTGACCTCCTCACTGAGCTCCACCCTCAGCTCTACCATCACCTCCTCACTGAGCTCCACCCTCAGCTCCTCACTGAGCTCCACCATCAGCTCCTCACTGAGCTCCACCCTCAGCTCCTCACTGACCTCCTCAATGAGCTCCTCACTGAGCTCCACCCTCAGCTCCACCATCACCTCCTCACTGAGCTCCACCCTCAGCTCCACCCTCAGCTCCAGAAGCCAAACCTACTGAGATCAGAGCCACATCAACAGGAGAAGGTCAGGACTGTGGTGGATCAGAGACTGAGAGTGGAGGAACCAGAAGAAATAAGACATGATGATCTCATCCACCCATCCACCATTCATCCATTCATCTACCCATCCATCCATCCACTTATCTAACCACCCATCCATTCATCCATCCACCCATCCACTCGTCTACCATCCATCCATCCACCCATCTACCCATCCATCCATCCACTCATCCACTTATCCATCCACCAATGAATCCACCCATCTATTCATCCACCCATCCTTCTATCGATCAACCCACCCATCCATCCTCATCCTCACAGGTCAGCAGTCTCCACCACCTCCACCCTGATCCCACTGCTCCACCGTCCCAGCTCTTCATCCACCTTCCTCCAGGTCGGTCCACCAAAGGAACCCACCTCCCTGACTGGAATTGGACTTGGACCAGGAGGAGAACCTTGGAGTTCACACCACTGACAGAGACACTGACTCTGGGCCACAGCGCCACCTGTTGATCTAATTGATCTAATTGATTAGTGTTAAATCTCTGGGACTGGAACAAAGTCACGGAGACAATTCCATCCAGACGGGAGTGAATGGAGCAGGTGCTGCTTTTGAATGGGATTGGACTGGACACTAGGGGGCGCTGCTGTGGTCAAGGCGATATTATAACAAACAAACAAACCAGTAACAACCTGGAACCAAGTGAGAAAGAGTTGAACTGAACAGCAGTGAAACTTCACTGATCGCTGGTCAGGAGCAGAGTTAGGGTCAGAGGTCACAACTGACCAGGGATCAGTTCACAGAGAGAGGGGGGAGGAGAGGGGAGGAGGGGGAGTCACAATGGAAATTAATTAAAAATGAAAAAAAGGGACGGATGAAGACGGAGGTGGAGGAGAGAGAGAGAGAAGGAGAGAAGGAGAGCAGTGAGGGGGTGGAGGAGAGAGAGAAAGTTGAGGATAAACAGGGAGGAACGGGGGAGGGAGAGACGGGGGAGGAGGAACGAAGGGAGAGTTTTATTGAAAACTGGTGAACAAACAGTGTGTAATTGGTCGGGGCCACAGGGGCCAAAGGAGACGTTCAAAGACAGAGGGAGAAAATGAACAGATAAGGAGGAGGAGGAGAAACAGAGGTGGAGGAGGAGAAACAGAGGTGGAGGAAAGTGTTGACTTAAGTCAGACTGAATGAACTCAGGATTCAAAGTGTTTCAACAACTCTTCACAGACAGAACCTACAGCAGCCTGGAGGTTCATGGAAGTTCATGGAGAAGTGAGGAGAATGTTGGTCCTGGTTCTTCACAGTTCTCCTCCCACTCCCTCCATCGGTTCATCAATCTCACCAGCTTCACAGAAGATCTTTTAATATTTACTTGGTAAAAGTCATTTTCTAACCAGAAGAAACGGAAGAAATGGAGGGAAAAACATCACAACTTTGATTCTTCAGAGATCTGAGGAACAGGACTCAGTCTGGGGGGCGGGGCACAATGACTGTCCACTTCTGTCCACCGCAGAGGACCATGTGAATTAACTACGAGTCACCAGGTGAAGCTCATGATGATCAATGACGGAGACTTTACTGATGCTGCTCCTCATGGTCTGAAGCTCCAACACTACAGGTCCAGACATGAAACATCAGCAGAAGATGATCTGAGACTGAATCTATGATCTGTTCCTGCTCAGGTTGGACGACAAAGACAATGAGACGGTGAGGAATCATCCATCCACCCACCCAACCATCCATTTATGTACCCTTTCATCCAACTACCATTAATCCACCCACCCATCCATCCATCCATCCACCCATCCATCCAACCACACATCCATCCAACTACAATCCATCCACCCACCCATCCATCCATCCATCCCTCCATCCAGTCATCCACCATCCATCCATCCACACATTCATATATCCACCCACCCATCCATCCACCCACCCATCTAACTACCATCCATCCACCCACCCATCGATCCCTCCATCCATCCACCCACCCATCCATCCATCCATCCATCCATCCACCCATCCATCCATCCATCCAATCATCCATCCACCCATCCATCCAACCACACATCCATCCAACTACAATCCATCCATCCAACCACACATCCATCCAACTACAATCCATCCACCCACCCATCCCTCCATCCATCCACCCACCCATGTATCCATCCATCCATCCAGTCATCCACCACCCATCTAACTACCATCCATCCACCCACCCATCGATCCCTCCATCCATCCACCCACTCATCCATCCATCCATCCGGTCATCTACCACCAAGTCATCCACCATCCATCCATCCACACATTCATATATCCATCCACCCATCCATCCATCCACCCATCCTGATCCTGATCCTGATCCTTTCTCTTTAAACCTGTCAGTTTCTTGGAGCAAACATGGAGTTTGATGATTTATCACTGACACCAATGTGTCAGGAGAAGAGAGGAGAAAAATGGAGGTGAAAAGAAAACATCAGAGAGGGAGGAGAGGGAGGGGAGGGAGGAGAGGGAGGAGGAACAATAATAAAGAACAAGGAGGAGGAAAAAAAACATGTTGTACAAACTTAGACCAACACGGAGGCTACGGCTGACACACACGTGCACGCTCACACACACAGAGGGAGGGAGGAGGGGAGGGAGGAAGCAGAGGAGGGAGGAGGAGAGGGGAAGAGGGGAGGAGGGGAGGAGGGGAGGAGCGCAGCGCGGAGGTTTCTTGTTGTTCCTGACAGTGAGGCCCGGAATCTTCCATTGTTTTCTTTGAGGAGAAAATTACAGAGAAGCGAACGCTTCCATGACGAGATTGTGTGACATCACCGCGTCCACGTGCACGTGCACACACGTCCGTGCACGTGGCCGAGAGGTGGAATGACAAGCTGCTGGTAACAGGAGGGCTGGGGGGTTGGTCTTTACCTCAGGGACGTCCACAGACTGATGAAGGACCAGTTAACATCATGACGTCACCTCAGATTGGAGATCAGGGAAGGTCCATGGTCCAACATGGTCCAACGTGGTCCAACGTGGTCCAACGTGGTCCAACGTGGTCCAAACACTTCAATGACTGGATTTGATACCAGCGGACACTGATACCAGTGGACACTGATACCAGTGGACACTGATCCACCAGAAACATCTGCAGCCGTGAGGTGGACGTCTGAGGTCCAAGTCCAACTAATCCCAGACACCGTGTTCTCAGACTTTCATTATCCATTAGAGGAGAAGATGACGAAGATCTCAGAGATATGACATCATGATGTTGATGCTGGGCTGATGACATCATGTGATCATGTGATGTGATTGGACCTTCTATCCAGTGAACCTCATTCACTGTCATTTCGTGAAGAGGGGAAGAAGTGAAGAAGAGGAACATCTTCACGACCCCTGCTCCTGTGTCCAGTTGACCTCAGAGCAACTTCTTCTTCATCTTCTGCTTCTTCTCCCTCAGCCCACGGTTCCTCACTGTTTAAACTGAGGAACTCTGAGAAAATTCTAGATTTTCAGATTTCTAACTTTTCAAAATGTTTGATCAGGTTTAAAGAAAATACGAAACAATGGGAGACACACACACACACACACACACACACACACACACACACACACACACACACACACACACACACACAGCTCTCTGTCAGTTTAACCACTGTTATTATTCTAATCATGATGACATGTTTTTAAATGGATTATTATAGGTTTTGATTAATAACATGCTGTCGCAGCTGGATGACAGACACACACACACACACACACACACACACACATTGTTAGGAACTTCAAAAAATGGACATGTGTGGAATAAAGAAACAACGAGAACTTTGGAGATGTTCGAGACCAGTCGGTCCAGAAACACAGCAGTGGACGACGGTCAACACCTTCTCTCCCTGATCTTCATGGTTGACATGGAGTAAAGAAGGAAGTTCTCCTTCTTCTTCTTCTGTCTGAGGAGTTCTGACCTGAGGACCAGGTCTCTGTCCTTCTGATCATCAAGAAGGAGAAACAACCTCAGGTATAAAAGGTTCATCAACAGGATTCATTTGACTGGGCCAGTGATTCTCCTCCACCCAAATCCCACTGCACCACCACACCAGCCCCTTAGGAGCCTTCCAGCAGGAGTCTCTGAACCTGAGTCAAACCGAGGATCTGACCAGATCAGCTGATGGACCCAGAACAGTCCACCTCCATCTCAGCCTGGAACCTTCTCTGAATGGACAGGGATTGAAGAGGCCCATAGGGGGCGCCACAGGAACCAACGTAATAAAAAAGTGAACAGTTTTTCCAAAAAACAAAGTCTTTAAGTAGGCAGTCACACAATAACACCTGCAGACACACACACACACACACACACACAGCTGACAGTCTCACCAATCAGACTGAGTTAAAGTTTTTGTTAATAACATGTTGTCTGAGAAAGTTTGTGTGAGGAGGACAGTTGTGGGCGAGACGCCGGCACACACACACACACACACACACACACACAGACACACACGTCCCTGTCATGTTCTAATTGATTTTGACTGTAATTATTTCTGTAATAACACTGACACACAGTAATGGTTTAAAATGATAATTATGTTTTTTTACTGTTTTTATTAATAACATGTTGTCGCTGAGTGAACACACACACACACACACACACACACACACACACACTGGCCTCCCTCCCTGCCTCCGTCACTCCTGACCTCCTCTCTCCCTCCTCACTGTAAATCTGTCTCTGCTGCGTCACACACACACACACACACACACACCTCTGACAGGCCATCACAATAAACAGACAGATAAGAGCAGGTGGAGGAGGTGGAGGCAGGAGGCGCAGGAAGAGAGGGAGGAGTAAATCACAGCATTATTGAAGGGGGAGGAGGAAGAGGAGGAGGGACGATGGGAGAAGAGAGAGGGTTTTCCCATGTCTCCCTCTCACACATGGGAAAACTATGGCCCGGGGCCCAGATGCAGCCCGTTTGGCCTCTACACTGGTCCAAATGACTAGCGCCCCCTGCTGGTCTCTTCAGTTCCTGGTTCCACTGAAGGTCCGTCTCATTACAGTCCACTCTCTCCCTGCAATGCCTGTATTTTCCCAATAGATGGCGCAGAAAAGGCCAAAAGAATTGTAGCGTTTTAGCCTTTATGGACTTTTGGTTCATTCTAGTTGGTCAACATCTGCTCTGACCTTCTGTCTGTAGAAGAAGAGAATGTGGGTGGAGAAAAAAGGAGGAAAGAAGAAAGAAGTGAAGAAGAAATGGAAGGAAACTGAAGTCGTAGTGAAGGTGAGGAGGAGAATGAGGAGGAGGAGGAGGAGCAGGAGCAGTGAGGTGACAGACAAAAGTGAAGAAGAGACAGGAGTTGAGGAGAGAAGGAGAAGGAGCTGATGGAGGAGAAGAGGAGAAGCTGTTGTGACACTCACTAATCTGATTTCTGAATCAATCTGCTAAAGTGCAGCAGTTTGTGCATCTGTTGTTGCATCAGGATAATTTGATTCACACACTCACACACACACACACACTCACACACACACACACACACACACACACTCACACACACACACTTACACACACACACTCACACACACACACTCACAGAGGTGGTCTCTCTGCTGTTGTCCATGTGTTCCGTTCTGTTCTCCAGATCCACTGCTGTTAAAAGCAAGTGTGAAACTGTTGATCAGAACCAAAGGTGAGTTGGTTCTGGAACCAGTCGACCAACGTCGTGGACCTGATGTCAGTGACTTCCTGTCGCCGCCGCCAGAGTCGGTTCCTCCAGCGATGGTAAAAACCTGATCAGTTAACGTCCAAGTTTGGTCAAAGAACTGAACGCGTTTTCACTAAAAATATTTTGCCTCTAATCTGCTGTAGGTGAATGAGAACGTCACTAGATGGCAGCATTACAGCTCGATTTATTCGACTCATACTTTTTGTAAATAAGTGACGATATGTTAGTAATCTAAACTGTGTGTCATCCCAAACACTGACCTCTAGTGGTTCCACAGTCAATGTTTTGGCCAAACTGACGTAGCTTTTTAAGACTGTCACCCAATGAGGTTCCCTCTCTATTTCAGCGTCAGTGTCGTAAGTTCACCTCCCCTGGATGGACATGGACGCAGCCGTCTTCACACAACACCACTGGGACTGTCACGTTTGATTTAAGGGGAAAACTGTCCCCAACTGTCCTCATTTGATTCCATCACAAACTATTATCTGTTGATCTCCAGGTCTTGGAGGCAGCAGTTTGACCAGAGACACCAGGACTTCCCTCCCCCCAGATTGGACTGCGGGGACCCCCACCCATGAACCCCACCCAGACCTCCTCATCCACCATCATCTAGGGGGTCAGTCCACTGCAGGAGCCAACCTCCCTGACTGGGCTTGGACCTGGACCAGGAGGAGAACCCTGGAGTTCACACCACAGACACAGATCCAGTGAGTAGGTGGGGCCAGTAGGTGGCAGTAGAGGCACAGACTGAAGGAGGGTCAGGACCAGCACTGGGGTTCATTTTCATCTCTTGTTTTTGTGACTTCGTTGACTGCTCCTCCATCATCTCAGTAGATCAG
This sequence comes from Paraplagusia blochii, assembly GCA_016785265.1. NCBI lineage: Eukaryota > Metazoa > Chordata > Actinopteri > Pleuronectiformes > Cynoglossidae > Paraplagusia > Paraplagusia blochii. Next base: position 69,735 of record JAFBJS010000321.1, on the reverse strand, counting down.
GGTCCAGAACCTCCTCCAGCAGAAGAAGATACTGTTTTAACGAAAGTTTGTTTCCATGTGGAGAAGTTCAAGGTCACAGAGGTGGAGAGAAGGAAACACCGACTGATCTGAAGACCTCAGAGAAGATCTCTGCAGATCAGCATCATACGCTTCCTCACTGGGAACAACAACAACAACAACAACAACAACAACAACAACAACACACACACACAGTGTCTCTCAGTCTCCTCCTCAACAGTCGCTCAAAAGTGTAGACACTCACACAGCCTTTGTGAAACATTATCTATTTTCAAACACACACACACACACACACACACACACACACACACACACACTCAGAGGTTCTTCTCTGACGGAGGGTCATGTTTCTCACTTTGATCTTCACCTCTCCCTCTGTTTTCATCTGGAAAAACACACACACGCACACACACACACACACACACACACACAGAAGTAAGTGAAGCATTAACTCGGCTCCACCCCTTGTTCCACCTCCACCCTCCACGATGACACGGAGCAGAAAAACAGCACAGGGTCCCAGAGAGGCCCGGTCGGTCAGTCGGTCAGTCAGCCCTGGGTCAGTGGTCCAATCAGATGATGACCTGGTGAACTGATGGTTGGAGGAACTGGTCCAAACTCTGTGTGAAGATAAATGAACCTTCACACTTTCTAAACTACAACCACGTCTGACTTATTGACCGGAATCCAACCGTCAACCCCATCAGGTCCTGCTTGACCCAAGACAGGAAGTGATGATGACAAAGCTGAGACATCTGCAGGTCCGTGGAGGAGAAGCTGATATCTGAGGAGAAGGAGATGAAGCAGAGAGCAGCTGTAAGGACTGGTCTCTCTGTACCAGTCCTGGTCCTGGTCCAGGTCCATGTCCTGTCCTGGTCCCTCTGTCTGTCACTTCAGTCTTTCGGTTTTTCGGCCTCTGTTTTTTCCTGTTTTCGCTTTTTGTTTCCAACTGATCAGGTTCACACACACTCACACACACACACACACACACACTCACACACACACACACACACACACACACACTCACACACACACACACAGGGCTGCTGCAGTGAAGAGACCTGATCTGAGTCACCGACGCTTTAACCTTTATCAATTAACCAACAGCACAAAGTGGAGCTGAAACAAGACACACACACACACAGACACACACTCACACAGACACACACACACACACAAACACACACACACACTCACAGGCGTTTATGAACCGCAGATGTAACCTGAGCCTCAGTGACAACTGATAGCTGTTTTTGTACACACACACACACACACACACACACACACACACACACACACCTCCTGGCTGAGGTGTGTGTGTGTGTGTGTGTGTGTGTGTGTGTTCCACTCCAAAATGCTCTAATGCCGAAGTCGTACAATAAAGAACAAATGGAGTCAGTGCCGTGTGTGTGTGTGTGTGTGTGTGTGTGTGTGTGTAACAGTCTGTCTGATAAGGACGGCCCAGAATAACACACTCCGACATCGGCGCCCCCTCCAGGCCCCCCCCGCCACTGTCAGCCGCTATTGATTTCACACACAAGCTCACGTTGAAGCTCCAGGAACCCGTATGTGTGGAGGAAGAACCTGTTCCTCATCCTCCAGACCAGGGTCTCCACAACATACGCCACACGTAGGCAAACCATGGCTCGGGGGCCAGATGCAGCCCATTCAGCCAATCACACGGGCCCAAATCATGGACTTGGTTTGGATTCAAATGAAACATCTGCCTTTTTCAGATGGAACAGAGAAGAATAAAAACCTTTGAGTCTTGAGCTCCTGACCAGACCTGTGGTCAAACCTCCACATTTGTTGACCTCAGTTTGATTCTTCTCCCCAGATCTGAGTGTTTTCCTCTTATTGTGAAAATATTTTAGGTTTTGCGTGAAAACATTGAAGCTGAAAAAAAAACAAAGTTCAATGATGTAAACAGATGAATTGGAATTGAACCTCACATCAGAAGAGTTAGTTTTATTAGTTGTCAGTAGAGTTAGTTTTATTAGAGTTAGTTTTAATGGTAGTAAGTAGAGTTAGTCCTATTTGAGTTAGTTTTATTCGTTATCAGTGGAGTTAGTTTTATTAGAGTTAGTTTTATTCGCTTATTCGTTAACAATTGAGTTAGTTTTATTAGCTGTCAGCAGAGTTAGTTTTATTAGAGCTAGTTTTATTTGTTGTCAGTGGAGTTAGTTTTATTAGAGTTAGTTTTATTCGTTGTCAATGGAGTTAGTTTTATTTGAGTTAATTTTATTTTTTATCAGTGGAGTTAGTTTTATTTGTATTCATTGTAGTTCGTTTTATTAGAGTTAATTTTATTTGTTGTCAGTGGAGTTAGTTTTATTAGAGTTAGTTTTATTCACTTATTCGTTAACACTGGAGTTAGTTTTATTAGCTGTCAGTAGAGTTAGTTTTATTCGTTATCAGTGGAGTTAGTTTCCTTCTCTGTCTCCTGTCAGTTTGTTGACTCTGTTGCTTCAACCAAACCAACGACTTCAAAAACAGTCAAATCTGACCAACACAGCAGGATGAAGGACCAGTGTCAAACTCACGGCCCGCTGTCCAAACGTGGACCATCAATGATGTCAAGATAAAGTTCATGAACAGACCCCACAACCACAGGACAAAGACCACAGTCCTACACTTCTCCATCTACTGGACGTCCTGAACGGACCAACGTGGTGTGTTTGCTGTACATAAATAAGAGCGACTGCTGAGGGTGGAGGTTCAGTGTAGTCAGCACAGTCCTACAGTCATTATAAGGTCTTTATATCACACCTCCACCCCCCTGGGGGTCTACAGGGCAGTCTGTACTGAGGTCAGATGGATGGACTGTAGTTGGAGGTGAAAAGTGGGGAAAAAATCACAGCTGGAAGTTTTTTTCTCTTTGTTCATCTCTTTCTGAATGGTTCATTTGGCCAAGTGTGAAAGTGAGGGCCGCGGCATGTGTGTGTGTGTGTGTGTGTGTGTGTGTGAGAGAGAGAGAGAGGGAGGAGGGAGAGAGGGGGGAGAAAGGTATTAAAGGAATGTGAGGATGACCAGGGGAGAGAGAGTTCGCTGAGCGTTCAACAACAATGGCTCTCCAACTGTGTTGTTCTGTGTGCATTCACTGGTCACATGATCCATTATCACTGCTGACATGAAGCACTGGGAGAGTGTGTGTGTGTGTGTGTGTGTGTGTGTGTTCGCAGACAGCCCCCAGAGTCAGATAAAAGGGGAAAGTGTGACCAGTTGATAAAAGAGTCAGAAATAGAAAATGAGACGCAGAGAAAGTAAAAACCGAGGAGACGACGGGACCAGATCTGAAGGATCTGAAGACCACCACCACCGACACAGAGAAGAGAAGACCAACATCACCACCTTCTCCTGCTCTGAAGACCACAGTCCAGACACAGAACCTGCATTTTCATTTGTGACTGCGCTGACTGAAATATTCCTCAAACTGACCACAGGAGGCAGCGGTGGGTCCGTGAACTTGAATCACTGATATTTTTCAAATGAGGGTTTTTTCCCAAGAGGTCGATGACCTCAGGTTTGAATGAAATCAGTTCAGTTGAAAAGACAGAAACAGAGTTTTTATAAAAAAATCACTGATCCTGGAGCAGATCAGAAAATATAAACACACACAACTTAGAAAGTTCATCAGTCACAGAGCAAAACTGCGTGTACACACACACACACACATTGTGCAGAGTGTGTGTGTGAGAGTGAAAGACAGTGAACGTCTTTCCACCCAACACTGACTGCAGCCTCCTGTTGGAGACATTCCTCTGAAGGAGCAGGAATAAAAGCAGGAATTCTGTGATTAACTAAACAGGAAGTGAGTGAGTGAGAATAAAGGACGCCGTCAGTTTACGTTGAAGGAAAAACTCAGTTCAAACTGTGGAAAACTGTGGACATGAGCCACGATCGGACGGGAGGAATTATTAGGTGAATATAAAAGAGATAAACTACGTGGTTAAATATCAGATTAATTTAGAAAATAAAACTGAACGGAGACAAAACGTCCTGTCACAAAAAGAAATCTACAACAACCAGGGACTGGGTTTCGATGGTATGGATGAAACCAGAGTCTGTGTCCGAGTAAAAACACAGAGAATCTAAAAAAAAAGTCATAAACCACACGGGGTTAAAACGGATCAACTTCAATAAAATAAACTTGTTAAAAACAAATCCTCCTCAGTTTGTTCCATATCAAATATGATTCACTTATGAAAAAAAGATAAATTATTTTTTTAGGTTTATAATAAATTATAGATCAGGTGTAAAAAAAAAAAAACTAGAAATGTATTTTCTTATTCTAAGATGACGTCATATTTTATAACAGAATTAAATTCATTAAATGAAACTTTTCTAATAATAAAAACTGTTTCTATTCACTGATCAAAACAGAGGAGAGAAGATGAAGGTTCATCCTGGGAAGTTGGAGTCGAAACTAAGGGGAAATCCTAAAAGACAGAACTCTGTCCCCTGACTCTGTCCTCTGACTCTGTCCCCTGACTCTGACAGCGGTTCCGGACGGTCGCTGGTCCTACCTGGCGCTGGTGCAGTCCTGGTACAGAGCCTCGAAGTCCTTCCTGGAGATGAGTTTGCAGCGGTTGACTCCGGGCTGGATGGCGCCGAGGCCGCGGAGGACGCGCACCTGCTCCACCGTGCACACCACGGGCACGATGTCCAGCCGCTTCAGCTTGGTGTAGACGGTGTGCAGCCCCCCCACCAGGTGCTTCAGGAACAGGTCGAACACCTGCGGCAGGCAGATGAGCTCGTGTCCGTCCACGCAGAAACTGGCCACCTTCACGCCGTGCACCTCCACCAGTTTGCACTCGCCGCTGGGCGGACAGGAGGAGGCGCTGTGCTGCTGGGCCGAGACCGGGGAGGTGAGGGTCCGGAGCCCGGTCAGAGCGCCCAGAGCCGGGGACAGCAGCGAGCCGGACACTCCGCCTCCTGGAGCTCCCCCGGAGCCCGGCAGGAAGGCGCCGAGCATGGATGAGGAGGAGGTGGAGGAGGAGGAGGAGAGCCGAGGAGAGGGACACACGGGGCGGACGGCGTGGGGGCTGGAGGTCCCGGTGCAGGACACCGAGGAGGAGGAGGAGGAGGCGTCCGGAGCCGCCCGGTACAGCGCCACCGGGGTCGGAGCGCCCGCGCCCGGCGTCAGGAGCGGAGGAGAGCCGCGCAGCGACATGGAGGAGGCGCGGGGTCAGTTTCTCCTTCGGTCAAGTTTGGACTCTTCACTCCTCACTCACTTCTTCTTCTACTTCTACTTCTTCTTCTTCTTCTTCCTCTGGTCTCCTCCCTCCCTCTCCGCTCGGTCCGTGCTCGGCCGTGGACGGTCCGCTCTGTGCGTAAAAACCCTCCAGCCTCCAAGTCCGGGTCAGAGGCCCCGCCCCTCCGACGAGTGACAGCCGAGTGGACCAGTCAGAGCGGAGATGGCGTCTCTGGTCAATCCGTGGTTGGAGGAGACCGAGGAGGCGAGGGGAGGGCGGAGGGGAGGAGAGAAGGGGAGAAAAGAGCGAGGAAAGAAGTGAAAAAGGAGGGATGAGAGGAAGGAAGGAGGAAAGGAAATGTGAAAGGAGAGAAGGAGGGATGTTAGGAAAGAAGGAGAGATAGGAGGAGAGAAGGAAGGATAGAAGATGCATGGAAGGAGAGAAGAAAGGATAGAAAGAAAGGAAAGATGGAGGGAAGAAAGGAAGGATAGAGAGGAGGAAAGGAAGGATGGAAGGAGAGAAGGACGAAAAGAAAAGAAGAGAAGGAAGGAGGGAGAGTGAAGAGGACATGACTGAGGACAAAGTTTTCTGAATCACAGAGGTAAGAAGTAAAAGAATACAGAAATAGGAGGAGCAGGAGGAGTAGGAGGAGGAGCAGGAGGAGATCGTGGTCCATGGTGAAGAGGAGGACAGACGGATTGGAGTAGATCTTCCATCAACCTTCTCACCAACTCACATCCTGCTCCAACTCTCTGCGTGTCTCTGTCCAACTGTGGCTCAAATACGAGCTCTGGTGGTGAGAGTGAGACATGACCTGAGGATGGAGCAGATCTGGGATTCAAGGAGATGAGAACACATGACCAACACCACCACCAACAACAACAACAACAACAACAACAACAACAACAACAACAACAACAAGGAAGTTTGTGTCTCAGTGTCTCAGTGTCTCAGTGTCTCAGTGTCTAATTCCATGTCTAATCGTTCAATACAAACATCTGGTTTTCGTGACCCGGGGTTTTAGTCATGTGTGATGTTTGTTCTGAGGAACCTGTGGGTCGTGGGCCAGACGTGGCTCGTGTGTTGACTCCACCTGGTCCCAAACCCTCACAGAAACCACGGTGGTTTTTAAAAAAAGGATGTGAAGTTCTCCTGTTGGTTCCACAGCTTCTAGTTCTGTCAGAAAAAAGTGGAAACAAAGTCAATTCTCATTATTGATTGTAATGAACTGTTTAACCCAGCAGGTGGAAGCACTGATTCATAACCCTGTTCAATACAATGACTTTAATCCAAAGCTCGTCTTTTATGCAGCAGAAGTATTTTATTTATTGACGTCATTTTTTAAACATAAAGAAGAGTAAATATAAATACTGTACAGACACATACATATATATATATTTAACAACATGTTCTACTGAGATGATGGAGGACCAGTCAATGAATCCTGAAGAAACAAGAGATGAAAATGAACCCCAGTGCTGGTCCTGACCCTCCCTCAGTCTGTGCCTCTACTGCCACCTACTGGTCCCACCTACTCACTGGATCTCTGTCAGTGGTTCTGTGGTGTGAACTCCAGGGTTCTCCTCCTGGTCCAGGTCCAATCCCAGTTGGGGGGTTTGGCTCCTCCAGTGGACTGACCGCCTGGACGGTGGAGAGTGACAGTTCCAGTTGTGTTGTGTGAAGACGGCTGCGTCCACGTCCATCCAGAGGAGAAGAACCCTGTGATGGTTTCATCTCTGAACTACAGGACCTGAAGTTGATGAAAAAAAAAAAAAACAGTTACGTTGAGATGGTGGTAAAAAAAAGAGTTTGTCCTAAAAATCCAGTCCCTTCTTGACGGAGAGTCAAATTATCTAGAACTCTGTCCTTCAGGTTCTGGTTGGTGAGCGGTGGTTCAACAGGTGATGGTTCTGGACCAGTGGAGGAGCTAAATGAGGACAACAGTCCATCAATGACTGATGGTTGGACTGAAGGTCACTGATCCAGAGGAATTCTCCAACTGTCTCCGACAGTGGACACATGGATGAAGACCACTGTTGGGACTAACGCGTTACTTCTAACACTGTTACGTAACAATATCACTTTTCTCGGTAACTAATAACTGTTATTGTTACTGTGGTGTAAACGGGCTCGTTACTCGTTACTATCTGTAGTTCAAATGGACGGTTTGGTCTGCTGCCTGTCAGTCATGAGTGAAAGACGTCCGTCCACACTAACTGAACCCAAAAGGAGCGATGATTGGTTGACATAGGTCGGTGTTTCAGGCTAAGCCAATCAGAAAGAGGCCTGGGCAGGTCTTCTTGCCTTATAGGGAAGTTAACAGTTTCACACACACAGGTGACACGGTACAGCAGGACACACCGACGATGGCAAGTGTCAAGTCGAGGTTACGATAAAGACGTCTGTCAAAATGTCTGAACATGTTTTTATTGTTCCACAACATTTTATTACGATAGTTGATACAGAACAGAACACTAAACTGTTTAATGTGTTTTTAAAGTAAAGTAATTAGTTACTTTTATAATTTAGTAACTAGTAACGTAACTAGTTACTTTTTCAGAGCAGTAAGTAGTAAAGTAATAAGTTACTTTTTTAAAGTAATTTACCCAACACTGGTAATTAGTTACTTTTACAATTTTGTAACTAGCAACGTAACTAGTTACTTTTTCAGAGCAGTAACTAGTTAGGTAATAAGTTACTTTATTAAAGTAACTTGCCCAACACTGGTTATTGGTTACTTTCATAATTTAGTAACTAGTAACGTAACTAGTTACTTTTTCAGAGCAGTAATTAGTAAGGTAATATGTTACTTTTTTAAAGTAATTTACCCAACACTGGTAATCAGTTACTTTTACAATTTTGTAACTAGCAACGTAACTAGTTACTTTTTCAGAGCAGTAACTAGTAAGGTAATAAGTTACTTTTTTAAAGTAACTTGCCCAACACTGATGAAGACACGTCTTCATCCACAGGTGGAAACTGAGAATTAGGACAATCTGACCACACTGACACTGAGAGGTGGAGGGAGAAGATGGAGAAGGTTACAGGTTTGTTCGCCTGTAACCAACTGTTGTTCTACACTGCGTTCGTATAGTTATTATGCAAATCATATTTTCTCCGATTTTCCAAAATGATCCATAGGAACAACTCATCTCATGATTTTCCAGTCACCAACCATTAGAGTACAATTCAAATGTTTTTGAATGAACCTCCCATTGATAATAAAAATCACAAAAAACATTAGCAGGTCAAGTCAGTTTTTGGACAGTATCTGCTGAGACAGCCTTGCACGAGGACAGAATATCGTCCCAGAGCTGTGGTTGAGATGTGAACTGCCTCCCACCCTCATAAACACTTCTCCTGATGATGGTTCCAAAGGTTCTCAACAGGGTTGAGGTCAGGGGAGGATGGAGGCCACACCATAGGTTTGTCTCCTTTGATGCCCATTAAGCCTGAGATGCAGATGTTTTCTTGGCAGCGTGACATGGTCCATGGTCATGTATGAAAATGATCTTGTTCTGAAAAGCTGGATTCTTCCTTTTGAACCACGGCAGGAAGTGTTCTTTGAGGAACTCCACATGGATGTCATCTTCACACCATCAGGGATCCTGAAAGGACCAACCTCTCTCCTCATGATACCAGCCCAAAACATCACTCCACCACCTCCCTGGCGCCGTAGCCTTGTTTGCATGGTGTGGCCGTCAACCAACCATCCACTACCCCATCCATCTGGACCATCGAGGGTTGCAGGACATTCATCGGTGAACAGAACAGTTTTGAAGTCAGTCTCCAGGTATTGCCTGGTCCACTGGAGCCTTTTCTGCTTATGTGCAGTGGATAGTGGAGGTGGAAACGATGGCTTACGCACCGCTGCAAACCCCTGGAGGACCCTGCAACTTGTTGCCGAACAACAAGTCTCCACCAAGTCTCCACCTCCAACGTCCTCCACCTCCAAGGTCCTTCCTCTTGTCCATCTAGGTTGAAAATGGTAGCCTGCTTAATAATGTGGAACAGCCTTCTTTAGTACCCGCCCCTTTAATTGGACTCACCTGCCAAGCTAATTAGCACAGGTGTCTTCAGTTGGTTTCAGTGATACACAGAGCCACGATACACATTACCATCCATGAGGTTGGTGAAGAAAGAGCTAAGCCAAAAGGCGAAGCTCTCAATTTACCGGTCAATCTACGTCCCTACTCTCACCTATGGTCACGACCGAAAGAACGCGATCCCGGATACAAGCGGCGGAAATGAGCTTTCTCCGCAGGGTGGTAGGGCGCCCCCTTAGAGATAAGGTGAGGAGTAGAACCATTGCTCCTCCGCATCGAGTGGAGTCAGTTGAGGTGGCTTGGGCATCTACATCGGATGCCGACGCCTCCCACGGGAGGTGTTTGGGTCATGTCCCACTGGGAGGAGACCCAGAGGAAGACCTAGGACACGCTGGAGCGACTATGTTGCCCGGCTGGCCTGGGAACGCCTTGGGATCCCCCCAG
>JAFBJS010000321.1:49519-59907 GCA_016785265.1 Paraplagusia blochii | reverse complement strand
GGGCCCTGCCCACGACTGCCGACCAGATCACACGGCACCGGCCCCTTGTGGGCCTTCCTGTGGGTGGTGAGTCCACATGAAGGTGGAGGTGGGTCCCGGATACAAGTGACGGAAATTAGCTTTCTCCGCAGGGTGGTAGGGCGCACCCTTAGAGATAAGGTGAGGAGCTCGGAGTAGAACCATTGCTCCTCCACATGGAAAGGAGTCAGTTGAGGTGGCTTGGGCATCTACATCGGATGCCCCCTGGACGCCTCCCACGGGAGGTGTTTGGGTCATGTCCCACTGGGAGGAGACCCAGAGAAAGACCTAGGACACGCTGGAGCGACTATGTTACCCGGCTGGCCTGGGAACGCCTTGGGATCCTCCCAGACGAGCAGGAGGAAGTGTCTAGGGAGAGGGGAAGTTTGGGTGTCGCGACCCGGCTCCGGATAAGCGGATGAAGATGGATGGATGGATGGATGGATGTTGAAGACGTTTGGCATAATAAATTTGGAACGCAGTGTACACAGGTGGATGTTTGGGTGGAGAAGAGTCAACTCAGACTCTCTTCCCTCTCATCAATGAAGCCCAGCTGACGACTCTGTGTGTGTGTGTGTGTGTGTGTGTGTGTGTAAGGTGTTATAACAACTACAGCTGCAAACAGGAGATTTGAAGAACAATGTGTTCACACACACACACACACACACACACACACACACACACACACACACACAGACCCTGGTCATGACTGGAGGCCATCAGGATTTATTTAGCTTTTATTTATACAGGCTTAAAGTCAAACCATCCATCTAACAAACTGGAGCCTCCAGCCCCCACCACTCAGTGTGTGTGTCTGTGTGTGTGTGTGTGTGTGTGTGTGAGTTTATTGTTTGCGATGATGTACGATAATTCCAAGATGACATATATATATATATAAACACAGTACGTGTGTGTGTGTGTTTTTCCCATCATCCTCTGCAGCTCCTTGGGCAGTGACGCTGACAGACACTTGTGTTTCTTTAATAATTTAATCCAACAACACAATTACACACTGTCACACGGCGCTGTCAGGGGCGGGGCCCAGTGACAGCCCGCTCCTTATATGGGCGTCAAGTTTTCTGATTGTTCTGAGGTGAAGATCCACGGAAACATCTGGAAGGAGAAGACGGTGATAATAATAATAGATAATAAATAGACGGGATGAGATGAGAAGACAACAACCTGTCTCACACCTCCGTCACCACAGACCCTACTGAAACCACAGGACCTCCAAATGCTCTGGACCAGAAGTTTGGACCAGTTCCACTTGAGACCAGGACCAAAATGTGGGACAGTAAAATGCAGAGTTTCCTCTTCCTCTCCCTCCACCACACTTCCTGTCCTCCACCTCTCCTTCCCTCTCTGCCCTTCATCCTCCCTCCTCTTTATCACTCCACTCATAAAAGCCGCTCATCCAGAAAGAACAGAGTTTAGAGGAGCAGGTGGAGCAGGAGGAGGAGGAGGAGGAGGAGGAGGAGGTGGAGATGAACAAGGGTTAAAGACAAGGACGGAAGGAGAGAAGAGGGAGAAGATAAAATCAGACTGAACTGATGTGTTGTAAAGGACAGGGACAGGGACAGTCCAAGACGGTCCACACCCACAGAGTTGGTGGTAGAACCTTGTTCCAGCTGGTTTGGTTTGTTGGGTGGACACACTACATCAGTCTCCAAACACCTGCGTCCACACACTCTCAGCTGACGGAGGGTCCAATGTCCATATCTGGGTGGTGGGTGGGGACCGTTGTGGTGAGAAGATCTGCCCAGAATGATCTCCAGGTGGAGACGGTGAAAGTACGTACAGTTCTTCTCTTCCTCCTTCTCCTTCTCATCCTGGTGTCACCTCATTTGTTCTTGACCTTCTTGTCGTCTTCCTCTTCTCCTTCTTCTCCTCGTCTTGATGATCTGTCTTGGTTCTTTTTGGTCCATCCCTTACTTTTTTATGGACCTGCCCTTAGGAATTAAGGTCTTCACCTGGACTTTTCTAATCTAATAATCCAGATTAATCCACTGGGGATCAACTTTTCACTGCAGTTCTCCTGGTCTCCAGGTGGTGGGGCAGTTTTGAAGGCTTCGTCTCCTCCATTGTGACTTGGTGGGTGGGAACGACCTGGTTCAGACTCAGATGATGGTGTTGGTTCCATCTGTGTGGACCAGGGGTTGGAGACCACTGCTAGGCTGGATGGAGACATGTCCATTGTCCGTCTCAGCTTCAGAACTGGTCATTGTCCTTTAGAACCTTCTGGTCCAGAGTTGTGTGGTGGTCAGTGGTCAGTTGGACTTTTTTTCAGTTTTGTAGACAGGTCCTTCTGCAGACGGACAGAGGACGGACTTGTTGGGACAGGTAGGTTCTCAGAGTCTTAGTTTTTGGACAAACCACACGTCCCTCTGAAATATTTTTTTCTATTTTTATTTATTCATGCAAACAAACTGTCCTAATGTCTGAAGGTCTGAAGGTCTGAAGGTCTGAAGGTCTGAAGGTCTGAAGGTCTGAAGGTGACCAGTCATCATCCTAGTTGTTCTGTCCTAGAACCAAAGTAAAGAGGCCAAAAACTCGTCCTCTCTCTCTCTCCCAGTTTCCCCACTCTCCTCCAGTGTCTCTCACTCATTGTCTCTACTGTGGAAGGTTAAAAACGTCCTCCGTCTCTTTCTATTTAACTGGTTCTTTAGCCTTTCCCTCCCTTCATCCTCACCCGTCCTCCCTCCTTCTCTCTCTCTGTTCCTGTCGCCTTTGCCAGCAGCGATGTCTTCAAACTCTGATTGATGATCCTCGCCGTCGGTTACCGTCGTGTCCTGCTTTCTGTTTTTACCCAAATACTTTACTCTTTACTCACCCACCCTTATCTCCCCCGTCCCTGTCCCTCCCCCGTCTCCCCTCCCTCCCTCCCTCTGTCTCTCTCCAAACTTTTTAAACTTTTCATCAAACTGCTGATATGAAAGTCAGGGTCAGGACTGGGTTGGTGTTCAAACAAGCAAGGACTTTTCCTTAAATGTCCACAACAAATGTCCACAACAACAACAACATCTGATCTGGTTCTTGATGAGGACCAGCCTGAAGGGACGGAAAGAACTCGGTCTTTTGGACAGTGTTGGAAAATCACCTGAGATAGAGAGACAGGTGGATGGACAGACAGAGAGACAGACGGACAGACAGACAGACAGACAGACAGACAGACAGACAGACAAACAGAGAAACAGACAGACAGACAGACAGACAGAAAGGCGGTCAGATAGAGAGACAGACAGACAGGTATAGAGACACATAGAGAGATAGACAGACAGACGAACAGACAGAGAGACAGACAGACAGCTACTGTCGATGAACAGCCAGACAGATGGATGGACAGACAGACAGACGGACAGACAGACAGACAGACAGACAGACAGACAGACAGACAGGTAGATGGACAGACACACGGACAGACAGACAGATAGAGAGACAGGTAGATGGGCAGACAGGTAGTTGGTCAGACAGACAGACAGACAGACAGACAGACAGGTAGATGGACAGCTGGACAGATAGAGAGACAGGTCGATGGAAAGAAGCACCAACAGACAGACGGACAGATAGAGAGACAGGTAGATGGACAGACCAGTAGACAGACAGATGGACAGACAGAGAGACAGACATACAAGTAGATGGACAGACAGACAGGTAGATGGACAGATAGATGGAGAGACAGACAGATGGACAGACAGAGAGACAGACAGATGGACAGACAAGTAGTTGGACAGACAGACAGACAGATAGACGGACAGACAGACAGATGGACAGACAGAGAGACAGACAGACAAGTGGATGGACAGACAAACAGGTAGATGGACAGACAGATGGACAGATAGAGAAACAGACAGACAGACAGGTAGTCGGACAGACAGACAGGTGGATTTAGTGCAGTTATTAACGAAGCCATTGACTGAGGTTGAAGCTTTAACTGTTTATTTCATTATTAATGTGTAATCAGACTCATCAATCACTGTGACATCGTGACTGTCAACCACTGCACCACTGTGTCACTGTGTGTGTGTGTGAGACAAACACGGTAAGAGGCGGTGAGCGAGTGTTTGACTCAATTTAACAAGGTGTGTAAAATCAATAGTCCTCATCTTTAGGCCGGGGACAGAGGAGACGGCGTGAGGAGACAAGGGAAGAGGGCAGAGTGAGAGGAAGAGCCAGGAAGGACAGATGGAAGAAGTTACACTGAAATAAAAGGTGGAGGTGGTGGAGGTGGTGGAGATACGGACGTTTATGAAGTTGAAAAACAACCGAGACACACCGTAGCTCCTGCTCCACTCTGGACACACAAACATTCCGCTCAACCTTGTTGCCTGTTGGGGACCACCGGGGGCAGCGGTGGACCAGCAGAAACTTCACAGATCTTTCCTTTGGACCCATGTGTCTGGTGTCCACAGATCTTGTATCAAAGACTTATAATCAGCGCAGAACAGTGTCCTCAGTGGATTTATGTCAAGCTGCCACCTGGGGGTGCGGTGGTGCCCCCTGGTGGTCCGAACATTTTAATGTGAGCAATGGACTGAGGACGTGGACGGTGGAATGAAGAAGAAATTAAACTGGTCCAAATAAAACATATGGTATTGATGTGAGCAGAAGGTCCAGGCTGTGGAGAAGACCTTCTCCTGTGTGGAGAAGACCTTCTCCTGTGTGGAGAAGATCTTCTCCTGTGTGGAGAAGACCTTCTCCTGTGTGGAGAAGACCTTCTACTGTGTGGAGAAGACCTTCTACTGTGTGGAGAAGACCTTCTACTGTGTGGAGAAGACCTTCTACTGTGTGGAGAAGACCTTCTACTGTGTGGAGAAGACCTTCTCCTCTGGTCACTGTCACAGCTCCTCTCATCCATCATATCAACCTGGACCTACACACACACTCACAGGCCAAACCATTAGTCGTAGGTTAATTAGTGTTGGAATTAATAACCCTGTGCTTCACGTGTGTGTGTGTGTGTGTGTGTGTGTGTGTGTGTGTATGAGTGTGTGAGTGTGTGTGTGTGTGTGACGAGAGGTCGTGAGTTAAATCATATTAATTTCAACATTGATTAAGCAATAAAAAAGACTCTTAACTAGTGGGGGTGGATCACTGCAGCTCAACGCCACCACCGCCGCCGCCGCCGCCACGGCTTTGAATCTACGTATTAATTAAAACACACACACGTGTGTGTGTGTGTGTGTGTGTGTGTGTGTGTGTGTGTGTTCCTGGAGCAGGGAAAGGGATGAAGGCTCTTTAAAGTCAGATTAGAAGGCAGAGATTTGAAGGGTGGTGATATCAGAAAAACATGGATGTGATTCAGAGAACAAGATGGAGGAAGGAGTGAGAGGTGGAGATAAAGACAGGAGGAGAAAGAGAGGAGTTAGGGAGGAGGGGGAGGAGGTGGTGGAGGAGGAGGAGGAGCGACTGCTGCCTGATTGGATAAGCGCCAGCGACTCTTTGAAATTGCGATGGTTTCTGAGATTCCTTCAACGTTCAGATACAGCTGTGGTTCCACACACACACACACACACACACACACACACACACACACACACACACACACATAAACTTTTGATCAGTGACTTGAAAGTCAATCCAGTGAAATGTTTCTTACTTTAATGTCAAACTTTCTCCCTTCACTCAGGACCAACGGTTGTTCTGGAGGTGAAGTCCACGGAGGAGACCAGGGATCTCTGCACCTGGTCTCACAGGAGCTGCTGGTCCACTGCTGCCTCCTGTGGTCGACTCATGGTCGAACATTCTAACAACCTTGACTCTGCTTTGGTCTAAAACATCTTAGGATGAAGCCTCTAGAAATGAACTCTTCAACTTATGGGTCTCTCTGTCGCCCTCTCATGGTCATTTCACCCATTTTATAACAAAAATATATAAACCAGCTGTAGAACTGGTGTCTAGGGGGCGCCACTGTATTGTCTCAATGTAACTTGGTGCGGGAGACATAAAGGGCAGTATTGAAGGATTTCTATGTCTCCCAGATAACTACCTCTGACCAGTTAACTAACTATAACCAGATAACTACCTCTGACCAGTTAACTACCACTGACCAGATAACTAACTCAGAACAGATAACTACCTTTGACCACATAACTAACTATAACCAGATAACTACCACTGACCAGATAACTAACTCAGAACAGATAACTACCCTCAGACCAGATAACTAACTATAACCAGATAACTAACTCAGAACAGATAACTAACTATAACCAGATAACTACCTCTGACCAGTTAAATACCACTGACCAGATAACTAACTCAGAACAGATAACTACCTGTGACCAGATCACAGATAACTACCTGTGACTAACTATAACCAGATAACTACCACTGACCAGATAACTACCTCTGACCAGTTAACTACCACTGACCAGATAACTAACTCAGAACAGATAACTACCTGTGACCAGATAACTACCTCTGACTAAATAACTTTAACCAGATAACTACCCTGAGACCAGATAACTAACTATAACCAGATAACTAACTTAGAACAGATAACTACATGTGACCAGATAACTGCCTCTGACTACATAACTATAACCAGATAACTAACTAGATAACTACCCTCAAAACAGATAACTAACTATAACCAGATCACTAACTCAGACCAGATCACTACCTCAGACCAGTTAACTACCTGAGACCAGATAACTAACTATAACCAGATAACTACCCTCAAAACAGATAACTAACTATGACCAGATAACTAACTATAACCAGATAACTAACTATAACCAGATAACTACCACTGACCAGATAACTAACTCAGAACAGATAACTACCTTTGACCACATAACTAACTATAACCAGATAACTACCACTGACCAGATAACTAACTCAGAACAGATAACTACCCTCAGACCAGATAACTAACTATAACCAGATAACTAACTATGACCAGATAACTAACTATAACCAGATAACTAACTATAACCAGATAACTACCTCTGACCAGTTAACTACCACTGACCAGATAACTAACTCAGAACAGATAACTACCTGTGACCAGATAACTACCTCTGACTAGATAACTTTAACCAGATAACTACCCTCAGACCAGATAACTAACTATAACCAGATAACTAACTTAGAACAGATAACTACATGTGACCAGACAACTGCCTCTGACTACATAACTATAACCAGATAACTAACCAGTTAACTACCTGAGACCAGATAACTAACTATAACCAGATAACTAACTAGATAACTACCCTCAAAACAGATAACTAACTATAACCAGATCACTAACTCAGACCAGATAACTAACTATAACCAGATAACTAACTATAACCAGATAACTAACTATAACCAGATAACTAACTATGACCAGATAACTAACTATGACCAGTTAACTAACTACACCGGCCTCAGGACCAGGTTCAGACAATGTTTCCTGAAAAATGTCCTAAATATTAATTTGACAAACTGTGATTTTGGACAGAAACAGT
Source organism: Paraplagusia blochii (assembly GCA_016785265.1). NCBI lineage: Eukaryota > Metazoa > Chordata > Actinopteri > Pleuronectiformes > Cynoglossidae > Paraplagusia > Paraplagusia blochii. The sequence continues at coordinate 52,435 of JAFBJS010000321.1, read as the reverse complement.
TTGTCATTGCTGGTATCTCTTCTTCAGGAGGTGAAGGTCCATGTCCTCCAGATGTTTCCATGATGGATTATTCATGAAAGCTGATGGAGGAGAAGAACCTGGACAGGATCAAGCGGCAGCAGCAGCAGCAGTGGTGACTCTGAGGTGCAGGACGTAACAAAGGCTCAGAGACATCAGGTCCTAACGTCCTGCTGAGTTATCGTCTTCGTTTGGCTGCCAAGGTTTCCCCAAGACCCTGTGAGGCCTCGGCAGAAGGTGAGATCAATAAAGAACCTGGAGAGTGGAGAAGGTCAAACCCACGGAGGCTGAGATTTCTCCGAGGTTAAAGTACGGCGCCGTTATCAACCGCTGTCTCTGAGTAAGGAAGAAGATCCTGGTCCTGGTCCTGATCCTGGTCCTGATCCTGGTCCTGATCCTGGTCCTGATCCTGGTCCTGATCCTGGTCCTGATCCTGCTGGAGGGAAGGTGGAACTGGACTCAGGTCCAAACCACATCTGTCCAGGCTTCAGCAGGAGATGGAGGAGAGTCATTTCATTAGAAGAGCAGACAGACAGACAGACAGACAGACACAGAGACAGTAAAGGGTTTGGACAGAAAACCCAACAAAACTGGGAACAAAATGGACAAAGAAAAAACCAGACCACAGTCGTCAAACTGAGGCCTGAGGACCAAATCTGGCCCACATTAGTTTAATTTCTCATCTGGAGAGAAGACAAAACAACATAAGGTTCACAGGACGGTGGTGAGACCAGCCACGATGGACAGATTAGAGACACTAGGAATAGACAGAAGACAAGAGACAGAGCTGGAGGTGGAGGAGTTAAAGATGCTCCTGTGATTCTCTTTAGGAGAGACAAGGATGGACAGGATTATGGATGTTGGACATGTACAGGACATGAATATTGTGCATGGGGACAGGGACAGGGACAGTGGATACAGTGGTAGAAGAATGATCCTAGAGATGGAGCTACCAGGTAGGAGACAAAGAGGAGATTGATGGAGGACATGGAGTCAGAGTAGAAGATGGAGAGGACAGGGGGAGATGGAGAAGAAGGATTCACTGTGGAAACACCTGAAGAAGAAGAAGAAGAAGAAGAAGAAGACGACAAAGAAGACGAAGACCAGAGACCAGGGACCAGGGACCAGGGACCAGAGTTCTCCACTCACTGCAGCAGAAGAATCCATGGTTGATCCATGTGCTCCACCCTTTGGGGCAGTGGTGGTGGAGTGGTGACAGAACCAGACTGGGGTCCAGAGGGTTCATGGTTTGAATCCACTGAGCACGACATCGTCTCCACCCACTGCTCCATCACCACTCACTGCTGCCACCGTTCACTGTGGTGATGGGTTAGAGTCTGTGGTTAAGAGTGGATCACAGGGGCCTTTGTTTCCTTTCCTTCCTTTCTTTCTATTCTTTCCTTCCTTTCCTTCCTCCTTTTCCTTTCATTCCTTTCCCTCTTTTCTTCCGTTCCTTCCTTTGCTTCCTTTCCTTCCATTCTTTCCTTCCTTTCTTTCCTTTCTTTCCTTCCTTTCCTTCCATTCTTTTCTTCCTTTCCTTCTTTTCTTTCCTTTTATTCCTTTTCTCAATTTCCTTCTTTTCCTTCCATTCTTTCCTTCTTTCCTTTCTTTCCTTCCTTTCTTTCCTTTCATTTCTTTCCTTCCTTTCCTTCCGTTGCTTCCTTTCCTTCCGTTGCTTCCTTTCCTTCCATTCTTTTCTTCCTTTCCTTCTTTTCTTTCCTTTTATTCCTTTTCTCAATTTCCTTCCTCTCCTTCCATTCTTTCCTTCTTTCCTTTCTTTCCTTTCCTTCCTTTCCTTTCCTTTCCTTTCCTTTCCTTTCCTTTCCTTTCCTTTCCTTTCTTTTCTTTCCTCCCTTCCTTTCCTTCCCTTCCTTTCCTTTCTTCTCTTCCTTTCCTTTCCTTTCCTTTCCTTTCTTTCATTTCCTTCCTTTCATTCCATTCTTCCCTTCCTTTCTTTCAATTCTTTACTTCCTTTCCTTCTTTTTTTTCCTTTCATTCTTTTTCTTAATTTTCTTGTTTTTCTCTTTTCCTTTCCTTCCCTTCCCTCCTTTCCTTTCCTTCCTCCTTGGACTCACTGCATTTTTGTAATTTTAATTAAGGAAATAATTTCTCACCTTAGTTTTGTTCTTCGTCTAAACTCAGTTCAAAATCTCTGCTTGAGTGAGTGTGTGTGTGAGTGTGTGTGTGTGTGTAACAGTGTGTGTGTGAGTGTGTTGGTGAGTGTGTGTGAGTGTGTGTGAGTGTGTAACAGTGTGTGTGTGAGTGTGTAACAGTGTGTGTGTGTAACAGTGAGTGTGTGTGTGTGCAACAGTGTGTGTGTGAGTGTGTTGGTGAGTGTGTGTGAGTGTGTGTGAGTGTGTAACAGTGAGTGTGTGTAACAGTGAGTGTGTGTAACAGTGAGTGTTAATCCAAACACTGTAGTTGATTCGTTGTTCTCCTAGTCTATTAGCCAGTGTTGACAACTGATGATTGATCTTCTCATCATTTCTGCCTCCAACTCCCTGTGGTGTGTGTGTGTGTGTGTGTGTGTGTGTGAGTGTGTGTGTGTGTGTGTGTGTGTGTGTGTGTGTGTGTGATTGTATACATTTAAAAAATAAAATCCTACGTCATCAGCAAACTCCAAACTTGAACAAATTCCTTTTCTCTTCCAGGACGTGAACATTTCAGCTCAGAGCTGGAGATGTTGACAGTTGACAGTTGACAGTTGACAGTTGACAGTTCTCTCTCTGCTGCTGCTGCTGCTGGTTGGTGGTCAGTGTCTCCTCAGTCCTGATCCTGTCCATCCTTGTCTCTCCTAAAGACAATCTCAGCAGCATCTTTATCTCCTCCACCTCCAGCTCCATCTCCTGTCTTCTGTCTATTCCTAGTGTCTCTAGTCCATCCATCATGGCTGGTCTC
>JAFBJS010000321.1:0-41974 GCA_016785265.1 Paraplagusia blochii | reverse complement strand
TTGTGTAACTTATATACAATTTAATAACAATTCACAAAATGGTTTTGTAAAACTATCCCTCCTAAATCAGACATAAGAACATTTTCTGTGTACCTTTTTCGCTCCAGGCTCAGTTGGAGTCGGCTCCTCCTCACGAGCTAAAGAACATTTTCCAGATGCTGCAGGAGCTTTTAGTGAGTAACTGTAACATCAGAAATCAGTCACTGATGCTTTTAAACAATCGTTCTTGTTGCCTTGAATGTTGCTAACCTTACATTAATGCATCACTTCAGGTTGTGGAAGACCCTCTGCAGACACAGCTGTCTCTTATACACATCTAGATGTGTATAAGAGACAGGTACTTTGGTCTGGAGTTCAGACACCACTCTGGGAACTATGTGAGTTCCTGTCCATACAGTCACTCTTACTGTGGTGGGTGGAGGTGGGTGGAGGTGGGTGAGGGTGGTCTGTGGTCCAGGGGGATGACCTCCCTGAGCAGTGGTGTCTTGGTGGTCAGCTGACTGGAATCAGGAAGGTCTCAGGTTCAAGTCCTCCAGCTGCCAAGTCACCACTGAACATGTTTAGGCTGCCCCCTACTGGTGATGGGTAGAATGCAAGGCTGATGTTTCCTTACAGTAACAACCCCACCCTCTGTCTCAGGTTTGGGTGGAGATGCTGAAGCCTCTGGTCAAACAGATCAGATGTGAGTAAATCTTCATTTCTGTCCTGTCCTCTCCTTTCTCACATCTCCTCCCCTGTCTTGTCCCATCCTGTCTTGTTCCGTCCCATGCCGTCTCTTGTCATGTCTTGTCTTGTCCTGAGAAGAAGACAGCTTCTCTTCTCTCCTCTCCTCTCCTCTTGTCTCCTCTCCTGTCCTGTCCTTTCTTCTGACTTTTTCTCTTCCTGGAACAAATGTCTCCAGACGAACATGTCCATGTGACACTCTGACTGTTTCAGCATCAATGTTCCTCCTGGTGTTGGTAGCACCAGACTAGATGCTGAATGTTCTCACGGTGGAGGGCATCTTCCTTGCTCTGAGAAGTTTGCCTGCTGTTCACTGATCAAGGTTCTGACCCAGTTTGCAGTGCTGGGTCTGGACAGACAAGTGGACAAGTGGACAAGTGTTCCTTCTTCTCTCCTCCAGACTCCAACCATCTGTTCTTCAGGTTCATCGTCAAGTTCTTTCCTCCTGATCCAGGACAGTTGAGGAGAAGTCTGACCAGGTCTGACACTAACACACACTCACACACACTGTAGCTCAAACTATGGTACGTGTACCCCAGGTGGCCCGGTCGCTCTCCTGCTCCCCCTGGTGGTATCTGGTGCTGCGCCGCGGTGGCTTCATGTTGCGGCGTGTTTGTCGTTCGCACAGGTATCTGTTCGCTCTGCAGATCAAGCAGGACTTGTCCAACGGTAGCCTGACCTGTAATGACAACAGCGCCGCCCTGTTGGTCTCTCATATACTGCAGTGTAGGTTTGTCAAAGGTTTTCCTGCGGTGGTGTTTGTGGTGGTGTTTGCTCATCAGTGGTTGGTTGGTTGGTTGGTTGGTTGGTTACAGCAGAAATCGGGGACTTTGAGGAAGAACTGGACTGTCAACACCTGGAGATGAAGCAGTTTGTTCCCAACCAGGAATATCTGGACCATAAGATCATCAAGTTGCACAGGAGTCACAGGTGGGATCTGGAAAACCCCCTTCTTCCCCTGACTCCTGCCGTGCCTCCTTCATTCTTTCTTCTCTGTGCAGAGGAACGTCTCCTGCAGAGTCAGACGTCCAGCTCCTGGAGGTGGCCAGGAAGTTGGACATGTACGGAATCAGACCTCATTCGGCCCAGGACGGAGAAGGGATGAGGATCAACCTGGCTGTGACCCACTCAGGGGTTCTGGTCTTCCAGGTACGGATTCTGTCACCACAACTGATCCTCAGTGTCCTACTGTCCAGATGGTCCTGCTCTTCTGTCCCTCTCTCTGATTGGCTCAGTCATCTGTCATCATCTCTCCTGGTCTGTTGGCCACTCCCCCCTTTTCTTCTCCCTTCCTCCTGGTCTAATACGTCTGTCTCTCTCTCGAGCTGTCTGTCAGTCAGTCAGTCAGCTGTCTGCCTCTCTGTCTGTCTCTCTGTCTATCCACCTCTGTCTGTCTCTCTCTGCCATCTGTCTGTCTATTTCTCTCTCTCTGTCTGTCTGTCTATCTATCCATCTGTCTGTCTCTCTCTCTGTCATCTGTCTGTCTGTCTGTCCATCTCTGTCTCTCTCTGTCATCTGTCTGTCTACCTGTATGTCTCTTTGTCTCTCTCTCTGTCAACTGTCGGTCTGTCTGTCCATTTCTGTCTGTCTGTCTGTCATCTGAACAGACCTGGTGTCCTGACACTTGTTTGTCAACAGGTGGCGCTGTTTGACGTTGATCAGTAACATTGAACTCTTTGGTTTCGTGATCTTCTCCAGGGAAACACCAAGATCAACACCTTCAGCTGGGCCACAATCCGTAAACTGAGCTTCAGACGCAAACATTTTCTGATCAAACTTCACGACAAAGTTGGGGTGAGACCTGGGCTGAGGAGCTGAGGAAGTTCTCGTAGTTGGTTCCGTTGTTCATCCTGAGCTTTGTCTGCTGCTGCAGCCTTCCTTCAAGGACACTCTGGAGTTCTCCATGGCCAGTCGAGATGTTTGCAAGAGCTTCTGGAAACTGTGCGTGGAACATCACGCCTTCTTCAGGCTCCCAGAGGAACCCAAGGTGGTCCAGAAGAGCCTGTGGACCTGTTCAGGCTCCGGCTTCAGATACAGGTCTCTGGTTCTCTGGTTCCTCCGTGTCGCGGGGTCGTGTTCTCCTGCTGACGACGTTCTCCTTTTCTTCTCTGTTGTTCCAGCGGCCGAACACAGAAGCAGCTGCTGGACTGTTGGACTTCCGTGCGGAAGAGACCCGCCATCTTGGACAGGTGAGACCGGACCTTGGTCGTGAGGAGTAGTATTTCTGCTGTTCGCTCCACACGCCTCACGACTTTGGACCTTTTCTCTGCTTCAGGACCTACTGCCCCAACGACTTTGACTCCAGACAGTGCAGATCTTCTCCTGACCTCCTCACTGACGTCTCCAAACAGGTGAAGATTTAATTATTCCAAACAGTTTCTCGCAGAGAGAACTTCAGTGGACCAGACCTTACTAATTCTTCTTCTTCTCCTGTAGATGTATCAGCAGGACTTTCCCTTCTCCAGCCCACCTCTGAACCTTCACGGTCACAAAGACCCGGATCCAGGATCCCAGGACACAGAAGGAGGGGCCAAACGCAGCCAATCATCTGGGGAGGTCTCCCAGAGGCCCGCCCCTCTGGCCAAGGTCACCCCCCTGTCGCCGTATCTTCACCCATCGACGCCCGGGCGCAAGGCGCTGTCGGCCTCCGCGTCGCTGACGGAGGAGATGAGGTGTGGCCAGATGGGCATGCAGCGACAGGCCCAGAGGTTAGCGGGGGTGTACGGCAACAGGTCCCGGCGTCGGCCCAATCCTCAGCCGCATCCTGACGCCGCTCAGCAGCTGGTTCTTCTGTACCCCAACAGTCCAGGGTATCAGTACCACCCTGTCCTCCCCACCTTCTCTCTGTCGGGTTCCTCGGCCTTCGGTCGTCATCCGTACCTGAGCGACTACGTCACCGTGTCGTCCCTGGAAAGATTCCCGCAGAGCAGGACGCGAGACTACGTGGCAGTGGACAGTTTGGCTCGGCCGTCTTTTTACCCGCTCAGCCATGGCTCGCCGCCTATTTCACCAATCAGGAGAAATCTGCGGCCCTGTAGCTTGGGTGGGGGTCTGGGCAGGGCCTACCATCCAGGAACCAATGGAGCGAGGTTGTTGGGAGGAGGACGGACAGAGGCGGGACATTACAGCGACGACTCCAGTTTCCACCCTGGATTACCTCGTCGTGTGGCCAGCCAACCAGACGTCAAGTTCAACCTCTGCAGGAGTTCAAATCCCGGCTTCAGCCCCGCCTCTGAGTTCCGTCCCCTGGGGTACTACCCCCATCTGACCCGTCCCTCCAGACCCACCTACCTCCCTCTAAGCTCCTCCCCCCTCCCTGAGCGGCCAAGCTCACTGTACATAGTGAGCGGCGCTGGGGGGGGCTACAGCGACTCTGACCCCGAGGTCTTCTACCCTTATTACCTACCAGCACCTCCTCCACCTCCACCACCACCACCTCCTCTGGGGAAGATGGTTCGTTCTGCAGGACTGGCCAGGATGAGGTTCTCCTCAGGCAGCCTTCAGCTGGACGAGGAGGAGGAGGAGGAAGAGGAGGAGAAGAAGGAGGAAGCAAAAGCGAAGAAAAATAAAGAGAAGACAAAAGAGGACACAGAGAGAGAAGGGACATCAGAGGACAAAGACCAGAGCAGAAGTCCAGCCAAGATCACCAAGATCACGCTGTAGCAGGAGAACCAGTCTGGACCCATCAATCCAGGAGTTTGTGTCCTGACACCACTTTGTCAACAGGGGGCGCTGATGTTCATCAGTAGCTCTGTTGAACAGGGATATAGTTCTTCAGTCTGTCCGTCTGATGTCTCTGTTCTCCAGCTGTGAGGAGAAGGAGAAGGAGAACCCAGTCTGTCTCACCTCTACTCCACCACTGTCTGCCAGCAGAGGGAGCTGTGTTTATGTCCAGCTCATCTGTCTGGATGGTCCAAACCTGTAGCTCAGTGACTTCAACAACCTGCAGGAGCTGAGATGTTTCAGAGAAGGTTGGAGGTCAAGACCTGGTGTAAACAGCCTGCAGTTCTTCTGTGGAACTCTAGGGGTCATGCGCCCTCTGCTGGTGTAGGTGGTTGTCTTCTTGATGATGTGAATAAATCTTTCAGACCAAGTCCGTCTCGTTTGAAGGACATCGCAGACGCTAAAAAGTTCAAACTTAAATATTTATTATTTCAAGTCCCAGCGACTACAAAAACAGAAAAATCTACATCTTTGACACGTTTTACCCTTTAACATCATCATCACCACTATTATCATTGTCTCCCATGTGTTTTATATAAAATCCTTTATAGTGTTTTGGTACAAATGGCCTGTTTTTCCTGCCATGACAGCGCCCCCTGCTGGTAAATAAAAGAAATCACCTGGATGGTTAAAAAAAGGCGTTTTGAAGAAGAAGTTTTGGTTTGGTGTCAAAATAATGACTTTGGTTTGTCAGAGAAATTAACTTCTGGTCTGGTCCCTTCTTCTTCTTCAGGTGTTTTTTCCATCTCCACCTTCTACTCTGACTCCAACCACCTCCATCAATCTCCTCTTTGTCTCCTACCTGGTAGCTCCATCTGTAGCATCATTCTATTAACAACGTGTATCCACTGTCCCTCCTCTGAACATGTCCAAATTGTCTCTAGAAAAAAAGCTAGAGGAGCCAGATTGAGACGTTTGTCTCAGAATTTGGACTTCAAACTATGAAGAGACGTGAAGTCGGTGTCAGCGTGGGGCGAAGTTCATCCAGGTCGTACCAAAAGACAACCAAACTAATCTGTGACATTGGCAGATGATCAAGCGCTAGGAAACACAGAAGAGAAGGAAACAGGAGGAAGAGGAGGAGGATGAAGGCGTCCACAGGTGAAGGCACTTTCAGGTGAACAGGTGTCTTCATGGAGACTTCATAGAAAAGAGAATCGAGGAGAAAAAAGTTCTTCAGCAGCAGCAGCAGCAGCAACAGCAGCAGTACAAACACGGTATATACAGAGAGACAGACAGACAGACAGAGAGAGACAGGTATATATTACAATTTTAGTGTGTGTCTGTCTGTGTGTGTGTGTGTGTTTGTGTGTGTGTTGGTGAGGAGACATCGCACAGCAAATCTCCTCCATTTCCATCTTGCAGCAGCAGCAGCAGCAGCAGCAGCAGCGTGGAAGCTCAGAGACCAGTTCCTTCTTCTTCTTCAGTTGTCTGTGAATCTGAGAGCAGAAAATCAAAGTCAAAATGTTGTCCTCCTCAGACAGGACGGAGACAGGAGTGTCCTCCGGTCCTGGTACCTGGCGATGATGTGTGTGACCATCCTGTCTGTGATTCCTGGACAAACGTTCTCAGCCAGTTGGATGTTCCGTTCCAGCTCCTCGATGGCCAATCGCTGCTCAGAGTGCTCCTTGTGCTGCTGCTTCAACTGGGGGATGGAGGAGGAGACAAACCACAAACTTAGCTGGTCTTCATAGGAAGAGGACTGGGGTGGACAGGTAAGAAGGTCATACACAGGGGTTAACAGTCCACAGTTGACCAGAACATCCAGGTGTGACTGCACCAGCTGCTACTGAGTGGAGCAAAGAGTCCAACAGATGGACAGAGTGGAATGTGATATAAATGAAGAAGAAGGAGGAGGAGAAGAAGAAGAAGAAGATGTGGGAGAGGAAGAAGGAGAACAAGAAGAAGAAAAAAGAAGAAGAAGGAGGAGGAGAAGAAGAAGAGGAAGATGTGGGAGAGGAAGAAGGAGAACAAGAAGAAGAAAAAAGAAGAAGAAGGAGGAGGAGAAGAAGAAGAGGAAGATGTGGGAGAGGAAGAAGGAGAACAAGAAAAAGAAAAAAGAAGAAGAAGGAGGAGGAGAAGAAGAGGAAGATGTGGGAGAGGAAGAAGGAGAACAAGAAGAAGTGGAAGAAGAAGCAGAAGGAGAACAGGAAGAGGAAGAAGTGGAAGAAGAGGAAGAAGAAGAAGAAGAAGAAGAAGAAGGAAAAGAAAAAGGAGAAGAACAAGAAGAAGGAGAACAAGAAGAAGAGGAAGAAGGAGAAGATGTTGAAGAGGAAGAAGGAGGAGAATAGGAAGAAGAAGAAGAAGGTGAACAAGAAGAATAAGAGGAAGAAGATGTGGAAGAGAAAGGAGAACAAGAAGAAGTGGAAGAAGAAGCAGAAAGAGAACAGGAAGATGAAGAAGGAGGAGGAGGAGAAGGAGGAGGAGGAGAACAGGAAGAAGAAAAAGAAGTAGAAGAATAGTAGAAGAAGATGTTCTCTCATGGTCAGTGTGTCAGGTTGAGGTCAGAATCCTGGGTCAATCAGCAGGATTTCAGACACCATTGATGGTGAGGTGATGACCCCTGGTGGTGACTCAGTGACACCACAGGAGCTGAGATGAACGACTGAGGGAAGACCTAGATGAACTGAGAAGATGAATGAACTGACCTCGGTGAAGACAGGAGAGATGACTGTGGTCAGACTGGTCGACTTGGTCTGATGGTCCTGGGCCTGGAGGAGGAGAAGGAGGAGAGACGACAGGCTGAGATGAGTTGACAGGTTCAGTGACAACATCATGAGGCCAAGGTTCTCCTCACTGTTCCATTGAGAACTTTTCTTCCATCAGACTTCTTCTTCCTGACGGTGGTGAAGGACCATTCTGGAGACTTGTTGTTCTCCTTGTTACTGGACTCACTGGAGACACAGACACAGACACATCTGAGAAGACCACACCAGGAGATGAAGACACTTAAGTTTGGAGGAGCATGTGGACGCAGGCTCTTTGTCTGTCTGTCTGTCTAGTAACTCATCTGTTACTGTCTCCACCACCTCCACCCTGATACCACTGCTCCACCGTCCTAGCTCCTCACCAACCTTCCTCCAGGTGGTCAGTCCACTAGAGGGTGCTAACTCCACTGAGGTGGAGCAGCAGGAGAACTGACCCAGAGACACTGACTGTGGGTGTTTTTACCTGTCGGAGTCGTCGGAGCTGCTGTCACTGTGTCCCGCGTCCTTCCACCTCCTGTAGCGGTCGATGAGCTCGCTCAGGTACGACGTCTTCTTACAGTGTTTGATGATGAACTTGTGTTTGAGGAGTTCTTTGGCTGTAGGTCTCTGTGGGACACATGGACACCTGCTACTGACCAACGTCCAGCCAATAAAACCTCCACCCACTGAGAACCTTTTCTTCTTCCAAATCTCCCTCCATCTCCATCAGTGTCAGTTTGTCTTAGTTATTGTAGACTCACTCTCCTTCCACTAGGGGGCAGCTTAGGGCATTAAAACATGTATTAAAGTATGTGGTGAAATTTAAAGAATGGATTCAACTAAAAAAAAAACAGGTTTGGAGGCTGAGGGTTAGTCACTGACTCTGTGTGTGTGTGTGTGTGTGAGTGTGTGTGTGTGAGTGTGTGTTTCCTACGAATGCTGGGTCCTTGTTGAGACAGGCCTCGGTGAATTCCTTGAAGCTCTTGGAGAAATCTCCTGTCAGTGTGGGAGGTGGAGACTTGGGGATGTGGAAGAGGACTCTCATCGGGTGCATGTCTGAGTTTGGAGGTTCTCCTTTGGCCAGTTCGATGGCTGTGATGCCCAGAGACCAGATGTCGGCCTGCAGTAACACACACACACACACACACACACATCAGTTTTTTTCCTCGTCCCGTTGTCGACTAAGTTAAACTAAATGTTTTTTTTAGGGCAGCACTTCTCAAACTGTGGGCCAGGGGGCGCAGTTATAGATTTCAGTTGAATATGGCACAACAGACAGGAGTGTTCCACTGCTGTTAGCCTCCAGCCACTAGGGGGCAGCATGTCATGCAGTGGTTTGTACAGATAATAATGAACGTGTGATCAGGTTGGCAGCGGTGGTGTCCTGGTGTCAGGTTCTCATCCACCAGCTGCCTCTGATCGTAGCACCATCCAGACCTACGTCACCTCCACCCATGTGAGGGCTGACAAGATGGAGCAGCCTCTGAGACCAGGAGACAGAGGAGGAGGAGGAGGATGGACGTCCTCGGTAGGAGAAGCACATCTTCTGGGTTCTTCTTCTCCTGGTTCCATGTCAGTACTGAGTGTTTCCTTCACTGTGTCTGTAGATCATAGGAGGACCATCTGTCCACCAACCACGGCTCAGGTTTAATGTCATGTCTTCTCACTCTGCTCCACTGACCAGGTGTCCTCCAACCACAGACGCAGTCTCATGTTACGTCAGGACGTTGGAGTTTTAACCCACTCAAAGACAGACAGGACCACAGACAGGAGCACAGACACAGACAGGTGATCAGACACAGACAGGGCCACAGACACAGACAGGGCCACAGACACACACAGGAGATCAGACACAGACAGGACCACAGACAGGAGCACAGACAGGAGCACAGACACAGACAGGGCCACAGACACAGACAGGAGCACAGACACAGACAGGAGCACAGACACAGACAGGACCACAGACAGGAGCACAGACAGCTTCATCCTCTGACCTTATTATTGAGCCTGGAAAGTTTCTGGTGTTAAACTTCCTCAGTCATTTGAGTGAGACAGACGGGACACGTCTGGTCCCCCGGCCACAGTTTGAATCTCAGATCCATATAAACCCACTGAACCAATCAGAAACAAGTTAAAGATCTAGATACAGGCTGGAAGTCAGAGATGGATAAGACAGAGCAAAACTGGACTGGAATACAGGGAGACAGACAGGCAGGCAGACAGACAGACAGGCAGAGGGAGCAGGTCTCCTTTCACCGTGTGTTTACTGACTGTGTGTGTGTCTGTGAGTGCAGCAGGTGTGTGTGTGCTGTGTTTACTCAGAGGCAGCTGTTCTCCTCAACACACTGCCTTTACTGCATCAGACCAGCAGAGGGAGCCACACACAGCCCCAGGTCCAGTGGTAGGACACGCTCGCTCGCTCGCTGCTCGTCATTTGCAAATAAAAGCATCAGAACCTGAGGTCATTGACTCACGTTGTTGTTACACTGGAGACAGACAAGTCAGATCAATAGGGGGCGCTACGGGTCACTGTAGCCTTCACCCTGGGGTGTGTTCATGCTGCTGATTAACTGTGTCTGTAGTCAACTACAGACCGACAGACTGACTGACTTCTGCTTCGTCTTTCTGAAGGTGAGAGTGAGTGGACGGCCGACCGTCACCTGATGGTCCCACTGAAGCTCAGTGAAACTAGGAAGTAAAGAAAGTCCAGTGAGACAGGGTCAGACCTTGGAGTCGTAGGCCGACTGCTGGATGACCTCGGGCGCCATCCAGAACGGCGTTCCCACGAAGGTTTCCCTTTTGATCTGCGTGTCCGTAAGCTGACCGGCCACGCCGAAGTCGGCCAGTTTGACCTGACCGTGTTCCGACAGCAGGACGTTGGCGGCTGACCAGAGGAGGAGACAGAGACAGAATCAGAAGGTGTGAAACACTGGTCTTCATCTAGTGCTGGTGTCAGTGTATTAAACCACAGCTGACGATGGTCCAATATCGTCCAAACAGGTCTTTAATTGACCTTCTGCTCCTAAAAACCCATCCTTGTGTCCTATGATTGGACTGGTGTCCTCTGGTGTGTGTTGTGTTCAGGGACCACGTACCCTTGATGTCCCTGTGGATCTTCTTCTCAGAGTGAAGGTAGTCCAGACCCTTCAGGATCTCCTTCAGCATGGTGGCGATCTGAGACTCTTCAAAGGGACCTGCACGCAGCTGCACAGACAGACAGTGAGATGGACAGATGGACAATCAGACAGACAGGACCAAGGATCTTCACGCTCCAACACACTCACAGCCTGTTTGTCTTCATTTTTAGACAAGACTCAGCAGAGACAGAGAGACGGCTGCCAGAGGGATTAGACCCAAGGTGTGTGTGTGTGTGTGTGTGAGCTTTCACTGGAAACAGGAGGTTCCTTGAAGGTCTCACCACCAAAGTTCACAGACAAAAAAAAAATGTTTTTCAATTCGATCCTTTGTCTCTTCTCTCTGGAATCTTCTGTGATGTCACTCCGATCTACTGCAGAGATACCACCCAACCACTAGAGGCAGCGGTGAACCCGCAGCTGAGAGATAGCTAGACTGTGGGTCTGGGAGCAAAAGAAGTGACTCATCACTCACCAGGTCCAGAGCTGATCCACCTCCCAGGTACTCCATGATGATCCAGAGTTTGGTTCCCTGACACAGAGACACAGCAGATGATTTGGTTTATTTCATGTAAAAACTCAGATGATGGATGATATGAAGGACATCTGAGAGGTTGATATTGTCCTCCTGGACACCCACGCAGCCCTGGTGACATTTATTGACTTATTTATCTGTAAAAACCACTGGAGGAGAGTCAGATTACATCAATGAGCTGCAATGCTGCCATCTAGTGACGTTCACATTAACATACAGCTGTTTTTAGGGCACATGACATTTGGAAAATCCCTGACGAAACTTTCAACTAAACACATTTGGATTTAGGTCACATGACCTGTGGACAGAGTTACAACGTCAAATCTTTCCTGCTGTCAGTGAAGGCAGCACCAGCAGCAGCTCTGACCTTCAGGTAGGAGCCGAAGTACTTGGTGATGTAGGGGCTGTCGCACTGACTCAGGACCGTGATCTCCTGCTGGATGTCCTCGATCTCATCCTCCGCCTCCTCCAGGTCGATGGTCTTTATGGCCACCACACTCTGGGTGCGGTTGTCGATGCCTTTGAACACCTACAAGGGGCGACAAAAGGGGAGAGCAGGAGGTGAAGAACTTCAAGGAGTTGAGGAGAAACTAGGATGGCGTGGATCTCACCTCTCCGAAGGATCCTTTACCGATCCGGTCCAGTTTGGTGAACAGCTCCTCTGGGTCCAGCTGGGAGCTCTGAGCACAGAGAGGAAACTGTTATCACAACAGGAAACGTTTGGATCCTAAGATGCTGGAGAACGGACCACATCTGGTCCCCGGGCCATAGATTGTCATAATGTCTGAGTAGAAACTTCACTTTTAGTTACTTTTATTTTGGTTTTGCTCTTTATTTGTTTCTAAAAAGTTTAAAGGTTATCAATAATCACGTCTGCCTCAGAACCAGAGAGTCCTGGGTTCGATTCCCAACCAAACCTCATGCTTCAAATCTCCTCTGTGAGTTGTTTTGGACAAAAGTGTCAGTGAGAGACATCAACGTAGACGTGAGAAGAAAAACTATTAGGTTGTTTTTCATCTTTCTCTATTATAGGATTTGACTGACAGAAGACACAAGACAGAGGACACAAGACAGGAGACGGAGCAGCAGCAGCAGCAGCTGTGGTCGGTTGGAACCTTCTCCACCCAGTGACTGTGACCAGGAATCAAACCTGTGTGTTTGAAGTCACTCTTTAACAACAACAGTTGAACTTTGGACCAAAGTCTCAGGAGTTGATAAAGAGACAAAGACCAACCTGGAGGACAGAGTCGTAAAACACCACAGAGAGACGTCAAGGAGGAGCAATAAAACACAGAGGGAAACCAGGGTGACAGTTGAAGATAACAGGAAGTCAACACACACACACACACACACACACACACACTTCTTTCTGTACTCATTTCCTAAACTGCAGGGAAACAGTGAGAAAAATCAGCAGAAACAAATGTTTTTCTTCCTCAGTGTCAGTCACCGAGGGTCGGACGTTATTTTCTCATGATCACATGATGCTTGGCCCCTGGACCCGGGGGTCAGGGTCAGGAGCGCTGGTGTGAACTCAGGTAAACCACGGGTACCTGGGCTAAACTTGATCACAATACAGACCAAAGATGGTCCGCATCCAGCCCCCGAGCCAGAGTGAGGTGTCCTGGACAAGTTAGTCCAGGATCTTCTCTCACAGGGTTAGATCGTTAGAATGTTAGGAACTGACGACAACTCACAGCTCCCCCTAGTGGCTCTAATCAATGTTGAAGTTTCTTTTTGACAGAGGAGAAAATGAGGTGAGAGGAGCAAACAGAGAGACAGACAGGGACGGAGAGAGAGAGACAGACAGAGACGGAGAGATATTCCTGAGATGCTGCTGTTTCCTCCCTGAGCTAAAAGAGGAACATACTCAAACACACACACACACACACACACACACACACACACACTCTGTGACCACAGCCAGGACACACCCTCACAGCACACACTGCCCTCTCTGTCTAATGACACTGTTAGGGCTGCTGAGGAAGACGAGGAGTCCAGGAGAAGAGGCGGAGGACGGGAGGAGTAGGAGGAGTAGAGGAGCAGCAGGAGGAGGAGGAGGAGGAGGAGGAAGTGGATTCTGTGTGACTTCACAGTCTGTAAACGTCTCCAGGAGAAACTTCTTTTATCGATTCTTGGTTTAAGGAAAATATTTTTTAAGGCAACATTTTCCAACCACTTTCTCTGAAGTGAGCAACGAGTGATGTCACTTCCTGTTGGTAAACAATGAGATGGTGAGAAGACCATGGACATCTTCATGTTTGTGATGATTTCCTCTCAACTTGAGTTCCAACGTCTCAGTTTCTTCAGGCCTGAAACCATGTGACCGCCATCAGGGTCACATGACACTGGCTGATTATGATGGAGTCTCCGCCCACACAAGTCTGGACTGGGCTGATAATCACACAGTCAAAGGAGGAAGAGGAGGAGGAGGAGGAGGAGGAGGAGGAGAGGTGGAGGCTCCCTGCTGTTCCCTCAGCTTCTCCACCAGCTGCTGATTTACATTTGCAGGACGTTTCCAGACAAAAGAGCGCGGGAAAGTTTGGCTTCAGCTGAAGATGTTACCCTGGGGTCAGGAGGAACACAGGAAGTCGGGCCAGGGAGGACAGAAGACATCAGGCCTGTGGGGACTCAGCCTCACTAAAGCCTGAGAACAGTTGGTCCAGAAGGACGAGCAGCTGAAGAGAAGTTCTTCTAATGTGGATGAAACCAGTGATGTCATGGTTCTGGAGTAGACCCAGACCCAGACCCAGACCAGGATTCAGATCCAGACTCAGACCCAGACCAGGATTCAGACTCAGACCAGGACTCACACCCAGACTCAGACCCAGACCAGGACTCAGATCCAGACCCAGACTCGGACCAGGACTCAGACCAGGACTCAGACTCAGACCAGGACTCAGACTCAGACTCAGACTCAGACCAGGACTCAGACTCAGACTCAGACTCAGACCCAGACCAGGACTCAGACCAGGATCCAGACTCAGACGCAGACCCAGACTTAGACCAGGACTCAGACCCAGACTCAGGACAACCCACCACAGCCCAGTGGACATCTCTAAACTTTGGACTTGAGAGAAGACTAATAACCCTTCAGGAAATGAAGACATTTAAGGGACTTAAATCTGTCAGGGAAATGGTCCAATGAGGATGGATCAGGGGTTAGGGTTTGATTCTTTGCTTAATTTCCCAGTAGGAATAATATGGATTAATAAAAAATTGACAAGTTTTGTGGCCGGATTATAAAGCCAAACAGACCACATCCAGTCCGCGGGCCATAGTTTACTTCCACCAGGGCTGAAACATTCCAGCCTTTGTGCCTGACTTAGTTCTTGGGTCACACGAACGTGACATCATTCCACTCCTTCCACTGTGTCAAATTCTAGAACCCAACGTGGTTCAGGTCAAGACATTTCCCCCCGTCTGTCCTAGGGTCCGTGTGGTCTTGGATCCAGTCTCTCTGAGGAGGTCTAACTCCCTGTAGATACACCAACAGAAACCATGAAACCAGGATCTGGTCTCTGGTTCAGTCTCTAGTCTCTAGTCTGGTCTGGTCTAGGTCTCCTCAGGTGTGTCAGCCTGTGGGACTGGCTGCTCCCAGTTCTCTCTCTGTCTGTCTGTCTCACACACACACACACACACACAAACACACACTAGACCTGTTGTTTGTCTTGGTGGGCGTGTCTGTTGAGGGAGTGCCATCAACACACACACACACACAGTGTGTGCCAGTGTGTGTGTGTGTGTGTTGGTCTGAGGTGAAACTACAGGATTGAGAAAGACTTGATGTTGAACTTTGAGTTAAAGATTCTGACCCGACTCTGAGTTAAAGATCCATTCACTGTCCAGAACCTGGATCAGAGAGACACAGGACTATGTGTAGAACTGAGTTTGTCTCCAGTGTGACTGTAGTGGACAGACAAGAAGAAAAAGGTGATGAAAGACAGTTTCAAGGTTCAGCCACCAGGTGCTGCCATCTTCAAACAGAAGCTTCAATTTCTCCAACCTGATGGAACTGAAGCTGTCAATGTCTTCAGGTCCAAACATTACACAAAGACATTACTGTCCAGGGGACTGTTGAGCACAACTTGGAGATCAGACCTGACCATGGTCGACGGACATGGTTGCTGATTAGAGAAACATCAAGTTAGTTTCCCAGAAGATGAGAAGACCAGACAGAGAAGGTCACCAAGGTAAGTGTGTGAAGACATATTTCTGAGGAGTTGTGATGTCAACCACTTCTTCTGGACGCTTGAATTCCTCAACACCAGATGGGTTCCACTACTGTCCATTCAAGTTCCAAGAAGAAGTCCAGCTGGACTGGATCTGGACAACAGACTTGGGTGAAGGAGAATCTCCACAAACTGGACTTTTTCTTGAAGCTGTGAAGACGTTCTAGTCCTTCATCAGTGTCTGAACCTCTGTAGATATTATGATGTTTCCATTCCTCAAGGTTGAAGAGCTCCAAGAAGAAGTCCAGTCTCTGACAACTCTCAGGAGTCTCTGGGACTAGTTTAATGCAAGCTCGAGTCTGAGTCTGTCCCACACCTAGTGTCAGTGGACTGAGTGGACAGGACGGGTTGCAGCGTCCAAGGTCCACAGAACAGCAGCGTGAGGTCACAGAAGGAAAACTGGAGCCGAAAAAAATCCAATAACTGATTGTTATCGACTCCACTTGGACAACGTCAACTAGCAACTGAGTGATGGTGAAAATACCATCTGACAACATCAGACCATAACACCCTGGAGACAAAGTCCACATCCAGCTCTGGGTGAAATAACTCACTGGTACATTTAACTTTTCTTTCTATTTTCCTGGTTGTTTAGTAACAGTGTGTCCTCTGATCCTCCCCTGAACCCTTTACTAACCTAACTAACCCATACCAGTCCACTGACTAGTTAGTACACGGTTATTACTGGTCATATCTAGACACATTTTGTTGCTCTACCAGTTGTTAAAGTGTATTATCCCGTTGTTTTTTTCTGCTTCCTTTTAAAAATAAGTCTGTTTAATTCTACTCTAACCCTGTTAGTGTACATGGTTTGACACACGGTCCATACGTGTCAAACTCAAGGCCCGCGGGCCCAATCCTGCCCGCAAAATCATTTGGTAAGGCCCGCGGAAAGTTCTCTATAGAGCCAAGTTTCTTAACCCGATGTATTAAAAGTTGTTCTATTACACAGGAATAAACAGCGATTGTTACTTATGACTATAATGGAATGGAATGGTTTATTTTTCATCCCCCGAGGGGGAAACGCACTTTTACGGTAGCTCCAGAACAAGAACATAAGTAAATATTAAGTGCAGTAACATGTATTACTATGTTATGGAGCAGTGACATTTGTGTTGTCGATGTGGTCGCTGGTAAAACTCTAACACACGGTATGATATGGACCAGGGACCACATAAAACACCACCGCGACCCACGTTCGGTCCGCGGGCCTGAGTTTGACACCTTGGCTCTGAAATAGTTCCGTTAAAGCTGGACTTTTCAGTGCTGTCCTACTACAGTCCACGGTCCACTGTAATAGTCCGTGTGTTCCTTCTCCTACCAGTCGGTTAATCGCTTCGACCGGGACAGTTGGGTCGACGAGGTGACCGACGATGGTCGGTTAATAACCGTGGGATTACAGCGGAGGTAAACAGCGGCCATTTTCCTCTGCACCTTTGCTCTTACCTGCATACCAGGAACTTCCATGGTTTCACAGAGTCTGAACTCGCTCTTCTTCCTCCTCCTCCTCCTCCTCCTCTCTACTCCCCGTCTCTCTACTCCTTCTTCTTTTCCTTCTCCTCTCCTTCTTCTCCTCCTCTCCTACTCCTGTGCCGTAAATCCCACTTTCCAGCCGAACACAGATGACGGTCCGGAAAAAGTTCGACGAAGACCAAGTTGTTCCGACTGTAGACGACGAGGACGCGGACGAACAGAGGAAACCAGACAACCACGAACACACGCACACGAGCACGAGCACTGACACTGCGCGTGAGACCGTTGACGTATGTCCCCGCCCATCTGGAGGAGGGGCCAAAGTATTGCCCTATGCGTGAGCGCCTGCTTCCCCCTGCTGGCCATAGACTCCCCTTTTTACTGCCTCCTGCTGGTCATGTACCGTCTCTGCTTCTGTCTCCACTCTGTCACCAGAATGAACGAGGACAATTGACCATAGATTGTCTCTTTAAATTGACTTCAAGTGTTGGACCCTCGAACAAAGCTGCGGATTGACGAGTTATAATTCATCGGTTTTATTAATGATAATAATTTAATGAAACTACATTTCTAATAGGATAAAACATGAGGATTCACTACCAACAATAAACCGATTATTTATCAACCATCGTTCGGGAGAAGAGGATCCTCCCGGGTGAGAAACAAAGTTATTAGCCATTAGCTTCATTATTAAAAAAAAAAAAAATTCATTTCCTGGTTGTCTGATTCTGTCTCTGACGTCATCGGGAATGACGCACGCGGGTGGGCGGGGCTTGTGTCAAGATGGCGTTCTTCCGCTGTAGACGAGACCCGTGCGGCGTCATTTGCCTGATTTTGACTTATTTCAGCGTGTTGTACGCGGACTATGTGGTGATTCAGTACGTCCTCATCCCCACCTACAGGGGAAGGTAAGTGTCTCCGTGCCTCCCGGGGTTTAAACGCCGTGAAAGGACCGCAAACATGGCGCCGACACCGGCGTCCATTCATTTCACTGCGGCTGTGGGGCTCGAACAAGACCGCGGTGTTTTCGACGGTGACGTCAGTTTGTTTTGTCTTAAAGAGCGTTTAGATGACGTCACGAGACAGTAAAGGGCGACGTCTTTCCTCCAGCTGACACCGTTGAATCACAGTGGACAGTAGTGTCTTCTCAGTGGACGGTAGTGTCTTCTCAGTGGACGGTAGTGTCTGCTGGATTCGTAGTATTATCGTATGTGTGTAAGATCCTCCTGAGTTTTTCCTCCAGTTATTGAAGTCAGGGTTGGAATAACAGGTGGTTCTCCTGAAATGTTGACCCACAGCTGGAGGATGAGTTCCACTAAAGGCTCAGTCTTTTATTTACATTCTATTGAATGGAAATAAGGAAATAAAATTAACTGAATCTGTATGTAATCTGATCTCCTCTGTTACAAATACTACATTTAAATGGTGACGTTGAAGTTGATGTTTATGGAGACATCAGTGAGATCTTCAGGTGGTCAGACTGTGAGAACTGTCTGGAGACACATGTTACTGGAATCACAACTGACTCAAATATCTGAGTTGGTTCATATTGGTACCGGTTGATATCAGTGTCACTTACATCAGTATCGGTTGACTTATCTGTGTTGGTCCATGTTGGTATTGGTTGATATCAGTGTTGGCTCATATCGGTATTGGTATAATTGTCGCTTCAATTGGTTTCGATTGAAATATCTGTGTTGGTTCATATCGGTATTGGATGAAATGTCTGTGTCGGTTCACGTTGGTATCGGTTGATATATCTGTGTTGGTTTATATTAGTATTGGTGATATCATTTTTTGGCTCATATCGTTATTGATTGATTTATCTCTTTTGGTTCATGTTGGTATCGGCTGAAATATCTGATTTGGTTCATATTGGTATCGGTTGATATCAGTGATGGTTCATATATCTGTGTTGGTTCATACTGCTATTGGTTGGTATCAGTGATGGTTCATATAGGTATTGGTTCATATATCTGTGTTGGTTCATACTGCTATTGGTTGGTATCAGTGTTGGTTAAGGTTGGTATCGGTTGATATATCGGTGTTGATTCATACTGATACTTGTTGATATCAGGTTTGGTTTATGTTGGTATCAGTTGATATGTATGTGTTTATTCATATTGTTATCGGTTGATATAAATGTGTTGGTTCATATTGGTATTGGTTGATGTCAGTTTTGATATCACTAGTAAAGTGTTTGGTCAATGTTGGCCAATGAGATGTCAGCAGAGTTAATAATATCAATCAACTGTTATCTATATAGCCCACATTTACGAATCAGATTTGTCACATAGGGTTTCAGGGTTGGTAACGTCCTCTGTCTTTAGTCCCTCAGCCAGGGTGAGGAAAAACTACAGAGGAAAAAGGAAACCAGTAGAAACCTCAGGCAGAACCAGAGGTTCTGAGACACCTGTGCCAATTAGTTTACCAGGTGAACCCAATTAAGGTAAAGCTCCTTAAGAAGGATGTTCCACATTATTAAGCAGACCCTCATTCTGAACCAACATGGGAAAGAAACCAGATGTCTGTGCTGCTGAAAAGCATGACATTGTTGAATGTCTTGGAAGAGGTATGAAAACTTTAGATATTTCACGAAAACCTAAATGTGATCTTCGTACTGTTAGGAGATTTGTAGCTAATTCAGAGCAGACACGGGTTCGTGTGGACAAAGGCAGACTTTGGAAGGTTTCTGGATCCGACATCAGATTGAGAAAGCAGCCGCTAAAATGCCAAGACGAAGCAGCAAACAGGTTGTTGAAGCAGCTGGTGCTTCTGAAGTCCCGTCAACATCAAGGTGTAGGATCCTCCAGAGGCTTGCAGTTATGCAGAAACCTTCTATTCGGCCACCTTTTACCAAGGCACACAAGCAGAAACGGCTCCAGTGGGCCCAGAAATACACAAAGACGAACTTTCAAACAGTCTTGTTCACCGATGAGTGTCGTGCAACCCTGGATGGTCCAGATGGATGGAGTGGTGGACGGCCAACATGTACCAACACGACTGCGACGCCAGCAGGGAGGTGGAGGAGTGATGTTTTGGGCTGGAATCATGGAGATAGCTAGTCGGCCTCTTTAGAGTCCCTGAAGGTGTAGAAATGACCTCCCTAAAGTATGTGGAGGTTCTGACCGAGCACTTTCCTCCATGGTACAAGAAGAAGAACCGTGCTCACCGCCATAAAATCCTGCACCATCTCATGCTGCAAGGAACACCCCTGCATCACTGGGCCTATGGGCATAAAAGAGGATAAACTCATGGTGTGGCCCCCATCCTCCCCTGACCTCAACCCTATTGAGAACCTATGGAGCATCCTCACTCAAAAGATCTATGAGGGTGGGAAGCAGTTCACATCCCATCAGCAGCTCTGGGAGGCTGTTCTGACCTCCTGCAAAGACCTTCCAGCAGAAACGTTTCAAAAACTCACAAGTTCAATGGATGCAAGAATCGTCAAGCTGCCATCAAAGGTCCTGTGTTAAAATGGGACTCAACCTGTTGAGATGTTTTTGATTGAAATAACTTTTGATTTCAGTAAATATGACCTGCTAATGTTTCTAATTCAACAAATGACCATTTTCAGTTCTTTATAACAATAAAACATTGTGAATAATAATGTGGAACAGTGCATCTCAAGTTTTTATTTCCTGTAAAAAAAAATACTGTTATCATGGAGAGGTTTGTTCACCTAGTCCTGGTCGCCCTAGTCCTGGTCGCCCTAGTCCTGGTCGCCCTAGTCCTGGTCGCCCTAGTTCTGGTCACCTTAGTCCTGGTCGTCCTAGTCCTGGTCGCCGTAGTCCTGGTCGCCGTAGTCCTGGTCGCCGTAGTCCTGGTCGCCCTAGTCCTGGTCACCCTAGTCCTGGTCACCCTAGTCCTGGTCGCCCCAGTCCTGGTCGCCCTAGTCCTGGTCGCCCTAGTCCTGGTCGCCCTAGTCCTGGTCACCCTAGTCTGGGTCACCCTAGTCCTGGTCTCTCTAGTTCTGGTCACCGTAGTCCTGGTCGCCCTAATCCTGGTCACCCTTGTCCTGGTCACCCTAGTCCTGGTCGCCCTAGTCCTGGTCGCCCTAGTTTTGGTCGCCCTAGTCCTGGTCGCCCTAGCCCTGGTCGCCCTAGTCCTGGTCACCCTAGTCCTGGTCGCCCTAGTCCTGGTCGTCCTAGTCCTGTCATCAGTCCATTCACCATCAACAACAGAAATGGGAAAGATGAACAGAAAAGAAACTGAAGTTTTAAAACAGTTTTTATAAGATTGAGGGAGAGGTGTGGAGCAGAGAGTGAGACAGGGTGGAGGAGAGGTGGTGCTCAGACTGGACAATCATTCTCAATGTGTGATGTGTCTGTTGTGTGTGTGTCTGTCAGTGTCTGGTGTTCTCTACATGGATCCGTCTTCAACCTGATCCTGCTGCTCCTCCTGGCCTGTCACTCCAAGGCGGTCTTCTCTGATCCTGGTCAGTTCTGCTCACTCACTGACCTCAAACACCCACACACTCAGACTATCAGACCGGTGGGTCAGTGGGTCGGTCAGTGGGTCACGTCCCTGTCCTTGTGTTCCAGGGATGGTTCCTCTTCCAGACACAGCCATCGACTTCTCGGACCTTCGTTCACAGTCGTCTCGAATGAGCGAGCGAGTGAGTCACACTCTGGATGTCCACACTGAGACCACAGACCCGTCTGTCCTCTGCTGGTGAACTGTCTGTGTCTTTAAAGATGAGATCTCTGGAAAAAAACCTAATTCATGATCAATTATTTTTTTTAAACTCTTTTAGTTCATCAGACTTTAATGGACAGACATCTGTCACATCTGTCAAACTCAGGCCCATGGTCTAAGACAGAGACAGAGACAAAGTTAGGAACTGACACTAGGAATGTCTCATGATGTCACTCAGTCACTCAGCCAATGAGCTGTTGGTTCATTGTCCCATTATGGGAGGAAAAAGGACTGCAGTTCTGTCTGTCTTTCTGTCTCCCCGTTTGTCTGCTACAAGTCTCTCTCTCTGGGCGTCTATCTGTTTGTCTGTTCATCTCTTTTTCTGTCTGTCAGTTTATCTGTCTGTCTTTCCTTCTGTGTGTCTGTCTCCTCTTTTGTCCATCTGTCTATCTGTCTTTTCTCTATCTGTCTGTCTGTCTGTCTCCCCGTTTGTATTTGTATTTGTGTTTGTTTGCCACCAAAATGTCTCTCTGTCTCTCTCTGCATCTATCTGTTTATCTGTCCATCTCTTTGTCTGTCTGTCTGTCTATCTGTCCATCCGTGCTGTCTGTCTCCCCGTTTGTGTTTGTGTTTGTCTGCCACCCAAGGGTCTCTCTGTCTGTCCATTTGTCTATCTGTCTATCTGTTTACCCGTTTGTCTTTGTGTTTGTCTGCCACCTGTCTGTCTTTCTTTCTGTCTTTCTCCCTGTGCATCTATGTATTTGTCTGTCTGTCAGTCTATCCGTTTTTTTGTCTCCTGTCTATCCTTCTGCGTGTCTGTCTCTCTGTCTCCTCTGTTGTCCGTCTGTCTTTCTATCTGTGTATCTGTTTGTCTATCCATCAATGTGTCTCTATATCTGCCTGTCCATCTGTCTGTCTGCCTGTTTGTTATTGTGTTTGTCTGTCTGTCACCTCTCTGTTCATCTGTCTCCCCCGTCTCTCTTTTTTGTCCATCTGTCTGTCTGTCCAAGTTTGCCCTAGACTTGGTCCCAGTCTTTGACTCTAACTCTGGACTGTCCATCAGGGCTGTGAAGGCTGGACCGTCTGTAGTCGCTGTGAGACCTACAGACCTCCCAGGGCTCATCACTGCCGGGTCTGTCAGAGATGCATACGACGTATGGACCATCACTGTCCATGGTGAGGACTCCTGGTCCCGTCATCTGTGGGCTGTGTCTCTGAGCAGAGTCTCTGATTCTTCTTCTTCTTCTTCTTCTTCCTGTTTGCAGGATTAATAACTGTGTGGGAGAACTGAACCAGAAGTATTTCATCCAGTTCCTCTTCTACACCGGTGAGTCTCACAGGCTCAGTCGTCACAGCATCTCTCATCAGCTCCCCCTGTCTGTCGGCCGACCACTCTCTTCTTTGGAAAGGGTTTTTTTTTAAATCTTTTTGCGCGTGATCTTGGAATACAACTACTGCCACAGTTAGTGGCTGTCTCTTATACACATCTAGATGTGTATAAGAGACAGTTATTAGGCCCTGGTTTCTCCGGGAATCAAACCCAGGACGTTCCTTCTGAGGCTGCTCCACTGAACCACAGATGGAAAAACCTTCTTCTTCTTCTTCTTCTTCTCTGAGCAGGAACATGGCCTCCTAGAAATTTAGGTCATAGAATTAACTCAGGTTTTGCCAAAAGGTGGCGCCGTGTTCACAGGTTTGTGTGGAGTGAATGATCTATGAGGAAATACTGACCCCTCATGGTTGTTCCAGGGATTGCCAGTCTCTATTCCCTGATGCTGGTTGTGTCTGCTTGGATCTGGAGGATCAGGAACGAGCGAGAAGATGGAGATAAGGAAGGAGAAGAGACGCCCAGTAAACACCTCATCGTGTGAGTGTCCCGGTCCACCAGGTCCAGTACCAGGTCACTGGGTCTCAACTTAGAACCACATGCACCAGGTCCAATTTTATGTTTTGAAAAGCCTGGTCTAATAATAGTCCAGAACTCCAGTGCCAGTCCAAGTCTCAGTCCCAGTCTCAGTCCCAGTCCCTGACCAGTCTCAGTTTCAGTCCCAGTCTTAGACCCAGTCTCCGTCCCTGACCAGTCCCAGTCTGTGACCAGAATATGACCAGACCTTGACCAGTCCCTCACCAGTCTCTGTCCAGTCTAAGTCCCAGTCCCTGACCAGTCTCAGTCCCTGACCAGTCCCAGTCCCTGACTAGTCCAAGTCTCAGTCCCAGTCCCAGTCTGTGACTAGAATATGACCAGACCTTGACCAGTCTAAGTCACAGTCTCTGACCAGTCCCAGTCACTCGGTCACTAGGGGGCAGTAAGGAGTCGGTTCTCAGTCTGAAGGACTTCCTGTTTCTTTTAGAGCTCATTACATCATCCTGCTGGTGGAGTCGGTGCTGTTTGGAGTCTTTGTCATGGTCATCTTCTACGACCAGGTGCCCACCTTCACACACACACACACACACACACACACGTCCACGGGGCTGCATGTTGTCCCAGTCCACCAGATCAGCAGGGTCCCCAGATTGACTCTCCAGTGCTGTCACTGACGGTCTGTTGTTGTCCGTTCCTCAGCTGATCTCCATCATCACAGACGAGACGCCCATCGAGCAGATGAAGAACAGACTGATGAGCAAAGACCGAGGAGGTCCTTCTTCGTCCTCACCTTCGTCCTCCTCCACCTCCTCCTCACAGCTGCCCCATCATATCTCACACACACGGAAGCCAAAGATCGCTCTCCTGCGGGAGGTGTTTGGACGAGGTAGATCTTTAAGTCTTATCTGAACCAGTGAAGAAACAAAAGTCTCTCAGACCAAAACTCAGAATAGACTTTTGTCTCTGATCTGATCTTCGTCTTCTCACAGTCCGTCCATTTCTGCTGTGACAGTTGTCCTCGTCCAGTTATGTTTGATGAATCAGAAAGAAAGCTGATTGGCTGAACTTCTCCTCCACAGGTTCAGTCTTCTGTTGGCTCCTCCCTCTTCACTCCAACCCTCCGTCCGTTGGAGGAATCTCCTACTCCGCCCTGCCCGACTACAACGTCTGAACTGGGGGGAGTCTTTCCAGGACCAGCATCAGTTTGGTCCTAACCCTGTGTGTGTTGGACATGCAGGGCGTCCTGAAGGGGGTTCCACTGTCCTGCTGCAGGAAGGACCTGTCTAACTGATCCTGCCCTCTGATTGGCTCAGTCGTCACAGCATCTCTCATCAGCTCCCCCTGTCTGTCGGCCGACCACTCTCTTCTTTGGAAAGGGTTTTTTTTTAAATCTTTTTGCGCGTGATCTTGGAATACAACTACTGCCACAGTTAGTGGTTAAAGATGGTACTGCAGCCGTCGGTGCGTTTTAACCCTCCTCACTCCAACCTCTCGGCTGTCAAAAAAGGTGCATTTAAAGGGAATTGGCTGCTAGGTATTTAACCTAGGGGGCGCTATGGCACATAAAATTTCTCCCAGACTTTTTTGTATCTCGTAAGGGACTAGTGTTTGGACAGATTCTTCCTAATGGCTGTGAAACCAAGTGACCAGGGAACGACCAGGGACGACCAGGACCTCCATGTGGTCTCCTTTTCCTTTCCCTCCTGGTCTCGGTCCAAAGCTCAGCTGGACTTGAGAAGCACTGATTTTTTTTCTCTTCTTGATCTCTGATGTTTCTGCTGGTGTGAAGAATGAAATCCTCTGCTGGCTCTGTGGTCAACCTGGTCCGTGGTCAACCTGGTCCATGGTCAACCTGGTCCATAGTCAACCTATTTTAAAGTCACTTTTGTCACATGGTCTGTCCATCTTTAGCGGGAACAGAAAGAAAGAGAGTGGAAGAAGAAAGTCTTGTCGACAGATTGTTATTTATTTTTTAATTTTCCTTGAAGGACTTTGGTGAAGCAGCTGGACGTGAAGTTCTTCTAGAAAAGCCCGTCCAGTTTCCTAATGAAACCTAGAAGACAGAGACTCTACTGTCCTTCATGGCTCTAGAATCCTTGTTAATTTATTGTTGTCTCTGTCCAGTATTTATGTGCAGTGTATTTGTGTGTATTTTTTATACCATGACCAGTGAAGTTGCCTTTTTTATCTGTTTTTCTGTCAAATTTACAGCTTTAATAATGAAGTCAAAGTGTTAAATATCAGGATATAAAGTCTGTGGTGAGAAAAAGTGAAGCACAAGTTTTATTATGAAAACCACTAAGTCAGCACTGAAGGTAACTGGTAAAGTACCAGCAGTGCCGTGGACCATGTGTGGTTGCAGTTGTCTGTAGACAGAGGTCTACTGTCAAAAGAAGAGGTATTTTCAAAACAAAAGTCTCACCAGGATCCAGTGTTAACTCCTTACCATGTTTTTCCACCACAGCTTTTATTTTGAAGGCAGCTTCACTGCTCTTTGTTTTTATTGTGAAAACTAGTTTTCCATCAATTTTTCCAGAGGGAAAGGAAACTGAACGTTGACTTGTTTCAACTTCACTGTCCGACCGACCCCAGCCGTGGAGTCTGAACCCTGGACCTTGTGGACAGACAAGGAACTACACCTCCGTCACACTGGACCGTCTCCACTGTACTACCATGAACTAAGGACAGTACCATGTCCTCAGATCATGGTACAGTACACGACTTTGTCCTGGAACCAACTAATGAAAACAGACTTTTATCGTCAGGTGTTTTGTGGAAAAATGTTTACAATCTGACGATAAACTGTGTTTTTTTAACTCTACGATTGCTGCTATGATTGGACCAGAAGTAAAATGGACGTCTTTGAAGGTTCTTTGTCCTAAAGGGTGAACTTTGTCTCTTGTTTCTCTGTGGTCTGAGCTTCAAGAAGAAGAAAAAGCAAAGTCCAAAGACAGTGTTCCAGTTTTATTGTGACACAGCACCACAGTTTGTGTTGTAAACATAAATAAAGACTTTTAAAACAATCCTCTATTATGTAAACTGTATGTTTGTGCTTAATTCACTCTATTAAGGCTATTGGTACCAAAGGTAGCTGAAGTAACAGCGCCCCCCCATGGCAGCATGTGGTGGTTGCAAAGACTAATGCTGTAGTAGGTAGGGGTGTGAATCTCCTACTCACAAAACGATCCGATTCAAAGGCTACGATCCAATTCAGGGACGATTCATATAGATATTAAAAGATTCCGTCCGGTTCGGTTCGTTTCGGTACAGATTGACAATTTAACTCCTGAGTGTTTAATGTTAATGAGAAGAAAAAGAGGAAAAACAGAAATTAATTTTCAATATAGTAACGTGTGTCGAGCAAAGAAGGGGGCGTTTCCGCAAAGCGCCTATCAAGGCTTGCTTCATTTAGGGGAGGGGCCAAAATTATGACGAAGCCTCACTGCCCGGCTTTGTCACGTGACTGCTTCAGAAAGTGGTTCAGGTGAGATGAAAGCCTCATGAGGCTTCAACCACCTGGGTTCATGTCTCGAAGCGTCATGTGCTCAGGACACCACCTACTGGCAAAGTGTATAATCACAGGCAACTCTATCTGAAGCACATAATGTGTGATGCATTGATATTTGTATCAATTTACATTTTGATCGGCGCCTGAGTGGTTTATATAGCTGTAAAACTTTACTCACGTGATACAGCCGAGCACGTCATAATCTTGGCCCCTCCCCTAAATGAAGCAAGCCTTGATACGTAGTCCGCGGAAACGCCCCCTTCTCCTGTGACATCACTAGTTCAGAGTTTGTCTCTTGGTTTTACAGCTTTATGAACCCCTCAGGCTCCAGGAGAGTTGTGGTCAGTTGAGAGTTTGGACAGCATTTATATAGATATATTTATGTAGTTTATATATATATTAGAGTATATATATATTTATATAGAGTGTTTGAGAGTCTAGGAGAAAAATATTGTATCACCTGCAATATGATATTGCCACGACTTTTCATTCATGTACAGAAACTTTCTTGTCATACAAGACACACAAAAAAATCAATGCATCACACATTATGTGCTTCAGATGGAGATGGAGCCTGTGATTATACACTTGGCCAGGTGGTGGTGTTGTGAGCACATGAACCATTTCTCCAAGTGGTCTCCTCTAGTGGTTCCAAGCTTCATTAGGCTTCATCTCGCCATCACTATCAAAACCCAACGACCGATACACTCGGATCTGATGAACCCCAGACTGATACCCAATCAAATCGATTTCTCTTCACAGCCCCAGTAGTCAGTGGCCCAATGTGTCTTTGATTATTGTTATTATCAGATCAGATTACAGCCGCGTCTACAGTCAACTCCCAAGTCTCGTCCTTCGCCACATCATTTTATTCCTTTCTCGGTGCATGAGGTTACGCACCCTTAACAATACAAACATAGTAAGTTCTTAGGATACAAAGTGTCAGATGATAATGGTCAGGTGATCAGGTGGTATTTATGACTCCCAATATGCCCAGGTCAGAGTGTCCTTATCGTATCTGTCCACTCTGGCCGGACAGATCAGTAGTCCTCCATTTAAGACAGAGTTTCTCCAACAACATTATCACAATATGTTATCATCAACATTTCAAACTTCTTATGAAAGACCATACGTTAACAGACAGCATTCAGTTCAGTAGGGGGCACCATTTGCTGTACATGACTATCACAAATACACTGTTTTAACTAAGACCAGGTTGACACCAGGTGGAGCCCCATCACTGAACAGTTGTTCCTCCACCTGAAAACAAAAAATTACAACATATTTTATATACGAGTCAAAACCTTTCAGTCTCTGATAAACACTTGATAAATTAGTTCTACTGTTTCAGAGAATACAAAATAAAATGAAAAGATTTATTTAGAACATTCCAACACAAACACCATGCTGTATCGGCCCCACGGTAACTTGGCGGAAAGGGAATTTGAACCAGGGTTCTTGCGGACCCGAGTCTGCTACCTTAACCACTACGCCACCAACTGCCCCTAAACATAATGGGACTGAGAAAACTCACAGACATTGAAGTGTGAAGGACCTCCATGAATGTGGAGTGAAGAAAAGTAAATAATGACCAAAGTCTTGACAAGTTGGAGTGAATGGTCCTGGACCTGAAGACTAACCTGGAACAGTCTGAGGTCATGGTTTCATCAAGTACCATGACCTGGAAGGACCTAGAGAATTGTGAGGGTCTGTTGGAAAGGTTTAGTGAAACCCCATGTAAGGGAGTGCTTTGATGAGACATTGTGTCTGAGTGGACCAAGGTGGACCAAGTTCTTCTCCTAGTTTGCAACCCATACCTGCAAACTAGTCACCAATCTAAATGATTCCCACTTTAACCCAGTGATTAGCATCTGGAAATAGAATTACATCTCTAGTATCGTTTAGGATCTACCAGCACTCCTTTGATGATCTTCTGGTAGATCGCCATCTACCTATTGGGCACCCCTGCTATAAACGGTCCTTTGTGTGAATGTTGTAGATCTGAAGAGTTTCTTTTGGCTGAAGGGACCAGTCGTGGAGGTACTCTGATCATACCAGCCTACGATGGGGAGGTCTGCAGAATGCTGTTCCCTGGGAAATGTCTGCCGAGGCGCTGGAGAAGAATTTTCTGTCAGCCTAAAAAAAATTTTGGCAATCTGTTGGGCACCTCAGAAAGGGGAAGCAATTTCCCTCCAACACCGTCTACAGTGGTGATGGGGATCTGTCGGCCTCAACTGAGGTAGGTATCGGGCATTGGAAAGAATACTTTGAGGATCTACTGCACCCCACTGATATGTATGTCTTCTGTGGATGAGGCAGAGACGGGGGGGTGTTTGCTGGATCACCCACTCAACAGTGATGAATTCCCTGAGGTAGTTAAGAACCTGCTTGATGGCAAGGAAACGGGTGGATGAGATAAGCCCCGAGTGCTGGAAGTCTCTGGATGTTGTGGGGCAGTCGTGGTCGCTCAGGACCAACTGCTCATTACTATCACGGGCAGTTTCTGTCTCAAAAAATGACCAAAAACAACTCTACAAGAGAAGTAAAGTCTAGAAGAGTAGAACAACTAGAGTTCCCTCTGACAAGTTCCTTGGTGGTCTTTTAATCCAAAAGAAGTCCAGTTGCTGACAACTTCACTTTTTGCAGGTCAGTCAACTGTTGCTTCCTTCACCTACGGTCATGTCTGAAAGGACATGATCCCTGTACAAGTGGCTGAAATTAGCTTACTCTCCTGGGCGCCTTTGAGATAGGGTGAGTGTCAAGTGAGAGGAGCTCGCAGTAGAGCCAGTGCTCCTCAACATCTAGAGGTCAGTTGAGGTGGCTTGAACATTTAAATCATATGCCACTTTGACGCCTCATTCTGTTGGTGCTGGGGTCATGTCCCACTGGGAGGAGACCCAGAGGACTTTGGAGCCACCATGTTGCCAGGCTGGCGTGGAAACACCACAGGATCACCCTGGCTGGAGCAAGACTGAAGAGAGAGGGAGGTCTGGATATCGCTGCTTCAACTGTTTCCACCAGGATCTGACCCTGGGCTAACTGATAAAGATGGATGGATGGATGGATGGATGGATGGATGGGGTCGGTAGAGAGAAGAACACCATCCTAACAGTCACACATGGTGGAGCAACAACAATGAAGGCACTGACCTGGGGTAGGACGACGTTCCTGATCTCATCAACGGTCAGTGAACCAATGGAGGAAAGCCTCATCCTCAAACGGAAAACCACTGGAAACAGAAATGTTGACAAAGGTAGGTGTTGGTGACGGTGGTGTTGGTGGTGGTGGTGGTGTTTGGACTAATGCAGCAGCTCATTTGTCTGTATGGTGGTCTTCACCCTCTGCTTCAGTGTTACAATCAGGGGGATAAAGTTCATGTCACTATATTGAAGCCCACGTCTATTAGAGAAAGAGTTTACCAATCTTTACCACATCTACTAAGAACTAGGATTGACCCTCAGAGATCTCGTTGCCTCTGTCACCTGTTGCCAGATCTTCAGCTTCTCCTTTCATCTTGTCCCTTTTTCAGGGGGTGCTACAGCGAGTCAACAATAGCTCCATCTCTAAGATCATTCTTCTACCAATGTGTATCCACTGTCCCTCCACTGAACACATCAGTCCTGATCCTGTCCATTCTTGTCTCTTCTAAAGAGAATCTCAGCAGCATCTTTAACTCCTCCACCTCCAGCTCTACCTCCTGTCTTCTACCTAGTGTCTCTACTCTTTTCCATCTCTGTCCTTAATTAATCTCACCTGCTGCACATCCTTCCCAGATTGGTTTCTCTGCCTTGCCAATCTGTATAACTCTTTTTCTCCTTCCTTTGTGTCCAACCTCTTGTACAACTCCTCGTATGCCTTTTGTTTGGCCTTGGCCACTTCCCTCTTCACCTCCCTTGCCCTCTGTATGTACTCCAGTCTATTCTCCTCTGTTCTGTCATTATCCCATCTCTTCTTTGCTAGTCTCTTCCTCTGGACACTCTCCTGGACCTCACCACCAGGTCTCTTTGTCCTCCTTTCTCTGTCCAGAGGAAACACCTAGTACCTTCATAGCTGTCTCCCTAATGACTCTAGCAGTGGTCTCCCAATCATCTGGGAATTCCCCACCAGAGCCCAACACTGTTCTGACTTCTTTTCCAAAGTCATCACAACATTCCTCTTTCCTTAACTTCCACCACTTTATCTTCTGCTCTGTCTTCACCTTCTTCCTTCTTCTCACCTCCATTGTCAGGTTGCATACTACCATGCTATGCTGTTTGGCTACACTCTCACCTGCCTCCACCCTTCTAACATGGCTCCAAGCCCACATCTCTCTGTTCATCAGGGAAAGTGTCCACTGTCTGTCCCAAGACACCTGCACAAGACAATTCGGGCTCTTTTCATGGGTCGTTACAGTCGATGGAGCCTACCAGTCTTTCCTTGGTGTCAACAAACTCTTGAAGACCCTGATCTTCAGAGAGCCCCCTGTCCTCCTCTAACCCTAACCTCCTTCAGATCATTCCTCATCACTGGTCTCCTTCAAGATTCCTTCTTGAAGTTACTGTAGATAAAAGCCTCTGCGAAATGCATAGATGTAAAAAGAACGAGAACCATGCTGAGGTGCACGTGGTCATACAGTACCTTGCTCTGTGCCTCCAGGTGGAGCTGGTGGCGCTGTGCTGCTGGTTGGTGGAGTTGAGGTTGATGTACTTGCAGTAACGGTGATTGTTGGTGGAGTTGTTGTTGGTGGAGTTGTAGTAACGGTTGTTGTTGGTGGAGTGGTAGTTATTGTGGTTGTTGGTGGAGTTGTTGTTGGTGTAGTTGTAGTAACGGTGGTTGTTGGTGTTGGTGGTGTTGTTATGGTGGTTGTTGGTGGAGTTGTAGATGTTGTTGTTGGTGTTGTTGTAGTGGTTGTTGGTGGAGTTGTAGATATTGTGGTTGTTGGTGGAGTTGTAGATACTGTGGTTGTTGGTGGAGTTGTAGATGTTGTTGTGGGTGGAGTTGTAGATACTGTGGTTGTTGGTGGAGTTGTAGATACTGTGGTTGTTGGTGGAGTTGTAGATACTGTGGTTGTTGGTGGAGTTGTAGATACTGTGGTTGTTGGTGGAGTTGTAGATGTTGTTGTGGGTGGAGTTGTAGATACTGTGGTCGTTGGTGGAGTTGTAGATGTTTTGGTGTTGTTGTAGTGGTTGTTGTTGGTGGAGTTGTAGATGTTGTTGTTGGTGTTGTTGTAGTGGTTGTTGTTGGTGGAGTTGTAGATGTTGTTGTTGGTGTTGTTGGAGTGGTTGTTGGTGGAGTTGTAGATGTTGTTGTTGGTGTTGTTGTAGTGGTTGTTGGTGGAGTTGTAGATGTTGTTGTGGGTGGAGTTGTAGATACTGTGGATGTTGGCCACAGGAGCAACAAGAAGATGTTTCACAAAATCTGTGACGGAAAAGTCACAAAGAAAGACGTATGATGATGCGCTTTACCTCCGTGTCGTAGAAGATACACCTCCCGTCGTAGGTGCCGATCACGGCGTACTTCCCGTTTTGGCAGAAGTTGGCGGCGGTGATGAGCCGCGTCTGACCGTCCACCTCGTTCCAGAGCGCCACCTTTTTGTCTGGAATGTTCCACAGCCGTAACTTTCCATCAAGAGAGCCGCTCAAAAAGTACCTGTCGTCCTGAGGAACCGGAATAAAGTGTTACTAAAAATACGGAGCGGTGGAGAAAATGAATAGACTGAGATGGGAAATAAAAGACTCACCCTGGGATGAAAAGCAATGGCTGTGACAAAGTCGATGTGCTGGAAGCAGCAGAGACTGTCTCTTATACACATCTAGATGTGTATAAGAGACAGCCTTCTTCACTGAACGATGGAGTCCAGCTCAGGACAAAGTGTCCTGGTGCTAAGGTGACCAGGTTGACATTGAAGGGCCCACTGAACAGCAGCTCCAAGGTCCTTCACAACCAGAAAAGACCATTTTTAAGTTGACAACGAAATAAAAAAGTTGACTCTCAGCCCTTTCTCCTGACTCACGTGGACAGGCTTGATGCTGCCTTGACCGTGAAGTCCACGGTCGTGCCAACTGATGTGAAAATCTGAGTTCCGTGGGCTGGCGTTGGAGACACGAACCCGGGTATGTAAAGACCCTCGGTGCAGGATGGTGCTGCAGGATCCACTGCAATAAAAGAAGAAGAAGAATATGAATAAATACAATTTGTCTTCTGTTGTCTCTGACTCTGACTGAGGAACATCTCACCTTGTAAGGTAAACTGGACAGGAATTTCACTGATATAACTGCTGGAGTCTACCTGGAGGTCCAATAGCCCCCCAATGGTCAGGTTGATACTTTGTCTCGGGGAGTCCTGCATCATCAGCTGCACCGCATACAATCCCTCAGCGCTGCTGTTGGAGCCGCTGAAGGTGAAGTTACAGGATTCCTGGAGGATGAGAGCAGTGGACAAGAGTCAGGAGGAACCTTAGGACTGGATTGAAAAGGGCCCTGATGGTGGTGTTGGGTGTAGTTCTGACCGGTGTGAGGTGGAGGACTGACGGCTGTGTGCAGACGTCACACTCATTGTCTTGTTCTCTTGCAAATCTGCATTTCACCAGATCTCCCTCAGGGTCGAACGCCAACAGACTGATGTCTCTGGGACAATTGGAAGGAACTCTGAGGGGGACAGGGAGAGGAACAGGTGTCTTCACCGTTTTTTTAGCTTCATCTTGCGAAATAGAATCATGTTGGTGGAGTTGATGCTGAGACTGTGGTAACAGGTACTGGGGTAAGGGTGGGGTTGTTGGACTACGCTATCCCGTCCCACCAGTGGAGGTTCTTCTAGGCGCTAAGACATGTCATAAGATTCTAGATTTTTGGGATGGGATGGGATGGATGTGGCCAACAGGAAGTAAGTATTTCAACTAGTGGTCTTAACTAGACATGACCAATATTAACTCTTTGTTTCTGACTCTGTCATCAAACCATGATTGACATCTGCAGCTGTTTGTCCCCAGGACTCAGGTCAACGTCTCAGGACCCTGTGTGAGATTCCAGCAAAACTCTAGTATGAGGTCAACTCTTGGTTTAACTCTAATTATACTAACAACAAGATGAGCTGACTGACCTCATGGGACATCTCTAGTCTGGACGTCTTACCTCAGGACAGGCAGGGTGGTGGTTTGAGGTGATTTGTTGATTTGTCCTGTGTCAGAACGTGTGTGCAGATCCACCACCGTCACGGCCTGGAACGTTTCCACTCCGTTGTTGTTGCTGATCCAGTCGCTGCCGTTCATACTGTACAGACAACATGCAACATTTGGGTGGAGTTAAATATCCGCCTGAGGTTGGAGTCAATTGGACTGATGTGAAGTCCATTTCTGGGACCTAACAGGTTTAGCTCCACTGTGGCCCAGACAGGAGGTGAAAGTAGGTGAAGCCGCTGAACCACGTCATGTTCCTTCAACAATGGGAAGCACCAACCTCCTCAATGACAGCTGACAATAACAGACTGACGTAGGAGCTCAGTTGGTGCCGACCGACTTGTGTGGCAACATTCACGTTAATGGACTGTTAGGAATGTTGGGTGTGACACGGAGAGACGGTGAGATGATATCGAAGCTTCTTCAACCCTGACCTTCAGGTGTGGACGTCTCCAGAGTTTGAAGTAACAATCACAGAGGGATCTGTTAGAAGTAACTCCTTGAATCTTCAGCAGAAAGAAAAGGGAATTGTTTTAATCTCAATCCACGCTCCTTAAAACTGGAACAAAGTCTGGATCCAGTTTTCCTGGTTTTCCAGATTTGGATTTTGAAATGGAAACAAACTTTGGTTTCATACAAACATTGAATGTGGAACAACCAAAGGTTAGGAGAGAAGATGAGGAGAAATGGAATCAGGATTAGGATTAGTTTAGCTCCAGTTCCTTTGGAAATGGTTTTTACACAGACCAACTAAAACCACGGTGAACTAGTCCAGGTCCTCCTCCACTGGTCCTACAGATCCTGCTGGACTATATGGTCCAGATACTAGGGGGGTCCTACTGTTGGACCCAGACACCAGTAGAAGAAAATGGTTATTGGTCCATTTTCTGTTCCATAATCGACCGCCGCTATAGTGAAGAGACAGAAATGGTTCAGAATTTTCTCTACGCTGATCAATATTTAGTGAAATAGAAAAGTCATAAATGGAAAATATATATAACATATAAGGCACCAGGCAGGGGAAGGTGGAGGAGGACCTTTCCATGCAGTGGTGGCTTGGCGTTTAAGGAAGGCAGCTTGGGTCCTGAGGGTTTCAGGTTCAAATCCACCAGCTGCCGAGTTAGCTAGCTAGTAGTTCATTACACTAACTCTTGTGATAAACAGCGATACATAATGGTTGTGTATCACACAGGTTTGGAGGGTGGGGTCAACCTGTCAGTCAGTCCATATTTCAGTACGACGCCTGTCAGTTGTCTTTTAGAGTCAACTTTCTTCTTCTGTCTCCTCTCTGGACTCTGGACTCTGAGTCCTTGGTTTTATCATCCTAACGTCTCCTAACTGGAAGGTTTCAGTTCAGCTCTAGTGTCTGATGTGTCAGTGGGTGGAGCAGACGAAGGTGGTGGATGAAGGTCAGAGCTGAGACCTGGATCAGTCAGAGACAGAGACAGATGCCCCACAGACCACTTTCCAGGGCTAAAAATATTAATAGACATTGGACGGTGACTGACCTGAGGATCATGAGGTCATCAGTTAAGGCAACCACAGTCATGACCCCCTCCCTCTGACACCACCCTCCACTGCTCTCATTGAAGACCGTGTTCACCACCACAGAACTGGTCTCGCAGTCTCCGTCACAGTCCCAGGAGATGGAGCCGCTGCAGGTCAGGAACGCCATCTTGTATCGAAACACCACCTGCGGTTGAAATGAGTTTAGAGATTCAGCTGGATCACCACTGCCTCCGGTGGTCAGTTTGCATAAGTAAAGTAACGTTATTCATCAGAATCGATTGATTATTAGAACTTTGAGCTTTTTCAACAGCTGAGGTTCATGAAGTGGATGAAGATCCTCAGACGTCCAGGTCAGGGTCAACGTTAAGGAGTTCAACTCCAACTGTTGATGTTGAAGAAGCATCTCTGTTTTCTCCCTGGACTAAAACCAAAGACGGCGTCCTACCAACGTCACCTTCTTAACAAATGAAAAGCACATTGAACCAAAATGTTCCACAACAACCTTCTGTGAGGACGTGAGTGAGGACCATTCAACAGTGGTGAGAATGTGAAGACAAATGTCAGAAGTCGTTTGTCTTCTCTGTCTTAGCAGCGTGTCCAAAGTCACACCTACCGTGATGACTCCACCACCGACCGCCTTGGGCTCGAAGGTCATCACTGTCCCAAAAAATGGTACGAACTGGAAGTTGCCGATGGTCGCCATCAGCGGCAGCAGCAGCAGGAAGACCGTCCGTCTCATGTTGGTTGTCCAGACTGTAGAGTCACGCTGTCTCACACAGATTTATTTACGACATTCCACTCACTGAAAGAGAAACTGCTGGTATGAGGAAATACCATAGAGATCAACTCCTACTAGATTTACTGGTTATGAATCTCTTACTGGTCCTGAGTGAATCTCTGCTTCTTTCTCCTCCTCTGGTCTATAAAGTCTCTTCTTCTTCAGGTGTGTCCACAGTGAATCCTCCTTCTCCATCTCCATTAAAATGATAACATACTACGCTGTAAATAAGCAAAATATCATGTCTTTCTTTTGTTTTGGTGTAAAGACGCACAAGAACATTAGGAAAGTCTTGACATTTAATGAACAATTGTTTTACAAAACATTTCATGAAACCCCTCTTATTTGTGTTGAAAATGTTCACCTGTCCTGTAAATGAAACACACACATACAACACATACTGAAAATGTATGGAGTTACATGAACAGTTGAAATCCACCAGACTCTATCGTAGTGAAGCTGCTGACCAACTGATTCATTTGCTAACAGTATCTAAGGCAGCATTTTGAAGTTGGTGGTCTGGTCTGGACTGCTGGACTAGACGGGACTTGTTTTTCTTCCTGAAACTTGGCCTCTTTTGGCCTGTACTAGTGCATCAATACCAGGTGTCAGGTCCTGACTCGGTGTCACTTTCAAAATCTTATTTAAATGCTTGTGTGTGAGCCTTGAACAAAAGTTTGTCCCAAAACTTTAGCAGCCAGGGCTGTTAATTTGGGGTACCCTGGTAGTAGATACTACGCAGACAACTCCCTACCCTTCAAATCTGCATCACACTGCAAATCAATTATTTCTATCTGGGCGTCGACCAGCAGATCAGAAGCTTTAACTTTGAAAGGTGAGCAACAAACTGAAAATTCTGTCAAAGGTTCACCAAATATCTGAAAACGTTTCTCAAACTCTCACAGTAAACCTGGAATCTTGTCTTTGTCTTTCTTTGACGTTTCATAGTCCCTTCTTAGATTATACTGGGGCAGTGG
The DNA here is from genome assembly GCA_016785265.1 of Paraplagusia blochii. Classification (NCBI taxonomy): domain Eukaryota; kingdom Metazoa; phylum Chordata; class Actinopteri; order Pleuronectiformes; family Cynoglossidae; genus Paraplagusia; species Paraplagusia blochii. The sequence continues at coordinate 5,037 of JAFBJS010000321.1, read as the reverse complement.
TGGCCTAGTGGTCAAGGAATCGGGTTCCAAGTTCGAATCCACCAACTGAAAGGTTACGACTGAGGTCCACTGAGCAGGGCGCCGTACCTACCCACAGCTCCACGTTTCGTTCAGGGGTAGTTGGTGGCCTAATGGTTAAGGAAGCGGACTTGGGTTTGCAAGGCTCCCGGTTTGAATTCCCCTACCGCCAAGTTACTGCTAAGGTGCCCTGAGCATGGTCCCCCCACACTGCAACCAGGCGCAGGCTCAGCCAGCAGCCCCCAACTCACTACGGTGATGGGTTAAATGCAGAGGCATAACGTCCCGTAGGAACCTCCCTAGGGATTAATATAGTTCTAATTATTATTATTGTTATCATTTACTCTTTCATCACAGCCACACGTTCTCCACTGAAGACACACGGGTTTGTCTTTTACCTCCGTGAACATAGTCCACCTTACGCGTCGTCATTATCGGGGAGGGGGTTGTTGTGAATCCACTGTGAATGCTGATGAATAGCCTAATGAGGCCCCTTGCGGCACTGCAATGAGTTCCCAGGCTACTGTTGCATTGTGGGAAATGTAGTGTGCAAAAAAAACACGGGAGGCTGTGGCTTGTGGGCCGGTTCTAATACAAATAAATATCATCCCGCGGGCCACAGAGTATTCATTTGTGGGACGGATGTGGCCTTGACTTTGACACATGCGCCTTATTGTGTTCGCAATTCAGTATTTTAAGACATGAACCATATTTGACTGGTTTCAAACCACTCTGGTGCTGTTCAGACTGGGTTGGGACCGAAAAGTGTCCCAGTTGGGTGTCTCCAAAACTCAACTCACTCATCTGACCCAGATCACTTTTCCGTGTGTCTTTGCATCTCAGCCTCTCAGGCTTCGTATCCCCTTAAGCCATGAACTCACTCTACGATTTATTTTCCCTGTGTCTGGTCGTAGAATGGAACATTCGTCAGGGAAATGAGATTTCGTTTGATGAGCATTAATCTCAAAGATCGAGTGTGGAGGCGGGCCGGGGTTAGCGGTCAGGCTAGCGGCAGAGAACACAACAGGTCCCTCAGGTCTCTCCCTCTATAAGAAGGAGCCGGGACCAAAGATGACTACCACCCTCAGACTGACGGGCTGGTGGAGCGGTTGAATAAAACTCTAAAGTCAATGATTCGTTAATTCATTCAGGAGGACAGTCCAAACTGGGATAAGTGGCTAGGCACCTGTTGTTTGCAGTACGGAGGTGCCCCAGGCCTCCACTGGTTTTTCACAGTTGTTAAGCTGCGTCCCTTTTTACCTGGGATAGAGTTTTAGTTTTACTCCCGTCATCAGCATCGAAGCTGCTCACCAAGTGGCTAGGACCCTTCGTGGTCACACGGCGGGAAAGTGATGTTGATTTTGAGGTGGAGCGTTCGGACAGGAGAGGGGACACGCAGATTTGTCATTTAAATTTACTGATCCAACTCCAATAGCACCAAGCTGATCCAACTCTTGGATCAGCTTGGTACTGCTCAATTTTTTACGACACTGGATTTAACCAAGGGATACTAGCAGATTCCCTTAGCGTCCCTTTGTCTTACAGGCTGATGCGTCGAGCAGAGGGTTAGGGGCGGTGCTGTCCCAACGAGTGCACGGACTCCGACCGACCAGTGGTGTACATCATCCGGAAGCTGTCCAACTGGGGACTGAGGTACAGCGCAGTTGAAAAAGAGAGTCTGGTCGGGGCCCAACGCTATTATCTCCTGGTGGAGGCCCTTCACCCTCTGCTTGGACCACGCACCACTTCAGTGGCTCCACCTCATGAAGTACACCAATCCTCGAATCACTAGATGGTACCTGGCTTAACAGCCCTTTAACTTTATCGGTATCGGTTAATATCGGTATCGGAAATTAAGTGTTTGGGTAATATCAGTTCATATCGGACATCCCTATAATTAACATTATATAATATAAAGTATGTAAAATAATAGGTTATATAAACATTTTGAATAATGAGTTGCTGCTTTTATAAATAATGTGCAAAATAGTTAATGGTTTGTTTTGTTTGTCTTTTTTAACTATGGCTACGACTCACCTGTGATTCACCTTTCACTCTTCTATGTCCACCACAAGTTAAAGAACACAAGGATTGAAGACAAAGACGAAACAACGGTCTGGTCTTTGAGTGGAGCCCAGTTGAACGTTCAGCTTTGGTACTACTCTTCAAGTGTGGGATTACCCAGTAAAGACGCTAAAACACTACATATACTATTATTTAATATCTATTCATTTACGCCTCGCCAAACTCCGAAACATTAACCCTGTAACTGCTGTATAAAACCTCATAACCATAGATTTCATTATGATAGTTGCTACAGAGCACAACACTAAACTGTTTAATGTGTTTTTAAAGTAAAGTAACCAGTTACTTTTATAATTTAGTAACTAATAATGTAACTAGTTACTATTTCAGAGCAGTAACTGGTAAAGTAACAAGTTACTTCTTTAAAGTAACAGTCATAGCAGACACAAAAAGATCCATGGATCACACACTATGTGCTTCAGATAGAGTTGCCTGTGATTATACCCTTGGCCAGTAGGTGGTGGCGTGAGCACATGAAGCTTCGAGTCATGAACTCTTTCTGGAACCACTTGGCTCAAGAGGTTGGAAGCTTCATGAGGCTTCATCTCGCCATCACCTCTACTGACACTTGGACCAACACGTGATTAATGATGTCATCTTAAAGGGACAACAACAATGATCGATGCTGCAGTAAATGTCTGGAGTTTTTTTGTGGATAGAAAACTAATTCTTAATGACTGGAAGGAGCTGGTCATGTGATGGTGACGGTCAGTTAAATAGGGTAAAGTTTTTAATAAACTTTTATTATTTATTATTATTAAGACTTAATTGAGTTTTTACATTTTAAAAGTTGGATAAAACCCTTTTCCAATCATATTCCAGCGTTCTGGTCTTGTCAGGTTCCATGACATCTGCCATGGCCTTCAGAACAAAAGTGAAGGCTAGAGTGGAACCTGGGACCTTCCTGCATACCTACCATATAAGGAAACACTATCTGTGCTGTGATTGGATAAACTCTCCCAGAAGCTAACGGCTTCTTGGGACATATTGAATCTGAACTAGGAGACTTGTAGCTACAGACAGATTGTGGATTGTGTCATATTTTTGGATGAACAAGAAGTTTCATTGATGAAAGCTCCCAGTCCTTAAATAGAGGGAACTACGTGGACTCAATATGACCCAGACTGGCAGGACCACCTGTCCACTAACAGGGTGTTTGCTGGGACATCAGGAAAAATCCAAAATAACCTGATTTATGCTATTTGACTGAAGTGGTGGGAGACGAGATAAAAGGTTCCCCCTATTGTCGCTGTGACGGTTGATGAAACCACTGATGTGGGGAACACGTTATGGGACGTCCGTTGGTGTCCAGGAGCGTTCGGTGAAATTTGTGGACGTAACCAGACCAGCTGATGACCTTTCCAATCTTATTCTTCATTTTCTTAAGGAGTACGAAAGATCTCTGGACAAAGTGATATGATGGTGTCTGGACTAAACGTAGTGCAAAGTAAAGTGGAGGAGAAGGAGGAGAAGGAGGAGGAGAAGGAGGAAAAGGAGGAGAAGAAGGAGGAGAAGGAGGAGCAGGAGGAGCAGGAGGAGCACCCATGGTCCTACTCATTCACTGTTATGCACATCGCCTAAATGAAGTCTTAACTGAAGGGGCCTCAAAACTTAAAGAGTTCAAGGGTTTTTTCCAATCTAAATAAGTTCTTCTGTAGGTCTAGACAGACCAGGGCAGACTTGCTTGGGTCTGCAAGGTCCCCGGTTCGAATCCCCCTACTGCCAAGTTACCGCTGAGGTCCCCTGAGCATGGTATCGTCCCCAGTCACCTGTGGTGTGAATCACAAAAAGAGAATTCTTTCTTTCTTTATCTCCGAAGCGCTCGCAGCTCTTGGATCAAATTTTCAGGCGTCTTCTCCTTCACGTCGCACCAACACGATGGCAATATGTGTCTCGACTGGTGAATACATTCTTCAGAAGAAAACACCACGAAGAGTCTGATGGAGACACTGTCCATCCATTGGTCGAAGGATTTAATGCACGTCTCAAGGATTTAGATTTTTGTTTTTTTGCCCAACGACGCGCTGCGGCGCTAGAACAGATCTGTGCGCAAACTAGCAAAAACTCCACCACAGTATTCTGGACAACATTATGTCCCAGATACAGAAGGGATTTTCATTCTGAAATGTATGGAATGGCTGATATTGAAGGCAGTGTTTTTAATGTCGCTACGCTGACACCTAGTGGAGACGAAACAAATTGTCACCTATTTGGCCACCGGCACAGTTGCTAATCATCAAGTGTTGCTTGATGAGCCTATAATGATGTACATGTGTGAATTCAAGTCCTGGTGTCGCTGATGTCACAAAACCATGACGTCACCAAATGCACCTGCATGTATCGGTATCGGTTCACCTGCATGTATCGGTATCGGTTCATATCGGTATCGTTAGGTGTTAATATTGGACATCCCTACATCTAAAGAACCTGTGTTGACCCGTCTCCTTGCTGTCCCCCTGTCCATCCTGGGTGAGGATCTCCTCCACTGTCCATCACCCTGAGGTTTCCTCCTTTATTCCCTGTAAATTGGGAGTCGCTCCTCAGCTGGTCTGAAGGTCTATAAGGTCAGTGAGGGGACTGGGGGGGAGTTCTCCTCCTCCTGCTCCTCCTGCTCCTCCTCGGTCACTGTCCTTTTCTACATCTATACAACCACAGTGCAGCTCCTTCTGACCTTCTCTGTTCTTCTCCATCTGTGAAGTGGAGGTGTTCAGTGACAAATCTCCACCTCCTTCCTCCACCTGGCTTCAACTCCTCTTTCCCAAATCTTGAATATCTGTTGTTTTGCTCCTCTTTCCTTTCTCTTTCTCTTCTCCAAAACCTGTTGGTCTCAGTTCTGCCCGGAGTCCGGTGACGTCGAGGCCAATCCCGAATTGTCATTGGCTCAGAGGCCGGTCGACGTCAGACTCCCGCCCCTGTCTCCTCCTCCTCCTCGGT